>CM076582.1:329036908-329636908 GCA_034641835.2 Pinus albicaulis
GATGGACTTTCCATCCATTCTGAGCTGCTAGGGAAAAGAGAGTCCGGATGGTGGTCCATTTTTCTGTGGGAGAAAAATTTTCTTCATAATCTGTTTCGGGGAAGTATCACCCTAGAGGTTGGTTGGGATACAACCTCCACAGAGTAGGGGCATGCTACTTAACAGAGACTCACACAACCATACACGTTCAGAAAAACTAAATAGAGTAGAATGAGAAAGTTACCCGTTGGTCCTACGGTTGAAGTAGATCCAGTAGGGTTCAAACCCCCAGCAACCGTCCTTCCTTCTTAACCTGAAAGACAAGAAGAAACCAGCACGAAGAACAAGTTGTACAATATATATCTACTCTAAATGTTAGTGAGATTCATATAAAACATCATAATGAATGCTTGTATAACAAATATTCTCATACATATAAGCATACACTAACACGTTTATTTCGGGAACAGCATGGTACTTCTGTATTATAAATAGCATGTACAAAAGTAACACGTGGAGAGATCACCTGATCCTTCCAAGGCCTTCGCAGACCGTCGTCCGGATCCGTCCAGCCCTTGCCTCGCTAAGACTCCTTCCAAACTGGTGCATACGAGATAACATATAAAGGGATGTGTATCTCAAGGAAACAAGGGTTTCCTACAATGAACTGGGAAAGTGCAGGAGGCACGGGGAATCGGACTTGGATAGGGAATACCAACAGAGTATAATAATAATAATTCTCTCTCTCCCTTAGGCCATACACATGAGGGCTTTTTATAGTCCCTCCAAGTAGTTTCAGCAGTTGGAAACAGTTGGCCACGGGCTGGGGTGGTTGAACTACCTGAGTAACCATCAACCCAGCACGAAATTAGGGATTTTTTATATATTTTTTAATCATTTTAATGGAATACGCAGAAAATTCTAACTGTACTCGCGTATACACGCGGAAAAACACGGGCATAGTCGCATATGGGGATTTTTACACTGTTTTTAAGTGAATTTTTCCAAGTCTGTAGGAATGGGTGCCCATAAAGCCATAAAGAAATCATGAATCATGTCAAGGTGAGAAATGATGCTATAACATATGCCCCCTAATATATGAGTTCAGAAGGGGTACACGATGGCCGAAATGTATTATGCACATAGAAAGAACTTCGCAAGGACAAGAGAGGACTTCACCAGATTTCAGCCTGCCAAAAACCAATGAAAGAAACCAGAGAGTCAACTCATGCTGAGGCGGGCATACCCATGCTCAGTCAAAAATACATCATATATATAGAAAGTAGTGAATAGATCCAACATGTATACAAGTATAACTGAACTGAAAGTACATAGTGAATCATCTGAGCAGAGCCCGGAAATATAAGTCTGAATCAATGTCCAAGTATCACATATAACAAGCTGATTAAAGATGGTGCAACTGGATGTCTGATCATATAAGTAACTGAATCTCCAATGTACCGGATCATAAGTGGTGGAATCAAACGGTACAATCACGCAACTCGGGTGCCAACATATAGAATGTTGTTGTGCTGAACTGCAACATATAAGGGTGGACGACATCACTGGCAGAAACTGAAAGGACTGTCACAAGTGAACCGAAAAATGCTGATGCAACCCGAGGTATTCACCGATCACTATGGCACAATTCTACACAATGGGAATAAATGAGCTGAAGTCGACCATGTGAGAAATCGTTGGATTACCGGTCAATGATGTATACCGTTAACCAACGCAAGACAACCCACCAATAATGATAATGAGTGTCAAGGTGCCCCAGTACAATCTGACAAGTGCGAATGAATGAGTTGAAGTCGAACACTTGAAAGAATCTACCAATCAGGAGGCAATGATGAATCCCCACTGTCGATAGCGAAGAGTCTGCCACTGATGACTGCAAACCCTAAGGTACTGACAAAAGACTCTAGACCTTATTCCTAGAGAAATGAGTCGAATTCGATGGGAAAAGATCTGTTGGAAGGAAGGCATTAAGGCATCCCACATCAGTCCAGCGCGAGTGTAACCCGCAGGCCAAGATTTGGAAGGAATCGGACGAAGTAGAGTGATGGAACCAAAACCGAAATACGTTTCCGACATGCACAAGATGAAGCTAGCGCACGGAAGAAACCCTCTGAACCAACCAATAATGAAAGCTGACACAGAGGCGAGAAATCCACCGATAGGGTCAAATGGAAATCAAGGTACTGCACGAATCCCAAGTGTGATAATGTGTGCTGACGTCGAACACAGGGAAACCACTCAGTCAAAGACCCATGATGATGATCAAATGCTGAGCACGAGGTCACCTATCAATAATGGAAATAGGCCCAAGGTGCGGCTCTAGGTTTTCTCTCAGAGCAATGTGTCGTAGTCTATAAGAGACAAACCCGCCGGCAAGAAGTCAATGGGGACCCTCTCAAACCAGCACGAGCGGAAGACCAAAAACATCTGATGTGATAGAACATGATACTGACAAGACCGGGAAGGCCGACTGAATAATGAGTCAAGAGACACCGCAGAATGGCCGACTCTGGTTAGAATTCCCTTGAACAAAAGCACGACTCTGTGATGACCATGGCAGTAAAAGTGACACTGTATAAGTCTGTTATGCAGGAGGCACAACAAACTCTCCATATGATTGGAAGAGATAACCAACCGGGGGAGAATTGACAAGTGAAACATGGTAAAGGCTGAACCTAGGTCAAAACTAGAACCATCCCAAATGAAGGAAATATATATAAGTATATGTGCTTTGTTCAAGGGCGACAAACTGACTCTGTACTGCCATCAAAACAACGAAGATACATCCCATTCCCGCTCTTTTTGTTATATTTGATTTTTTTGTCTTTTTCATATAATAAGCCTGAAAAAGAATAAAAGAATGCTATGGTACAATGGATAGAACGAGTATCAGAAAATCAGATGCACTAGTTCCGGGGATTGGAACAATCCTATGCTCAACGCAAGGTGGCGAAAACTGGTAAGCGATACTCAGAGGAGTGTTCCATCCATGGGTACAAAGGTGTCAATTCGTGATAGCTAAGTGCATGCAATGGTTAACTTGTACAGAAAGTCAAGGTCAAAAGTTGGCTTAAACATCGAGTCCAAATGAAGCCGGCTAAAGGCCAGGATAAACAAGTAGCCAATATGCAATGCAATAATACAACTTAACGACACCAGGGAGCCTCTAGGGTATAAGCCAGAAAAATGATAAGTGATGAAGAAGAAGAATGAAGCTTCAACACAAAAGACATGGCGGGACTAAAGAGGACTCCCGAGCCTACATAAAAAGCAGCATGGGAAACAAGTGATAGCGAGGAACTAACTAGGAAGCCCATGTAAAGGAAGGCTCTACCATCAAGTCATGATTAAATAATCGGCGAGTGAAATGGGTGTAATACTCATGACCTGATGGGATTGACCCTAAGGCAAGTGATCAGTATGGAGGCTAGAATGCAAAATGCAACGGAATGTGATTTCCCTAACCTATATGCCAGTGAAGATCATATACCTGCCGTGAAGAGTCGGAAAATCATGGATCAAAAACTGGGAAAAATCTCAAAATTGTCAAAATGTACCTGAAAACATACCAAACTGGGCACTTCCAAGGAACCGAGTTATGCAGCTTAAGATAGATCGAAAAAATAAGCATAAGAAATTTTTGCGAAAATTTTCAACTTTTTAGCCATAAATAGACAAATTACCTCTCATTTGGTTCATTATTGCATTGCTGATTTGGAAAAAGTGCTCTGGAGCAAAAAACTTCTTTCGTCAAATCAGGAACAACCGACCGTCAGAACTCAGCGAAACTTCAGGTAGGCTCCTTAATCATCCTGTTTATTCATTTTGTCCATTTGGAAATTAAAATTAAGTGATTTTTTGCCTTAAAACCCTTGCTAAAATATGCGTACCTGCGCATACGCGGGTTCATTGAAGGAAACCCGCGTATACACGCGACTGTGTAAAGGAAAAACCGCGTATGCGCAGGGCCGAAACTTAAAAAACGTGGCTAATGCATTTTTTGATGAAATTTCTTAGGATGACCATCTCATGGATGGAACGTGAGCATAGCGCAATAGACCAAGAGGTCATGCAGGATCGCGCAGCACAAAATATCCTCCGAAACTACGGATTGTTCAAATTCTTTAAAATGTCCAATATGAAAAGCAATGTGCGGTTGCTTGAAATGCTCGTAAATTACTGGGAACCAGATCAGGATTGCTTCATAATTGATCAGATGCCACTACGCATAGAAGTGGAAGATATATATTTCATCACTGGACTCTCCAGGAGGGGAGATCCAGTGGACTTACACGGAAAGCCCCTGGGAGGGTTAACCGTGGAAGACTATGTCCACATATATTGCGTAGATAATTCCAAAAAGGTTGGAACACAGATTGCAATTAGAGATATCAGGGATTTGCACATGAAGATCCTCCTGTTCACCATCAGCAGAGTGGCAGGATCTGCCTCACTACATCAGGCGTCTAGGACGCAAATGAGCATAGCTGTAGAGTGCTTGGTTCATGTGTACGATTGGTGCACAGCCCTGTTACTGAATATGAAACAACAGCTGACCTCCATTCGCCAAGCAAAGACAAAACACTTTGGATATGGGACCATTTTGACAACATTCTTCTTTGAGAGGATTCCAGCTTTGAGACCCAGAGTCATCTCGACCATCAGCAGCCCGCAGGACCCAATAATTTCCCGTTGGGCAGACATGATGAAGAGACTGGGGGGCAGCGAAGTACCCCGAACCACATGGGACAATGAGTTCTTCCTGTGGTGGGGAGAACAGATCATCGCAGTGGACGACTATCCCTATGCCATGATGGACTTCCGAGGAGATCCAGATCTAGTACTTCCACCTGGCACAACATGGGGAGCAGTCGGTAAGTTTTGCAATTTTTTTTGACTTATATGATTTTTTTGGATTTTTTCAAATATGTATGAAAAATGTAAAACAAACATGTTTTTGATTGGATTCATAATGACTGACAATTAAAAATGATCATGTTTCAGATGTTGGACCAGTTAGACCTGAGGGTCTCCCGCGCCATAAGCGTCACAGGGGCGAGGCAGAGAGTGTGGATTCAGATAGGACACTCCAGGCCGTGCAGAGAAACTTGGAGGGATTAACCCGCCAAATCCCTATGGCTGCCGTGGAGGACTTGCCTGAGGCCGTCCAAAGACGGGTAGTAGGAGTACCCCGAGACTGGGTTAGATTATTCCGCCGTGTGGCCACTGCAGTTACGTTCTATAGGAACACGACTGCTGGACAGGGACCTCAGGAATAGACAGATTTTATATTAGATGACTGTATATTCTTTTTGAGACTGAACATGATGGGGCATAAGCCCAAGTTTTGTACGACATTTATGGATCCAAATTTTGTAAAGTTTTTGACACTCCAATGATATATATACAGCGATATTTGATGTGATGTGATAAATGTATCAAATGTATGATGTTTTTGATGATTAAAAATTTTATTGTATTGAATGATTAATATGCCAATCCAATGCTTGATTAGCTAATGAGTCAGCAAACCAATTGTTAGCTGGAGGAATATGAATGAATGTTAAAAATTGAAATGACCTTTGTAACAAACGTACCCTCAAGAACAATCGTAATAAAAATGGATCTCGTACCCGATAAGTGTTGTTCAACTGCGACACCACCAGCTGGGAGTCCAAGAAAACTACCAACGAATCAACACCCAAAGATATTGCCTTTGAGAGTAGATGAATGACTGCAGTGTATTCTGCTACATTATTGGAAGCAGGACCAATGCAGACCCCTCTTGATACCAACAGCTGACCGGAAGGATAATGAAGCACCCAAGCCGCGGAAGCTAAGTTTCGGGTGTGTCTACTAGCACCATCGGCGAAACCATAATGACTCATGACATCCAACACAACCTGCCAAAGAAGATGAAAAACATCATCACCTCATCAACAATCGAAAATCAATCAGATATGTACAAAGAAAAAAACTACAAATATATACAAAAAGCAACATGCCAGGCCGAAGCCTAGGCATAATACTTCTTCAAATAGAGCCCATTTCGGGGCTCCGACAACTCGTTCCCATCGAAGTCAACCAAGGTATAAGCTCCTTTCTTAAGGACTTTTTTAACGATATAGGGGCCATACCACATCGATTTAAACTTTCCTGCCCCCAAGGCATCTTTTTCTTGGGCATAGACCAAAACAAGGTCACCTTCGGAAAAGACCCTAGGCTTAACCGCCTTATCGTACTGAACTTTGACTCTGTTTTTATGCGCTTCATTCATCGTGGCGGCATCTCGACGCTGCTCATCGAGATGTTCTAGATGAAGAAGCCGCTCTGCCAGACTAGAAGTGTCAGGAAGAAGCTCAACAGCTAATTTAAGGGAAGGAATCTCGCATTCAATGGGAAATACGGATTCCATCCCGTGCACTAACTGAAACGGAGTAAAGCCGGTTGCAGTTTTCACTGACGTCCTGTATGCCCAAAGTGCAGGATATAGCATAATATGCCAGTTGGATCTATGTTTATCAATTGTCCTTTGAAGAATGGTCTTCAAGGATTTATTCACGGCTTCCACCTGCCCATTGGCTTGAGGATAATATGGAGATGAATGCTCCTGCCGGAAACCCAATTTGAGAGCCAACTCAGCCATCATACTATTCTGAAAGTGACTGCCATGGTCAGTGACAATCTCTCTAGGTATACTGAAACGAGCAATAACTTGGTTGAAGAAGAAAAGAGCTGCAGTCTCACCATCGTTCCCAAAAGTAGGCATAGCCTCGACCCACTTCGTAAAGTAGTCTACCGCTAAGATAATGTACTTGTGACCTTTTGCCGAAGGCGGGTTACAAGTAGTAAAATCAATACCCCACTTTGTAAAGGGTCCGACAGTAACGACTGGAAAAAGCGGAGCTGGATGAGCTCGCATTTTTCGAGTATACACCTGACAAGGATGACACCTTTTGACCGATTCAATACAATCTTTGAAAATCGAGGGCCAAAAGTATCCTGCACGCAAAATCTTTTGGGCTGTAGCAAGCCCAGATAAATGACCCCCACAAGCTCCACTGTGAGAATCATTGAGCACAGCCTCAGCTTCCTCGAGAGTTAAGCAGTGTCTTAGGATTGAATCAACCCCTCGACGGTATAAAGCATCACCAATAATCAGATAATTCTTGGCTAAGTGACGCAGCTTACAACGCTCATCTTTCGAGAAAGAAGAGGGAAACTTCGCAGTCTGGAGATACACAATGATATCCCCATACCAAGGATCCTGTGGAGAGATCAGAAACAAGTGTTCGTCCGGAAAGGACTCATCATAGATCATCTCCTCTCCACAAGGCAACTCGGAGATCAATTCCGCAAAGACTAATGACTTCTTGGATTTGGCAGACATGAACTCTAAATCAAATTCTTGTAAAATCACAATCCATCTATTATATTTGCCCCCAATCACTCGCCTGCTGAGAACAAACTGAAATGGATTGGCAGCTGCCAAGACATAAGTTTTGCGAAGAATAATATAATGCCGGAGTCGCTGCACAGCATGGACTGCTGCTAAGGCTAACTTTTCTATCGGGGTGTATCGCAGTTCAGGTCCTACCAGTCCTCGACTAAGGTAGTAAATAACATGCTCAACCAGAGCATCATCCTCCTGAACCAGAACCATACCAATGGTAGATTCTGCTGTAGCCAGATACAAAAGAAAATCTCTGCTATAATCGGGTGGACTCAGTAAAGGAGAAGAGGTCAATGCCTTTTTCAAGGCATCGAATGAGCGTTGAGCATAGTCGTCCCAAAGAAAAGGAACTCCTTTCTTCAACAGTCTCATATATCCCTTTGTAATCTCAGCATAGTTAACGATAAACCTTCGAAGAAAATTAGACTTCCCTTGGAGACTTTGAAGCTGACGGATTGAAGACGGGGGAGGCAACCGAAGTATTGCCTCAACCTTGAAGGGATCTACCCTTATCCCTTCCCTAGACACAATGAATCCCAATAGCCGACTGGATGTAACCGCGAAAACGCACTTGTTCGGATTCAATCGAATTTTATAATAACGACATCTTTCAAATATTTGCTGGAGGTGACCAGGATGATCCATCCTCTTTCGAGAATGAGCAGCTAGATCATCTAAGTATGCCTCGATAATCTTCTTGATGTCGTGGAAGGCGTAAGACATGGCCCGCTGAAAGGTAGCCCCAGCATTTTTAAGGCCAAAAGGCATTTTCTTATATGCAAACGTACCCCAGGGACAAATAAATGCGGTCTTATGTTGATCTTCTGGACGGATAGTAATTTGATTATAACCAGAGAAACCGTCCATGAAGGAGAAAATCTCGTTACCGGCACACTCGTCAATAATCTGATCGATGAAAGGTGTGGGGTAATTATCTTTAGGACATGCCTTATTCAGGTCTCTGAAATCGATGCACACTCGAATCGTTCCTTGCTTTTTATCAACGGGAACGGGGTTTGAAACCCATTCAGTCAGAGGAACTGGGAAGATGAATCCCGCCTTAAGCAGCTTTTCAACTTCAGCTTTGATAGCTGCTGCCTTCCTAGGATTAACCGGACGAAGTTTTTGCCTGACCGGCTTAGCGTTTTTATACGTCTTGATCTCATGCTAGACGATAGATGGGTCTATGCCAGGCATTTCCTCATAAGACCAAGCAAAAACATCCCTATACTCTTTGAAGAGCTCGGTATAGATTTGAACTTCTTCACGGGAACATTCAGCTCCAATGAAAACGTTCTCGATAATGTTGGGATTCCTGGAGATGTTCACCGGGATAGTCGGAGAGATCACACCCATGTTCCCTTCAGCATAAACCTGTGCTGGTGCTAAGGGGCTCAAGACTGGGTGAACAGGTCCAGGAGACTGAGGACTTGGAAAACTAGCTTCGACTTCGCTCAAGTCAGGTAGGAAGTAAGACCGATGATGCAAGTCATCCCACGGTCTCTCTATACCTGTCATTGCTTCCAGGATGGCCTCTTCGGATGGAAGAGTGGTATCTAGACAATCCTGGGCAGAAGAAGAAGTAAGCGTCCAAGCCGGAGCCACATCACCATCCAACTCTTCCGGTGAAAGAGGAGCTGGATCAGATTCTGCAGTGTCAACAATAGACTGATATGCAATCTCAGCTGCAGAAATCGGGAATGCCATTCCACCCACTTGACCTTCTTCCAATGTGGCAGTAGGAGAAGGTAAGGTCCAAGGGTCCGAAAAATAATGAGTTCGAAAGAACTCTCTTCGAAGGGGAGCCCTGGAGGATGAAATAGCATTAATAGACACCTTAGGAGGAGGAAGATCATATCGAAGTACCCATCAAGGAGAATACATTCCAACCTAGATTCTCAACAGCGCCTTAGTATTATCTAACTTAGAACAAGAGTCGTAAGGCGCATCCAGTTCACGGTGGAGGAGCACCCAGCTTGATCCAGGATGCGACAATCCTCCTTCAGGGGGGGACATACACCCGGTCAATAAGGATGCAATGGCATCCATCTCATAAATCCAGCTCCACCCAATGTACTGTAGTCCAAGGCTACATCTACTACCTCAACCTCTATGTTGATAGTTTTTCCCCAACACAGATAGCAAGTCAGACAATACCATGGGGTCTATGAGAATGACCATCGAATGCAGTAAGAACAGTGCTATATGGAACAGCTTTGGGAGATCCAAGTGTCTTCCAGCATGTGAGAGACATCACGCATGTAGAAGCACCCTCATCAACCACCGTTCGAAAGATATTGATCTTTCGATACGACGATTTAATATGAAAAGCCATGTGATGAGGAAGTCTCTTCTTAAAGTTAGTCATATCAAATGTAATCAGAAGAGAATTTTTCGCATCAACAGCCCCAATGGCAGTGAGCAAAGCACTGCGCTGAGCCGGACAAGATTGGAGTACCTCTAAAGCTAATATAAAGACAAGGACTCGCGCCCGCATCTTCTACAATCGAGTAGTTCTCGGGCACCCTCTCGTGCTTGGATTAATCATGACCGCTTAGAAGATGCTTTGGCATCCGAAAAATCCCGAGGCATAGACTCAACAATGCCCGTGGATGGAAGCGACTTAGCAGCATCGGAACTTCCTTAGCTTTCGAAGATTCCTTCGCCATAATCACTGGATCTCGTAGGATATCCACGTGAGCACCATCATGTATATGTTCGATGACCTCTCTCCGGGTACTCCGCAGGAAGCCCTGGATTTTGTCTCGCGCCAACAACTAATCGTCGCCCTTGGGGAAAAGGGTTTGTTAGCACGGCCTGGGAACTAGAAGAACCCTGCTGAGATAACAGGCGCTGAGCATCCTGAATTTTCGGGCAAAGGTGCGTGAGATGGTCTCCAGCACAAAGCTTGCACGGAAACTTCACTTTCTTTTTCTCCTTTTGACCCTCACCAACATGCTCGTTGGTTTTATTTACATTGCCCTTCCCATTCTTGCCCTTCTTCTTGTTATTACGTCCCTTCTTCTTCCCATCAGATTGTTGATTTCCTTTGGGATCAGAAGCTTGGACAACATTTATGGACAAAGACTGGGAAGGTGATGAATCAGCAGGCACAGCCTGACCAGAAGGAGCAGATTGTAAAGACAATTGCTGCAGTTGAGAAAGCAGGCTGGCCACACCACTACTGACCGATCCGACAAGCCCGTCACCATGCAGACCAGGTTTAGTTTTTGACAAATCCAATTTGGAGCGAGGAGCATTAGGCAAATACTTATGAAGTACCCCAGACTGAGAATAGATCAGTTCTAATTGCTGGGCCCTAAAAATGGCCTGCTCCTCAGAAAATACCCCAGATAGGGATACATCTTTTGAAATATCTGACTGCAGAGATTTCAAAAACCACTCGAGAAGGAATTCACGGGGAATATGAGCTTTAATAAGCCTCTTCCTTCTCCTCCATTCCGAATGTGACTTGGTGAGTTGCCTCATCCTCGCTAAAATTAGCCAGGAGTTCCGGTCCTTACCTCATCTCGACAGTAACCGAAATGGTTAAGAAATAGACAAATAACTCTCCAAATGTGGCGAAACTGCCCCCAGTGAGCTCTATATACCATTTGGCTGCATTTCCAGTTAGGGTGCGTTGAAATAATCTCAACCTAATCGAATCATCGATCAGGGAGTTCGATGAGCACCATAAGTGGAAAGTGGTGATGTGGTCTGCCGGATCTTCACCATTCTTACCTTCAAACTTAGGAATGTCTGAAGGAAGTTTGGTTGGAACCGGAGGCCACCCCGGACTGTACCGAATCGGGTCATTAGTTAACTTCGACAAATCTGGCAAGTTTAACGTTGCCAGAAATGGTAATCGAGGCGGAGCCTGAGAATTCCATCCTTGATGGGATGGATTCCCAACATTCTGAAAAGAATAGCCTGGATTTGATAAGGCACCAGGCTGCCAGAAAGGACTCGTAGAAAACGGAGAAGAACCTCCTCCCCACGCCGAGTTACCAAAACCCAGACCAGTTCCCCCCGCTGAAGTGTTAAATGAAGAGGAGAGCCCCTGATAGGGGTTCCAAGCATTAGACAAAGGAGAAAAGGTCTGATATGCACTCGACGAAGGGAAAGAAGCATTCCCTTGATGACCTACGAAGAACTGGTTCCCTGCTCCAGCCGTAGTAAAGACAGGATTCCATCCCGTAAAAGTAGTCGAACTTTGCCCCCCAGACCAAGGGTTGAAACTCTGGGTCTGGGACGTAAATGGAAACGACCCTAAAGAAGGATTGGAACTGGGAATGTGTCCAGTCCCAAAGGGGAAACCCTGAAACGAAGCTGATCCACTAGCCATGTTGGACATGGACGTAGATCTAGCTGAAGCAGCAGAAAAGGTAAAAGAGGGATTTCCACTAATGGACATCCCTGAACAAAAGGGACCAGAATGGGAAGCATGTGCTTGGGTGAACCCAGAGCCAAACACAGCAGTACTAGAAGCAATCGAAGATGAAGCAATATTGCCCCCTGCTTCGACAGAAGCAGGGGTCTGAATGCCTGCAGCACTCACGGTAGAAGCCGCGTTCCCAGTCGTGGCCATCGAAAGATAAGAATGATACAGAAGATCCGGCGGTCTCTCAGACTCCGGTCCGATGTACTAAATAACAAACGGATGATCAGGAGGAAGAGGAGATGGACCTGTAGCAGGAGGCTCAGGTACGTCTTCAATTTGAAAATCTCCTTCCTGAGGAAACAAAACTCGCGAGGTGAGCGGAACGCTCCTCTCGGGACCGACACCGGAATCAGCTACGAAACCTTCAGACCTTAGTGGAGGATCTCTCTCCACAGCGTCAGAATCCACAGGGTGGTAACCACCCGCTAAATCGCTCCTACGCCTTCTCGAAGAAGGCTCTGGACTCTCGGGAGATAACCCCCGGATTCTCCTCGAATGTCGAGGCGCTTGATCAGCCACTTTTATAGATTTATTAAATTAGACTCAAAAAAGTGAAAAGCTAGGCAAGCTAGGAGCAAAGAGCACTCACTAAAATAAAAATCCCTGAGAAACAGCAAGCAAACAGCCTCCAAGTATTTCCGCTCCGGGTGATGAGGACTGGACACCAAAATACAGCAGCGAAGTATAGGCCTCTCCCGAAAGCACCGACGATTAGGCCTGCGAACAACTAGCGAAGGTACTGGGCCAGCTACGCCGACCTTCCCAACGACAGCTTTTGGGCCCCCCACACCCAGCCGGCACCCCCATACCGGGCCGAAAGTGATGCGACGTCTGCCTCAGGTACCACGGGTATTCCCCCCCGCAGTCACCTGTGTGGAACCTAGGAGTGGCAACTATGGACACCGATCCGTATCAGAAGCTGGGCGGAACGGTCTTGAGGTCAGATTCAGCTAATCGGAGGGGGGGTATCCCTCTTCTCAACCTTCACTTCCCCTCGCGCTTGACTCTCGGATGAGAGCTTTCCCAGTCCACCTCACGGAGTTGGATTTCGCTCAACTAATCAACTTCTATGTTTGTTTGAGCGGCCTTGGAGAGTTAACTCTCCACTCACCTATTCCAAGGCCCTACAACCTAGCTAGTTGGTGATTGACACTTAGAAAAACTTGCTAGTTGATTTTAGATTAAATCGCTTATTTTAAGGGCTGTTATATTAAGTCACAAGGATATGGAGATGAAACCAATGGTGTTTTGATGCAAAAGAAATTAATAAAAACTTAACTACATGCACATGCAGTTCTTTGTCTTTCGATGAAAAGTAATCTCTATACAGGTTCTACGAGACTAAAAAATTGTATTTTTCTTTTCAAATGGCAAACTCACACTCACAAAAACTAAGAAGCTAACTAAATGCTGAAATGCACCTAATGCAAATCACTACAAGCATGTAAATCCTAAGATGCAAAGATCTCTTAAAACAAAGTGAAATTTCCAAAAAAGCTCCTTCAGTTTTAACTCTTCTTTGATGGCCCAAAAAGCTAGTTCTCGCAAACAAGAACTCTTAATATAAGACACCAAAAACACTCAAAAACAAGAAGAAGAAATCAAATGACAACTCCTCCTCAAAATCAAGCCAAAAACTAAAAGCAAGAAACTTCACAAAAGCTCCAAAAGATATGGCGAAACAAAAACAAAAATGCAACAAAAAAAACAAAAACAAGACAAAATGTTTTTTGAGTTTTTGAAATGCAAAAACAAAAAGCAAAACAAATGTTTTTTGAGGCTTTTTAGTTTTATAAAGAGAGAGCTCAAAAAGATCAAGCACAACTATCAAAAATCCAAACCAAATAAGACCGAATTCCAAGCACAAACTTCAACAATGCTCCCAAACCTTATAAGGCTAACAATAGAAAGATCAATAAGAGCAAAAGAAGACCGGAAAACTCAGCCAATCAGCCTAGACAAATAGTGCAAACTCGTTGCAAACAAAAACTCCAAAGAAGCAAGAAAAACTCTTCGAAAGTTGCAACAAAACCTAGCCTATGGAACTCAAGAAAACCAATCAAAAACGAAGCAAAAATTGCAATGTGAAGCACAACACAAAGATAGGAGCGAGTCAGTGAGCAGAAGCTCTCTGTTCTGATAAAGCAGAACAGCCAAGAATGCTTAGAAAGCGATCTTGGAACTCAATCCAGAAGTGCCAGCACCAGTAACAACACTTTGCCAAAAAGACCAGTTTTCATACAAACGAAAGAGAGAAAAGATCTGAAACCACTTCCTTCACACTCCAGTAAATACAGAGACACTGTAGACACAGGCCTCCACAGCCAGAAAGGACCAAAAAGTCAATAAACCCAAAAATTCAAAATCAGCCTAGGTATACGCGACCTCGCAGTTATACAACCAGCGTATATACGCGTCTGTTCTAAGGGCAACTCGCATATACGCGGGTACCTTTAGACAAACTTGCGTGTACACGCGACTTTGTGCAAGAAAAAGAGCGTATACAAAGGTAAATAATGAAAAACAAAAAAGGAAAAGCCTGGAAAAGAAACCAGGACTTCAGACTGACTGCAAGAAAGCAAACTGGACTGAAAATGAAAGTAAAAACTGTCAGCAACCTACCAAACAGCTGAAACCACCCAACAGGAGAATCACAAGAATGTGATCCCCAGTGGAGTCGCCAGTTCTGTTTCGGGGAAATCTCACCCTAGAGGTTGGTTGGGGTACAACCTCCACAGAGCAGGGGCATGCTACTTAACAGAGACTCACACAACCACGCACGTTCAGAAAAACTAAATAGAGTAGAATGAGAAAGTTACCCGTGGGTCCTACGGTTGAAGTAGATCCACGTGGGGTCCAAACCCCCTGCAACTGTCCTTCCTTCTTAACCTGAAGTACAAGAAGAAACCAGCACAAAGGACAAGTTGTACAACATATGTCTACTCTAAATGTTAGTGAGATTCATATAAAACATTAAATAAATCATAATGAATGCTTGTATAATAAATATTCTCATACATATAAGCATACACTAACACGTTTATTTCGGGAACAGCATGGTACTTCTGTATTATAAATAGCATGTACAAAAGTACGAGTGGAGAGATCACCTGATCCTTCCAAGGCCTTCGCAAACCGTCGTCCGGATCCGTCCAGCCCTTGCCTCACTAAGACTCCTTCCAAAATGGTGCATACGAGATAACATATAAAGGGATGTGTATCTCAAGGAAACAAGGGTTTCCTATAATGAACTGGGAAAGTGCAGGAGGCACGGGGAATCAGACTTGGATAGGGAATACCAACAGAGTATAATATCAATAATTCTCTCTCTCCTTAGGCCATACACATGAGGGCTTTTTATAGTCCCTCCAAGTAGTTTCAGCAGTTGGAAACAGTTGGCCACGGGCTGGGGTGGTTGAACTACCTGAGTAACCATCAACCCGGCGCGAAATTAGGGATTTTTTATATATTTTTTAATCATTTTAATGGCATACGCGGAAAAGTCTAGCTGGACTCGCGTATACACGCGGAAAAGTACGGGCATAGTCACGTATGGGGGATTTTACACTGTTTTTAAGTGAATTTGTCCAAGTCTGTAGGAATGGGTGCCCAAAAGCCATAAAGCAATCATGAATCATGTCAAGGTGAGAAATGATGCTATAACACTGGCTTAAGGGACTGTTGTGCGAAAGGAAATTTTTGGAAAAATCGACTAATAGATGGGAAAGGGAAGGAACTAGCCTCAGGTGATGAAAGGATATCCGGGAAAACCCCAAAATTCCTCTTATAGACTAGGAGCAACCTCTCTCGCAAGAAAAATAAGTCGGGATCCCTCATCCGCCTAGGCGACTATTGCCGCATTAAATAATTGACTTGAGCACAGAAATAAGTTCCTTGAGCACATTTAAATAAGTGAATTTAGCATATGAATAAAGGGTAAAGGATTGAGAAAGTCTTCCTACGTAGAGAGGCAATACGATGACTCCACCGGGGTACTGACTAGGCTCGCTGGAAGTGGAGCAACGCCTGTGACTCCTAGGCAATGACTCCACCGGGACCCTCGGGTTCACTGGCAGTGGAGCAACACAACGAGGGAAAAATTGTATACTGGATCCTGGAAATCCCTGAGGTTACTCTGAACATTCCCGTCCAGTCTTCAAAATTAAAAAACATGGTGAACCAACACCCAAGGGCAGGCAGATGGGAGGAGCAAATGCACAAGGCTCAGAGATGAAAGTAGTGGAACCCACAGGGTGGAAGGAACAACATGCTAAAACCACCTGCTCCCCCCCCCCCCCTTAAAATTAATCACCAACATAGATTCTGGACCCTACCAGTGAATCGCCATTTGTTGTAGCCACTACAACAACCTCCAAAATTCCCCCCTTTTAAATTTTTGAGCCCCTGATGCATTGAAATCTAGAGTCAAGACTAAAGTTTTATATTTCAAAAGCCTTAGGTCGCGAAGTTGTAGAATATGTAATTTTCTCCAATAAGCGACCTAGTGACCTTGTGACCCCTCAGGTCGCCAAGTCACGAAGTTGCACATCGCATTCAAAATTAAACAATCACGACCTTGCGACCCCGTGACCCTTAGGTCGCAAGGTCACAAGGTCGCGGGGTCACACATATCATCAGCGTGGCTTCGTTGCGACCTTGCGACCTCATTTATTGCTCACACGTGCGACCTCTTTATATATAGAGGGGTCACATAGGTCGCATTTCACCTACGCGACGGAGAACAAAAACGCTTCCGACAATCCAACTAGAGCACAATTTTCTCGGGTAAGTTTCCTAATCCTCCTATTGTTTCCTTATTTTCTATTTGTTGCCCCCTACCCCCTTATTTAAGCCTTTTTTAAACCACAAACTATCCTCTATTGAGACTCACTTAGAACTTACATTCTCCTGTGAGTTTCTAAGCCCTGTCAATCTCATTTAGAAACCTATAGATGAAGCCAACCAGCCTCCCCTTTGTCAGTCTCTTCCTCAATGACTGTTTTCCTTAAATGTGTCACTTCTCCTCCCTTTTCCTTCTATCACTTTAGGTTAAATATGGATAAAGGACTACGTCACCGTGGATAATCGTCTCCCCAGCCCTAGTGCAACCTTCGACCCTGTGACTTTGCGACCCCCGCGACCTTGTGACCTCGGTCCCCGGTCGCTAAGTTGCCAAGTCGTGTATTGCTTAAAAATTGAAGTGTCGCAACCTTGCGACTCAGTGACTCGGTGACCCTGTCGCAATTCACTAAGTCGCAAGGTCTCTTCTTCATGAAATGTTAATACAGTGCGACTCAGCGACCTTGCGACCTAGTCACAAGTCACCAAGTCGCAAAGTCACTTTCCTCTGAGGTTTTAAACCAATGCGACTCAACGACCTAAGGAATAGGTCGCTAGGTCGCAGGTTCACCCCTTTTCTTGACCTTAATTGGGCAGAGTTAAAAGCAATTTAAGCATTCATTAACATGGAATATGTCTTATCCTGGGATTGTTTTATGAACATGCCAGGGAACCTCGAAGAAGAACTAGAGTGTGTTTCCATATCTTTAGCCTCAAGTGATATGGGGCCTCCGTCATTTCGCAAAAAAAACAAGAATCCAGAGATAGAAATCTCGGAAGGTGAAATACTTATGTCTCCTCCCCCTATCTATGGATATACCGCATGTATATTCAGCAAAAGAGAAAGCATGAGTTGGTATCAAGTGTACCAAGAGTTTGCAAAACCTGAGTTTCCAGAGGACCTCCCAGACCAGTACGTATATGTGCAAGTTAAGAGATCAAAACTTCACTATGCAGGGGTCCACCCACCTATATTCCCATGTGATGAGATTATATAATGGATCTTAAAAAGGGTCGACCCTAGGTTTTGGGTGATTTGGGATCATGAGGGCAAAGCATTTGCTAATTTAAAGGGCCAGGATGTGGAATTATATTATGCACTTTCGACCCAAGAGCAGACATTCACAGAGGAATGGGCCACTACCCATGTAGTTCCCATATCCGACACCCTGAGAGGATGGTGGGAAGAACCAGAGAAGTTCAAGGTCAAGAAGGACCAGGAGTATCAAGTATCAGGCCTCAAGAAGGTCTATAAGCTCGTAGCAGCTATGCTTTGTAGGATGTATGGTCATCCCGATGCCACCAATTTCAGTGTCTCTCTTAGGTATCTCTTATGTACTTTGTTACCGTACATGGCACCCACTTCAATTGGGCCAGCTCATTGATAACAACCCTCAAAACAAACATATATATAGCACTAGCACTCGAGGAGGGGTACTCGTAAGAATTTTACATGGCCTCCTATATATTGGATGTAGTTTATGCCAGGTGCCATTTTGAGGGATGGGCTCACAACTGGGATCAGGAGCGCGCCCGCCAATCCACAAGGAGTTGCAGGTATTATGGGACTCCAAATATAAGTAGGATATAGAGCTGATCTCACACAGTTTCATCCCTGCACTCTACGGAAACTGTTCGGTAAGGATACCCAATGCATGTCCTGGAGAGCCATGGAAATGATAACCAAGGTGGCACATTGGTTTCCTTTTGTAGAATGAACCTTCATTCGAGTATTCAGTTCACTTAAGGCTCCCCATGCAATGCCCCAATTCGTCACCGATAGACTGCTACTTCAGGAAACATGTTTTCAGATGACATCCGACTTTTCGAAGGTTCTTACTAAAGGTAAAAGGAAGCCATGACCCACACTGCTTCTCACTATCGGCCCTTATACAGTCAAGTATTTCAGAGAAGTAGAGGCAAAATCTGAGCAAATCAAAGAATTCTTTCTGCCACCTTTGGATCACCAGACGCACGATCCTGAGAGGATAGTCCCTACCCATTGCAGACGGGCCAAATTTAAATGGAGCTACCAACATACTGAATGCCCAGCTGAAGATGGGGTAAGAAAATAGTACAATAAGGATAGGGAGATCTCTGTAGAGGAATTTACCAATCAGGTTGATCAAGCTGATCAAACTTTGGAAGAGAGAATCCACGAATTAGGAGGAGCCTCATCTTCCCAGGCCAAGAAGCCCTGAACCAACATGGGCCATAACTCTTTTGCCCAACGAAAATAAAAGGAAGAAAAAGCTCAACGAGAAGCTGAAGAAAGAGCAAAATAAGAGGAGGATAAATGTAAGAAACACCTAAAGGCATAGCAAAGGAAGAAATAGGTGGAATATTCCCATAAAAGACAGGAAGAAGAGGAAGTGAAAGCAGAAGTTGAGCGTCAGCTTAAGATAAAACTAGATAAGGTGGAAGCTAAACTGAATACAAAAGAAAAGAAGAAGAGGAAACAAAAGGAGAGGCTGAGCATCAGCTTAAAATGATACTAGATAAGGCAAAAGCTGAATGTAGATAAAAGGAAGAATAGGATAGGGCAGAGGCAGAGCGGCAACTGGAAGAAGAAGCAGAGCAAAAGAGAAGAGAGGAAGAGGATCGAAGGTCGAAATAAAATTCTTCCAAAGACACCTCCTCCAGTGACAGGGGTATAGAAGGAGCTGCTGGCCATCAAAGTTCCTACAACCAATATGCGTTTTTCACTCTGGGAACTGGGTACCTCCGAAGAGCAGGAGGAAGAAGTGTTCAATCTGACGAGACTCACTTATGACCAGTTCACATACAAAATCAGGCAGGAAAAGAGGAGATGCTTAGAACGAAATCCCGCCGCACCCTTCACAGCCACAACAGAAAAGGATATAGTCCTAGACACCAGGACAAATCCAGTGATGATAGCATCCGCCGACACTACCTTTGCCGCAGCCATGGAAGAAAACATGAGCCGGATGAGTAGGGAAATTCTATCCCTGCAAAATAGTTTACAAGACTCCGAACAAAGGGCAGCTAGATCGGAGCAAGAAAAAAAGGCACTAAAGGAAGAATTCCAACATCTTTAGGATAGGGATACCCTTATTAATGAAGTACCACTCACTGTTCAAAGAGAGTTGGTGACACTGGAAGCCACCATGAGGCAGGTATACGAGGAAATGTTTACAATAAAACGAACAATTACACCTCTACTGAGAGCTCAAGTAGAGACCAAGAAAAGGAACGAGCAACTAAAAGAAACCTCCACAGCCTTGGATAGAATTCTAGAATGGAAAAACAGGTATCCGTAGGCTCCAAATACTTTACCCAGAAAATATTGGATTCGCACTCAGAACAACAAAGTCCAAATTGCATGAAGGTGAAATCCAAGGAGAAGTTATTCAAAGACCTAGAGAAGGTGATGACTGCCTATGAACATTTGATCAACGACATTGAATCAATGGCTGAAATACACCACATTCCTTCTCTAGGTACATTGGGTGAAGAAAAGACATGGGAACAGGTGAATCAAGACATTCAGGCATTTCTACAACCTATTAGACAAGCCACCGCTACTCCTGATCTTCTGGCATTGCAGGAGAATTTGGTTAAATTCATCGTGACACCAGTCTGGATTTTATACCAAGCTAGCTTCCTTATCTAACAAAGTCATGATAAAAAGAGAAACTTTGTTCCCAAACACCTTAGAATGCCTACACATGTTAAGGGAAGATACTCCTCTGATCTCCCCAGTTGCTAAAAATTATCGAGAATGGTGAAATTTCCTTAAAGAGAAACAAGTAGATGTTCCTGACCTCGCAATCACACACATGCTCCCATGATCAGGTTAAGTCATAGCCTACAGGAGGGGTCGCAGGTCGCATCATCCATGATCAAGTCACAGGTCGTAGCCAAGTACAAGGTCACAGGTCACTTTTTCCCTTCAGGTCGCAAAGCATGCCAACAGGCGGGAAGGCGAAAAATCAAGACACCCAATGGTCAATTTTGTCATATATATACTCCCTTCAGGGACTTGTAAATAGATATTGTTTTTTGGACTCCAAAGAAGAGAGGAGAGTTGTAAAGCATTGAACAGACCCTTTGAATGAATACAAGCATTTGTCTTAAATCCACTTTTGGATCTGATAAGAATTGATGTGTTAATACTATGAATATTTTCTCTTATATGTGTAATATCTTATGATTAAATGATCTGTGTTTTCTACTTATACTCTTTATGCATTTTAGCTCACTGAATGTGTTAATGATGGTATGTTGTTTACCTAGGAGATTTTTATAACTTCATTATTGAAATCTATCTTATTCACGAAAATGCTCAAGTAAGTATAGGTTGTTCTTTCCAGGAAAAAATGTTTCTTCTATGGTTCGAACAGCTTTTACAAACACGACCCTAATGATATGTTGCTAACAACATCTCCTTCGGTTGCATGTTTCTATTTATCTTGCTATTTGTAGTGTTTTATGCTTGTCGACTATCATCGATATTTCTCCTTCTATCATCTGATAATTGTATGTATATAAATCTACAGGGCTCATTTGTGTCCAAGAGAAGGAGTACTCAGCGATGGCCAGACCCACACTCCGGACGAGATCTCTATCACAAATGGTTCAGAGTCTAATTGGGACTTTTTATCAGGGAGATCCCTTACTGTTGGCCGAACAACTTTCCTCGTTAACAAATTGTTATATTCAGACAGGATTTGGAGGGGGTTTTTCTTGATTTCCCACTTGTTTATTAAAGTTTGGTAGGGGGAAGGGAGATCATGTATTGAATTATTAGTTAATGCTTTGAACCATTTTTTGGCCTCTCCTCCTAAAATTTGTGCAAAGATCCTCATTTTAATGGTCTCTTCTTTTATCCCCATGTAATCAAAAGCATCACTGATTCTATCTACATGCTATTGGGCAGTGATGGATTCAACCCCTATGAAATGAGGGATCTTAGACTGATATTCATTTGGCAAAGGTACTAGGGTTTGAGGTAAGACCAAAGGTGCATAGTAGGCTGCCATGATGGGAGCTAATGGAGGCTTTACAAGAGGTGGGTTTGTGAAAGGGGGTGTATGATGAAGTGGAGTGGTTTTCACAGTGGTGGTATGGATGGGTGTGGTGGAAGTACTTGGACCAACAAACTGATTTTGAGTAGACGGTATGGAAATATTTGAAGTGATGGAGAAGATGAAAGTCAGGTGGTGTGGAAGGAGAGGCTTCTCTACTAGAACTCTGGTGCAAATCTAAGGGTTCAAGGTCAGTTTGGTCAAAATCAATTTGAGACCTGTTTCTGAAGAGGTTCCTGGTATGGTGCAAGTCAAACTCGGGATCTCACAAAGCTGTAAGATGTTCAGGTACGGAGCTTGCTCTATGGATCATCCTAACAGTGGTTAAGTTTCCAAATTTGGAAGTTTTACATAAAATGTTGTGAAACCAGCTCCAATTGTTGCTCTCTGCGAGAGCAAATTTTTTTGCACTTTCTCTTGTAATTTTGATATGTCATGTTGCCATTCTTCGTCTTCTTGAGTCGTAGTAGAGCGTTCTGAAGGCTTAATGGATGTTGAATTCTTTTTAGGGGCCATTTGAGAATCCAATACTGATATTTATTCTACAATATGCCCTTGGAATCAATTCAACTTGATTCTTCAAACAAGACTTATGCAATTCGGAAAAAAAATACACAACTTTTACTTGCTTTTGAGGAGCTCGAAATTGACTTATCTCTACACTTGCAGATCCTAAATTTCTAAAATTCAGCCCTATAGTAGTCCTTTGAAGCTTCTTTCAAATGCCATAGGTATGAATTGATTTGGATTCTTCAAGGAAAATTTATGTCCAATCTCCCACAATGACCTAATTATGGACTCGTTCAGTAGAGCGAACATGTACGACTTGCCACGTGTTACTGTTTGCTACTTTGTCTCTGCAATTTATAGAAAGGAAACTACAGTCCATTTAATTCCAATCACTTTTTTCAGAATTTCAATCCAATGCTTAGAGAGAGAGTTATGAAGATTTTCCCATGATCACCTCTTTGAGATGAAATTCGGGAGCCTAAAAACGACCTAACTTCCATAGATCATATCTCCGAAAATATTGCGCACCAAGCTCTAAAATTTTGCGACGCTATTCCTCCGGATTTCAGCTTTGCACTCTAAAAATTTCAGCTTCCAAACCTTCGTAGAAGCAAAGTAATAGCGAAAACTCCACGATGAAATTTTTAAGTGAAATTTAGGAGCCTGCAAAAAGTCCTAACTTCCCCAGATCATAACCCCGAAAATATTTCAAACCAAGCTCTGAACTTTTGCGACGATGTTCCTCAGGATTTCGGCTTCGCACTCTCAAAATGTCAGCTTCTGAAACTTCACAGAAAAAACATTATAGAGAAAATTCCATGATGACCTGTTTGGAGTAGCGAAACCCTAGAATCCAAACCTCTGATACCAAATGTTGTGAAACTAGCTCCAAAAATAGAAGAAAAGAGATATAAACGCCTTAAAAATAATCCACTTCTAAGGGGCAACCTCCAATACATTACATGAATGAACAATTCTTGGATGATACAAATTACAAAACCTCCTTTCTATATATAGGAGTCCATGGGGCCACAATGTAATACTAGTGGGGCCACAATGTAATCCTAGCTAACCTAGCAATTATAATTTAAGGGCACAATAATAAAAATATGGGGGTTACAGGGGAACAATAATAACAATAAGCGGGTTACACTAACAACAATAAGGGACTATACTAGTAATATAGGGACCTAACACAAAATCTTCTCTGGGTCATCAACTATGTTGGGAGGGTTTGGGTTCGGATGAGATCTGGTACTGATCCTATGTGAAGCCAAATTACAAGTTTCAAAATTCAGAGAGGCTGAAATTTTTAGTACTATTTTTGAAGGCTGACCTCCATTAATGCTTGTTACTTATTATAATATATAAATGGTTTCATAAGCTTCTTAGGGTTGGTGTGAAACAAATCTAGGAAGTCAAATGAGTGCTAATGAAGTAATAGGCCTACTAAAGGCTTGTGGAGTTGCCAGGTGGATATTTTTTGTTGTTTTTTAAGAGAGCATGTTTAAGGTACACCACCAATAACCGAAAATAAAGAAATCTAACAACGTTTTGCGTTTTTCTAAGTTTCTTATATATATCCCTAAGGTTTGTGTGAGTGTCCTATAACTAAGTCATCAATTTTCTAGGATGGTGAAACAAATAGAGTCTACTCTTTGGCTATCAGTCAATTTTCTAAGCTTAACTGAAGGTTAAATGAGTCTATAGGAGTTTATTAGGCTACTATGTACTCAGTTCCACCATGATTGCCAGAATGTTAGGGTCCTGTGATTTGGCATATTGGTATACCAAATGATGGGGTAACATGGAACCAGTCTTTAGAGTCCAAGGACCTAGCCTTCCTGGACTCAGAGAGGGAGCTCTCTATTGGGTGCAAAGGATGTGCTATTTTTTCTCTAGGGTTTTGGTTTTAGGCTAGTTGTTAAGTGTAGGGCTTGTTGATTGTTTTGGTTGGGTAAGATGGTCAAGTGAAATAGGTGGAGTGAGATTATATCAAAGCCATTGGGATATGGAGTCAAATGAAGTCAAGGGTGTCTAAATGATGAAACAGAGTGTGTTTTAGGGCCAATTTAGCAAGGTTAATGGATCCTTAAGGTGATGTATGAGGTGTACTGAACATAAAATTTGAGAAAAACTAAGAGGTCTTAAACATATATAGTTAAAAGTTACAACTCATGGGGTAGGGAAAACCATTAAGCTCAATGAACAATACTTAAACTAATAAACATCCAAGATAAACATTTCAGTGAAACATAGAGAGCATAAGAGCTTCTAACTTTAGAAATTCACCTTCAGATTTTTGGAAAACATATAAGTTAACACAAATAACTCAATTTATGAAGAGGGAACTCCTAAAAAACATATATCAAGCTATTGAGAACTATGAAAAAAGTTGGTAAGAATGGAAAAAGGGCAATATCGAACGAGACCTCTTTGACTTAACCTAGCAATCAATATTCTAGAGAAAGGCTTCAGGATAGAGTTTTGAAAGTTTCAAATAAGCAGGGCATACCATGAATCATACTTATAAACTAGCATAATAACCATACATGAAACAAAAACAATTTTTGGTGGACCTAAGGAGAAATCAAGAATTCCTTAAGATGGCCAAGAGAGGAAAACATCAAAGCTATAACAAACAGGAGGACTGAGGTACCTAAAAGAGCATGTATCAACCTATACTTTTCTAATTTATAGCAACCAAGAAACATGAAACATAATGAGAACAAGAAAACATTAACAAGTTAAGAAGACATCACCATTCACCAAGCTAACGAATCCTGCAAAGAAGCCTCTCCATCATCAAGCCAAACAAGCCATTCATCCAATTTACAAAACCAATTTCTTCTCCAAGCTCATAAAACCATGTATATTGCTCTTCAAGCTCATCAAATGCCAACAAAATACATAGGGGCCTCATGCTCTATTTATGGAGCAAAGGATGACTAAAACCCTAAATGTGGTAGGAAAATGTCAAATATAACCATAAATGTCATTTATGGCCAAGAGACCATGCAAGGCCCAAGGCACATAATATCCTAATAAATAAATGCCAAAATAACTATTTGCACCTAATTCTAGAATAATTTGCCTCAAAAAACTAAAAAATATCTATTTGCAATAAATGAGTGTGTTTTGTTGACTTTTTGTCCAAAACACACTAGGCATCCTCTGTGTGTAGTGCCACTTCAGCAGAAAATAAGATCTCTTGTGGCTAAGTTTTGGACCCCTTCCCAACACCGGAGTTGGCTCCGTGATAGCTCGTTGAAAATACTGATGAGTCTAATTTCCAGAAATGCTTGAGTTGTGCTGAGTGGGTGAAATTTACCTGTTCAAAAACTAATTTTACCAACACTGCTCTGTGCGCAGTGCATGGTCTGAAAATGAGGCAGAAAGGTCAAAATTTTGATGTTTGTTGACCTTTTGGGGGGTCGAAAATGCTCCAAATGATTTGAAAATTGGTGAGCAGACTGTTGGTGATGTGATGAATCCAAAAATGTAAATTTTTTGAACTTAGGATGCACCAATTTTGTGCATAGCGCATAGGGTGCTGCACACAAAGGGCTTAAAATTTCAAAAAGACAAACATTTCTCATAATTTCTTTAAATTTGGTGGACAAGTTCCTCAAGGAGTTTGAGAAGCCTGCGGAAAATATTGAGCCATGTCTCTAAGTTTTTCTTGGTCTTTACCTTCTTTGAGTGCTCAAATTTCCATGAAAATGGTATCTTCATTTATCCTTAGGAAGATGACTAATGTCATGACTGTCTTCTTGGCTACCTTGTCTTTTACTTGCTATGCTATCATGGTCATCCTTTGTATTAATGCCTCCTTCTTCAAACTCTGTCATTACCATTACTGCTAGATCTCCCATCACTTTTTGCAACATTATCCTGCCCATTGGGAGAGTTGTGAGCCTTACTGCTACCTTCAACCCTTTCATCATTGTCACCCTTCATGCTATCTTCAATATTGTTACCTTGGTCTTGGAGTTGATCATCAGTCTCTGCATCTGCTTCACTTTGGCCTTTCCCTTCATTGATGTCCTCTTCTTTATCATTTCATGCAGTGTCACTTTGTTTTTCTTTGCCATTAAGAGTCTGATGAGTGTCATGACAGTCATGATAGCTATCATGACTATCATGACTTATCTCTTTTACTGTCCTTTTCCTCATTGACTGTCATATCAGTGCATTCTTTTTATCACTCTCTCCTTCATCAAATCCTATTTGTGCCTTGCTGGTTTCCTCTTCTTGATCTGCTATTTCTTCATTATCATATTATGTTTCTTCATGTTTAATATTTCCATCCATATTGTCATTGTTTTCACTATGACTAGGCTTATTTCATGTTGATGCACATTTCCCTCTTGACTGTCATGTTTATTTTCTTTGTTGATTGTCACCCTCATCATTGTCTTCACTCTATTCTTGGCTTTCATCTTGCTCATCAACAATACCTCTTTCTGTACTTGGGAGTGATTTTTTTATATCGTCACCATCACTGTCTCCATCCAAGTGCTCACTTTTTTGGGTATCCTTGAACAAAAGGGTTTTCAGCTTAGTGAGATCTTTAGGTATAGGGATGAAAAAATGAGTGATGGTGAGGGAAAAGTTTTAGCAAATGGAGAAAAAGATGAAGTAAGTCCAGGAAAACCTTTAGAGTTTTTAGAAGTACGTTTGCTGGTACTGAGTAACTTTTGCACCAATGACAACTCTTCAATTTGTAAAATCTACCCTAGAAGGTCAAATATTTTATATTCATGAAGATTAGGGTTTGGTAAAATTAGGTTCTTAACACTCTCCTCGATTATGAAAAAGACCACTTGGAAGGAAAGGAAGAAAGACTACCAACATTTCTTAACTGATGCAGGAGCTTTGGAGGCAAAAAATTTGATTTTTGGAAGTTTTTAAGCAAATGGGACCAAAATTTGTGTGTATGTAGCGCCAGAGGGCTAGAGGGCGAGTCAGGATGTTAGATGGGCCTCTTGGGCCTTGTCGGAGAGCAACGCTATGTGAAATGTGGGCAGTCAGGTGCCGGACTGGGCCTGTGCACAGCGCCTTCACTGGTGCGTAGCGCCTACCCTCCGGTGTGCAGCGCGGTGTATTTTAACACTACAGCTGCCTCCTCTTTGCGTAGCACCGACGGCCCGGTGCGTAGCGCCTGAATTTTTTACCAAATTTTTCACAAAAAACCCTAAAAAAAAATTAACAGATCTTCTTCCCCTTCAAAAGCAAAGATGAGTTGGGAGGAGGGAAAAAGGAAAATCCTTCATACCCTTTTGAAAATAATTTTGTTACAAAACTCACTTTCCTAAAGTTTATTTCTCTTCGCCATTTTTCACTGTTTCTTTTAGTCTTTTATCCTGTAGGTAGTAGGGTCTCAGAAAATGGTTTCTTGCCTCTTGGAGAATTTTGATGTCTTCCTCTAAGACTGAAAAACTCTTCAACTAGATCAAACTGTGCTCTTTACCCTCTTTTGTAAACATAAGCCCTCTCAAAAAGGTTATTATGACAAAGTTTGATGAAAATAGGCAAATAATGAAATTAGCATTTTTTGAAGGTCTTCTTTCATTTTTTCCTTCTCATGAACTTCAAAACTTGTAAACAGTGAGATTTTGACCATATTGGCACTTTCACCTTGGAGTCTTCAGCCTTGCATCCTTTATGCCTTTGTTTTCTTGGTGGAGAGATTGAAAGAATATTTTTGCCCTTCCTCTAACTGCCCTTCTGTCATGTTTGTTTACTGTGAAGCAGTGGAGAACTTTTTGGTGTAAAAAACCCAGTAGCAAGCATCAACAAATTTTTTAGTCTTCATGTGTGCCATCATGGTGAGAAACATTTGGTTTTTTTTTCCTTACCAATTTTCTTGTAGGTAACCATTTGTGACAGTCTTGGAGAAGTGTCACTCATGGCCAATCTATCTCTTGCAGAATATGCTCTTGATAAGGAAACCATTTAGAGGCTTCTCTACTTTTTATACCGGTTACATGTTTGTTTCTTTGACCCTGTTGACAGTGATATAACTCTGGTTGGAAAAGTAAGCATTTTTAAACCATTTTGTGTTTCCCCTTGGCCACTTCTGTTCTTGCAGGTGCCTACACAACTTTTGCCTTAGATCACTGTCTTTTTTGGAATTTAACACTTCTTTCCTCAAATAGTGAACCTATGCTTATCATAATCACCTCCCAGGGAAATTTTAACTCATGCTTGCTTTCCTTTTGATCCTTTAAAAGAGGCTTTTGACTGTATTTTGAAAAGTAAAGCCCTTACACTGATACTCTTTGTCATCTTTCTTCTTTTGGTGTAGTGAAGTATATCTTATGTCTGCCTCCTTTGATCCCTTTAAGACCTTTTTTGTTACCTTTTGATGAGGTGGAATTAGTGCCTCTTTTTCAAACCCTAGAGGGCAGCTTGAAACCCTTTGAAACCATCTGCTATTATGAAGGAGGCTCTGTCATCACCATTTGACCAGTTTGTCAAATTTCCCAAACTTCTAGGTTTTAGGGCTGCATAGAAAAAAGTAAATAGTGTTGTCTTATAAGTTCTATGAAACTTATCAAAAATCATTTATCATTCCAAAAAGTCTTCAATGTGCAATTGATGGAGTTGAGGTGATCTTTTCCCTTGTAGACCTAGTATTGATTCCTTGTTTGGTCAAAGATGTCACAAACCCTGATTCTCCAAAACATAGGCCTTGTTGCCTTCTTCTTTGTTGTTTATGGTCTTCTTGTAATGATTTTCCCATTACCTTACCTCTTTTTAGGTTGATGGCCGTTTTATCCTTTTGCAAAAATGTGAGCAAGGGGTAGCTGTCCCCCTGCAAGATTTGTGCTCTAGGCCAAAAAGCCTTCCTTGAATGACTTTTTTTATCAGTTTAGACAAGATTACCTGTCCTTTTCTTCTTTGAATGCAGTTTCTTCATGCAGGAAAAACAGAGTTGTTAGGATACCAAATCCACCCTATGACCTTGTGAAACCCTAGGTGACCTAGTGGAAGCTTTCTTGGACTTGGCTTTTGGACTAAGACCTAGAATTTTGGATCATCAAGTGTAAGATAGATTTTATGATAAAATAATGTATTGAAGATCCAAAATCCAATGTACTTGATTTATCTAAAGAACCTACAGAGATAGTTTGAGACTATCATTGTTTGGGAGTATTTTGGGAGACACAACAAAGCTATTTGATTGGTGGGCTTAGGTAGCAATTGGGGGGGGGGAGTTAGGCAAAACAAAATAGAGGATTTGGGCCAAAGTTGAACACATATAGACAAAAATAGTGACATAAGCCTCTAATGGGTTTTATGGCACTGGTAAGCAAAGCTAGAAATTATGGAATGATGAAATAGTGAAAAATTATCTTCAGGATAATGAAGGCAGTGAGATTTCTAGAACTCACAATGTTTATGATCCTTGTTTCTAGAAATATTGGGATAATCATTTATTCATCAACAAAGGAAAAAATTACTGATGAGTAACATTTCTCAGGTCCTCTTCTTTGTTTAATTTTCATTTTGGACTTCTATACTTGGACCCCAACCATTTCTTCGAATCAGAACATGTATCTCATATCATCAACAAGTTCAATTTATTCTTGTATATGAACTAGAATAATTACAGGTCATATCAGTCTTCAATTTTATCCAAATCCTTATGTAGTGGACTATTTTGTGTGTCTAATTTTATTTTCTTGCAAGCCACTCCTTGCATATAAATTTTGTAGACAGATACACCCTTTTGAAGAAAAAAATCTTCCTTTCCAGACTTGTTCAAATTTATACACAATTCCAACTTATCAAGCTAGTCACTTAATGTTTCAATTTACCCAACTACTAAATTATTATAGTATTCAATCTCATAACTGACTCCAATTAGTCTTCATCCTTATTAGTCTTTGTCCTAGATTAGTCTTCTTCGTGGATGTCCTCTTCTCCTTTGGTCAGAACAGAAGATATTATGTCTTGTAAGGTCAAATGGTGCCTAGAGAAGGAGGTCGAATGTCATATATATAGACTTCTTGGGTGGCCAAATTGTTGCCACAACAAGTTGTGCCAAGGGTGAATTTATTAAATATGAAGATCAACCATAGCTGCAAATTCCAACAACTGGAAGTGATCTACATTGTAGTTCTTTTAATTTGTTATTTCAAATTTGTGCTCGTGGCAAGAGACTCTTCTGATCAAATTTTGATTCCCGTGCTCATATATTGATTCTCATGTGCTTATATATTATGACATCTTCTATCATTGTAGACCACAAACATTTTTGTATTTGTAATAACTATAAAAAATCAACTGGTATAGTGTACAATCTCATAGAAGTTTGAGAATTTATAGCAGCCTTTCTTGTCTTCATAGAATTCATGATAGTTTGACAAATTATGACAGCTTGTCCTCAAGTCTAACAAATATGACAGTTTCTCTTGTCTTTGAGAATTCAGGGTGCTAAAATCACATATGTAAGTTGGTTATATAAGGTACACATGTATTCTTCGTTTCCTTACATATATTCTTCTCGATTTGTGCCTGAATTTGAGGGCTTAATATTTGAGGCTTTAAACACTTGATTTATGTGCACTATTTCTCTTGTGTGTATAATCCATTCATATATTGAGTTTTCACATTTCTATTTTAGCTTCATTGTCAACCTATTTACTTGAGCTCAAGGAATATGGATATATCTACTCAATTTTTTGTTTAAAATTTGATCTCCCAAATGAATTTCAGTTTGAACAAGATATTTTTGAGGTTACTATTGCGATTTTAAAAACCCTATGAATTTGTACTTTTGAAATCATCTCGTGTCATTAAACCCTGTCAAGATGCATTACTCTCTGCCTCCATGCCCACAAATATTTGAACATGTGTCATTTGCATGATGATGTGCTCTCTGAAACCTTAGACCCCATCCTAATAGAACATAGTCTCCATCGTCTTCATTGGATGGCTAAACTCCAAATTTTGGGGGCCACCTTCTTAGGTTTAGGTGTTGGTAATCCTATAATTTTGGGTTTGGTCACTTTTCAAATTTAGAAAGCAGGGAGTTGTGGTTTTAGCCAATATTCTCTAGGAAATACTGGACATTGCATATTTCAAATTTATTAATATTCGTTGTGCAATATTCAAATTTTAAGAGAGTTGGAGTATTTGGTCAACATCATAGCGCTTTTAAATTTTTTTAGTATGTTTCACTTTAAACTACCTTGATGTGTTGTGTAACCAACTCCAAAAAGAGAAGAAAAGAGATATCAACGACTTAGAAATAAGCCACTTCGAGGGGGAAACCTCCAATACATTACATGAATGAAAAATTCTTGGATGATACAAATGAAAAAACCTCCTTTCTATATATAGGAGTCCATGGGGCCACAATGTAATCCTAGCCGACCTAAAAATAATAATGTAAGGGCACAATAATAACAATATGGGGGTTACAGGGGTACACAAATAACGATAAGGGGGGTTAGACTAACATAATAAGGGACTACACTATTAATATAGGGGCTTAACATGCCCCTCTCCTTCAAACAAGTGTTGTCCTCAATGCTTGATTATTTCTTGATGCTTCTGTATAAAGTTCTCATCGTCCCATGTGGAATATTCTACAGGAAAGTTCTTCCACTTGCTGAGATAATTTTAAATTGATTGTACTTGTTGAGTTCTTGTTTCTATGACTGCTTCAAAACTTCTTTTGATGTGATATTGATCTTCCGGTTGTTTCATTTGATTTTGCACCAAAGTTAGGTTATCCTTTGAGAGTTGGAGAACTTGTTGTTGATGCTCATTGTGATATTCCACTACTTTATCATCCATAATATATTTTATTTTATCCTTCAAACCATCCAAATTAGCCTCCATTTTTTCTTTTAAACCATATATGTCATCTTCGGTTTCTCTTCGTAAGATTGAAATTTGTTGCACTTGGTACCGTAATTTTGATATCTCATATTGCAATTCTTCCTCCTCATGCATCATAGTATAGCTTTCTGAGGGCTTAATGGGTATGGAATTATTTTTTGGAGGCATAATAGAACCCATTACTGACAAAAATTCTTCAATATGCCCTTGGAATCAATTCAACTTGATGCTTCAAACAAGACTTATGCAATTCGGAAAAAACAATACACACCTTTTTCTTGCTTTTGAGGAGCTCGATATTGAAATTGGATTATCTCTGTGATTGAGGCCCTTAAATATTTGAAATTCAGCACTGAATTATCCCTCTAAATTCTATTTTGAATGCCACAGGTCTGACCTGATTTGGATTCTCCAAGGAAAAGTTGTGTCCAATCTCCCACAATGACCTAATTCTGGACTGGTTCAGTAGAGCGAAATTGTACGACTTGCCATGTATCACTGTTTCATAATTTGTCTCTAGAATTGATAGAAAGGAAACTAAAATTTGTGTACTTGTGACCACTTGTTACAGCACTCCAATTCGATGCCTAGAGAGATAGTTATTGAACTTTTCCCACGATCACCTCTTTGAGATGCAATTCAGGAGCCTGAAAAAGCACTACCTTCCACAGATCATATCTCAAAAAATGTTGCGAACCAAGCTCTGAAATTTTTTGAAGAATTTCCTCATGATTTCAGCTTCGCACCATATGAATTTCAGATTCTGAACCTTTGTAGAAAAAGCGTTATAGCTCAAATGCCACGATGACCTGTTTAGGAGCCTGAAAAAATACCTAACGTCCACAGATCATATCTCCGAAAATGTTGCAAACCAAGTTCTGAAAATTTTAGAAAATATTCATCAGGATTTCAGCTTCGCACCCTAAAAATTTTAGCTTCTGAAACTTCGTATAAAAAAATTTATAGTGAAAATGCCACGATGACCTGTCTGGAGCAGCGAAACCCTAGAATCCAAAGCTCTTATACCAAATGTTGTGTAACCAGCTCCAAAAAGAGAAGAAAAGAGATATCAACGCCTTATAAATAAGCCACTTCGAGGGGGAAACCTCCAATACATTACATGAATGAAAAATTCTTGGATGATACAAATGAAAAAACCTCCTTTCTATATATAGGAGTCCATGGGGCCACAATGTAACCCTAGAAGACCTAAAAATAATAATGTAAGGGCACAATAATAACAATATGGGGGTTACAGGGGTACAAATAATGATAAGGGGGGTTAGAATAACATAATAAGGGACTACACTATTAATATAGGGGCTTAACATGATGATTAGGATTTTTTTGTAAAATATCCCTAAATTATTTTCTATGAATAGTTGCAGCTATCCATATTAGGGATTTGATCTCATTATATTTTGGAAATTTGTAGACTACCAAACCTCTATTTTGGATTTACCCCTAAATGTGGTATTGGAATTGAAGTTTATTTGTATTTTTAGGGATAGGGAAGGAAAATATATGTTTGTCTTGTTTGAATTTATTTTATTGCAAAAAAATTTGACTTCATGATAGCCTTTTTGGAATAGGTTAGGTTTGTTTTGTAATATGTATCATTAGTTGCCAATGTGCAAACATTTTGGGAGGATATTGACTGGAAACTTGAAAGCGTTGGTTCAGATATTTACTGGAAAGACTATAACTATAACTCTGAAGTTAGGGAGTGTTGACACTATTGGCAATGTGAAAGCCATGATTCAAGAGAAAGAAGACATTCCTCCTCATCAAAAAATATGGACATTTGTTGGAAAATAGTTGGAGGATGGACAAGCCTTCATTGGTTATCCAAAATGAAACTGTGCTTCACTTGTTGCTTATTCTAAGAGGTGTAATGCAAATCTTTGTTAGGACTTTGAATGTCAAAAACCATTACTCTCGAGGTGGCAAGTTCATACACCATTGATAATATCAAGGCAAAGATATAAGATAAGGAGGGCTTACCTCCTAAATGGCAATGGTTAATCTTTGTTGGCAAGCAACTAAAGTATGGTTGTATCTGACTGATTATAATATTCATAGGGAATCACTTTCAATTGGTTTTGTGTTTGAGAGGTGAGTGTAGATCTCAAAATTCTATTTGGGAAGATAATTACTCGAGGTTGAGAAATCAGATACTATCTGTGAAAATTTGTGTTACATGGAATCCTACTGCAGCAACTGATGGAAAATATTCTATTTGTTATTTTACTTAACAAATTATTTACTGTGTTCTACAATCAAATATCGAAATCTATTCACTATAGCCTACATAATTAAATTGTGGAAGAAATACAAGTGCGGAAACAAATCTGAACACACATAGATCACACAACCATCTGACACAATTGTTTTTGGACTAATGTCTGTGGAAAAACCTAATGTGGGAAAATCGGTGAAACAAATATGAGGGTTTATGTTATTATGCAGTAAATTCTGAGTACAATTCTATGATTGATGAGACTGTCAAATGATACAACAAAACTAACAAAAGATATCTCATGAGACAAACCTCACTCCTCCATAAGAAACTAGCACTAATTTGCACCAAGGGTGGACTACCTCGTGTTACCTCTGCGTCACAACTAGGCTACCCTTCTGCCTATGTGTTGGTCTCACTGCTGGTTGGAAATTGAGCCTCTGGAAAATATCTTCGAGGTCTGATACTGGCTCTGCATTGTCTCCTCTATAGGAAAAACGATTCTCCCTCTAGCTCTGCCCAGTGACTATGTATGCACTGCGACACTGGCTCTGCATTGAAGTTGTGGCTCTCTTTGTCTCTGCTGCTATGTACTCTCTGGCTCAGGAAACCTTCCAACCAGAAATACTGCCCCTCACTGCAATCAAGGATCACTTAGATCTGATTTTTGTCCGAGCACTTGCTCCATTAGAAAAATTCGATCTCTATATCCTCTGTGTCTCCATGAATGTAAATTCCAAATGACCCTTCAAGTTCTTATAATCTTCTCATTGAGGACTCAACAACCTAGAATAGATCTCTAATAAATGACTAAGATTAACTTTTGACTTGATCCATTTATTCTAGATCATTCACACTCATATTCTATTAATACACTTCAATTATTTTATTTTCCTAAGGTTTGACTTCAGGTCCCTTGAAAAATAATTAATCATTTCTATAGAATACAATCTGAGTGGAATTTCACCAAACACTTTTTTGGTTATTTAAAAGATGTGTCTAAGCCTCTCCTCAAAATTTGAGACTTAGAGTACATTCGATGCTACCCCAAATCAACAATCCCTCTTAGCGAGGACTGTGCTCTAACAATATGCCCTGTTGTATACTATTATGACTCTGAAGCATCTCCCTCTGCGTTGTTGATGTTTGACATGCTGTCCACCAACTCTGCGCAATTGTTGCAGTTGTACTGCTGCTGACACTACCACTGTCAACCAGTGCATCCGTACTGAAAATACCTTTCAATTCTGCATCTATGTTGCTGCTAGTTCTACTACTTCCAACTACTACCGCATTGCATCATAGTTTCTTTTTGCAACTGGAAAAAATCCAAAATTGGACAAGAATACTACATCTTGGTGATGAATATCTGACTACTTCTATCCTCTACGTTGCCTCTCTGAAGCTGTTGTGCTACTGTTTCTCTGAATTGCATCCCTCTGTGCTAGTGCAACACTGCTCTTTGTTGCTCAGACTCTGGAATTGCTAACCACTGTGCTGTCACTTCAACAATCCTCTACATCAACTGGCACTAGTCCATCCAACTACTGCTATTTTGGGCTCCCATAGCAAGGTGATTATCCGAGAGGTGGACTCAAGGATCCTTCCCATCTTGTAGATCTCTGGGTCTACAACTCCAAATCAACCCACCTCCCTCCTAGATGTATATGAGAAATCATTGCCAACTTCTCCTCCTCTATCTTCGCTACTTCAGCCTGAGAATCATGTTTCTCATCCTTGTCCTTCTTCTTGAGAGGACACTGTGTGGCGTAATGCCCCATCTCTCCACACCAAATTTTTTTTATCTTTGACATATCCTTCTTCCTCCTCTATCTTCACTTCTTCGGCCTGAGGATGATGTTTCTCATCCTTTTCCTTCTTCTTAAGAGGACACTATGTGGCGTAATGCCCCATCTCACCACACCAGAAACATTTGATCTTTGACATATCCTTCTTCCTCTTGCGTTGCTCTTGCTGCCCCTTTGATGCAAGGGCCACATTCTCTTCCTCCTTCTTGATCTTCGAACTACTGCTGTGCCACCCTCAAGTTGACACTTGAGTAAGTCTCTCTGAATCTCTTCTTGTTGAAGAGATTTCCACATTGACCCAGTCTGACAAGTTTTCTCTGACCAGGATTCTCTGACAAAAACATGGTAATCCTCGGACACTGAGTTGAGGGCCAATCTGACCATCTCTGTGGCCTTAGGAGATTCTCCTACGATTGCCAACTGATCTTGTTTTTCCTGAAGTCTAGACAAGAATCGATCAGTACACTCTCCCTTCTGCATCCTGGTGGTTCACAATTTCTCCTCCAGCAACATCTTCTGCTGCTCAGAAGACCCCTCATACAGAATTGCCAATGCATCCCACATCTCCTTAGTCGTTCCTTTGGCTGAGATGTGTGAAAAAATGTGATCCCTCACTCCATCGAGGATCAACTACTTGGCTTGAGCCATATTCTTCTTGAAGGCCCATAATGGTGTTGCATTCACCGGTTTAGCCTGAGCACTGTTAATAAAGTTCTTGAGGTCATGCTCATCTAGAAGGAAGGAGATCCTTGCATTCCAGATTACATAGTTTGAGGCACCCTCCAACTAGTCTTGGTCACGCAATCCATTGGTGGCCATCTCACCCAACTATTGTCGATCTTCTGCCTCTCACCCTCTGCGCAATTGGATTTACGCACTCCTGATGGAGCAAGCCACAAGATCTACTACTACTGCACAGGGAATCTGAGTTTTTCGGGCCAGAAACTCACTGAGTTTAGAACATCCCCAAATTTGTGTTTTAGCTACACTTCTTGACGCTCTACACTAGCAATCCCTACTGTGGAGTCAACTATGTCCCTCCAGCTACTAAGCTGCGTAGATTTGTTGTGCTACTCCCTCAGAAAAACAAAAATATAAAAAAATCTTACCTCTATGTCGGCTCAATCAGAGAGAGATTTTCCTTGCTAACCTTGCCCTCCTAGTTTGGACTGCACACTTCATTGGGAAATCGATATGTTTCTTACATAGCTCTTTTACCCCCAACTGCTGCTTCAACGCTGGATCTGCTAGATCTGTTCTTTGTCTCGCTTGTACTCAACTTAAACAACCTCATACCATGTGAAAATTCGTGTTACATGGAATCCTACTACAACAACTGATGGAAAATATTCTATTTGTTATTTTACTTAACAAATTATTTACTGTGTTCTATAAGAAAATATCGAAATCTATTCACTACAGCCTACACAATTAAACTATGAAAGAAATACAAGTGTGGAAAAAAATCTGAACACACATAGATCCCACAACCATCCAACACAATTGTTTATGGAAAATGTCCCTGGAAAAACCTAATGTGGGAAAACCAATGAAGCAGATCTCAAGGTTTATGTTATTATGGAGTAAATTCTAAGTACAAATCTATGATTGACGAGACTGTCAAATCATACAACAAAATTGACAGAAGATATCTTGTGAGACAAACCTCTCTCCTTAACGGGAAATTGGCATTGATCTGCACCAAGGCTAGATTTCCCTACATTGCCTCTATGCAGTTACTGCGACACTCTGTGCAATGAATGCGTCACATATCAGATTCCCTTCTGCCTCTACGATGGTCTAACTACTGGTTGGAAACTAAGCCTCTAGAAAATCTCTCTGGGGTCTTATACTGGCTCTGCACGGTCTCCTCTACAATAAAAACGATTCTCCCTGTGGCTCTCTCTGTCTCTATTTCTATGTACTCTCCAACTCAGGAAACCTTCCAACTGGAAATACTGCCCCTCACTGCAATCAAGGATCACTTAGATCTGATTTTCATTTAAGCACTTTCTCTGTCAGAAAAAATCGATCTCTAGATCTTCTGTGTCTTCACGAATGTAATTCCAAATGACCCTTCAAGTCCTTATAATATTCTCATTGAGGATTTAATGACCCATATTAGATCTCTAATCAACGACTAAGTTGAACTTTTGACTTGATCCATTTATTCTAGATCATTCTCACTCATATTCTATTAATACACTTTAATTATTTTATTTTCCCAAGTTTTGACTTAGGGTCCCTTTAAAAATATTTAATTATTTCTATAGAATACAATCCGAGTGGAATTTCACCAAACGCTTTTTGGGTTATTTAGAATACATGTGTCTAAGCCTCTCCTCAAAATTTGAGAATTGAAGCACATTCTATGCTACCCCAAATCAACACTATCAACAATGTAGGTCTATTCAAAAGTGAAATGAGGGTACGTGAGGTGGTCCTATCTCTTCTTTCCCCATTATCTCATTTATGATAGGGCTAAAATTCAAGACAAGTAAGGAATTCCTCTAGGTCATCAAAAATGTTTCTTTGATGGAAAACATTTTGATTATGATAGGAATTTCATTGATTATAATATTCAAAATATCTACCTTGCATCTTTTCCTTCATCTCCAACGGGATATATGTAGTGTTGCATGGGGTCGCGTCCCCCAGGGTTGGGTGCATGCACCCCTCGCACCCGGGACGAGGAGTCTCTTGCTGGTGCGTTTCCCTGCACACCCTTTTTGGGGAGTCTCAGGGAGACACAAGGGGGCGCATTTCCCTAGTGTGGGGAACGTGACTTCCCAAAAAGGGTGCTTTTTGGTGTCTCCCTGGATGTGACTCCCCAAAAAGGGTGCTTCTGGGCATCCGCCCTTAAATTTTTTTAATGAAAGCTAATGTAAAAGAAAAATGACTATCATATAGTATAAAGTCAAATAATTAAACAAATTTAAAAAAAAAACAAAAACAAAAAAAATAAAATAAAAAATGGTAAGTTTAAAAAAAAATTATGATTCATTATTCAATGATTCATTTCATTTCTAGCTCTTCGAACTTTGGCTGACCTCTGCGACTTTGACCTTGACCTCTCTGTGTCTTTGATGTTGATTTTATTTTTCAATGCTCATTATCCATTTTTACTTTTCAGTTGATGACCTCAGACTGATTCTTGACTCTTGACTCTTAACTATTTTTTAGTTTGAAACTTTGAGTTATATAAATTTACTATTTTCTATTTAGTGTTCAAAGTTCAAACTTTAGTATCTACTATCTACTTCTAGACTTCTAGTATGTTTTGCTTTAAATTTCGATTCTAGAATGATGAATGATGAAATTAATTTTTAAATCAATGTAAATTGTAGATTGTAGAATGATGAATGATATGGAAGCATGGATCAATGTATTTGAAGGTTTCATTATTGAATTTATTTATTGAATGATCATTGATTATGGATGAATATTAGAAAAGTGAGTATGTGATATGAATGATGTATGTATCGAAATGAATGATGAGGATGGATCAATGTATGTCATTATTCAATTCAATACTATGAATTTAAATTTTATCATGTGTAGATCAAATTTCAATTTTCAATGTATTGGTATTCATATTAGTATATATTATATAACAATGTTGTGAACATCTCAATAACATCCTGATTTTATCTCGAAATCACGATTTTTTGGCCTAGCCGATGTTTGCCGATTTTATCCCGATGCCAATGTTCGCAACATTGGTATATAGTATATACTATATTATTATTAGTCTATTTAATGTTTAATATTTATGCTTTTATTATTTAACATTGAATATGAACTTTTATTATATATATATATATATATATATATATATATATATATATATATATATATATATATATATATATATATATATATAATTAAAAATTATATACCTCGACGACTCCCCGTACCCCCGAAATTTCCCTAGGGTACTCCCACATGTTCCCCCTGTGTGTCTTCTTGCACCAGCGTCTCCCCACACCGGAGTCTTGGTGGAACATTGGATATATGTATCTCCATGAAGATGTAAACTTGTAAGAATATTGCTCTTAATTTTGAGAGCTTTGATAGAATTGACAATGTGAAAACGAAGATTCAGGATAAGAGAGAATTCTTATAAATCAGCAGAGGTTGATATTTGGTGGGAAGCAATTTTAAGATGTAAGGACTTTCACAGATTTATTATGAAAGAATAATAAGTTACTTTTTCTGATTTATTATGAAAGGACTTTTGTTGATTTCTGCCTTCTTCTTTGTCTGCATGGTGGTATGCAGATTTATGTCAAGACTTGAATGTAATATCCCTTACAAGGGCTTAAATTAAGAGCACATTGAATTAGATTTCTTGAATATTTCTATTTAATATTTATGTAAACTACTCTGATACTTACTGCAGGATGTTGAAATCGATGATCCAAAAGCGATCCCAGTTGGTTATGTGAAGATCATTTGTTTCTATAGTTATTATGCATGTCAGGTTGATTTTGATAAAGGTAGGTCCTGTGAATGGGTTGAGATGTTGGATAATGGTGAAGATCATTGATTTCTTCAACAAATGCTTCCATTCAATGGCCACATATTTCTCTTTCTTGGCGTACCTTGGAATAATTCTTTCAGAATTTTGTTATTTGGTCATTTTAAATGATTAGGGTCTTGCATTGAAGCATAATGATAAAATGATGTTGAAAATACTGAGAGAGGCATGATTCTGTATTTCTTAGCAATTAGCACTTTCTAAACTTTTTTAGAGCATTATTTAATCTTCAATTTTTATTATTGTTCTTCTTTAGATGATCATAAATAATAATCAACAGTAGACAACACCATACAAAAATGCAGAAAGATAAAACAGAGGACACAAATTAACAGTAGAAAACACCATACAACAATTCAGAAAGATAAAACAGTGGACACAAATTTATTAGGTGGAAAACCCCCTCTGTGTCAAAAACCACCAAATGCTTTTTTAGTAATTGTATTCTCCCTTTTAAAAGAAAATCAATTACATCAATATTTCAGCTACAACTGAGGGAGGTGTCAACCCCCAAATTTATAGGCTACAACCTGTAGGATGCTACTAGACCCTAATATCCTATTGCAACCATAAGGACACCCCAACGTATTGTAGATCAGGCCACAACCCGATGAGTGCCCCAATGCTCAGTTTACCAGCTGATGTCGAAAAGGACGCTTTGTTGCCTTGTTAGTTTATTAGCCACAACTGAATGGATGCCATAATGCTCTGTGCAAGCCACAACTTTCCTTGGCACCACCCTGCCACCTTGAAGTGTTCTCAGGCCACAACCTGAAGGTGACTATAATCACCCAGAAGAGTTAGTAGATCACATTTCACATTTTTCACACTAGATTCCCTGTACTCTGAATCAATGTAGAGTAGTTGTAAGAAAGACATAGAATCAATGTCGAATCTTTGTAACCATTGATCAATGTTCCCACAAATTGATCACTGCACAATGCTGCACATCAATTTATCAATGTTTAACTGCACATCACTGTCACTATGAATCACTGCACAACTGCTGCCTATCACTGCATGTCACTGCTCATGAATGAATAGTCATTAACACACAACCACTTCCATCATCATATCAGGTTGCACTCATTACTGCAATCATCTGGAACTACTATCAAATAATGGCAGAAACCAAGGTGCCTCAGGTAATCCCTATGACCTCCCTACAATGCTCTAAGACTTGGCTCAAGGAGGGTTACCAGCATATGTGTACACGCTGCTGCTCAGAAGTCAATGCCTTGGAGCCATCATCACCCACTTCAATCATTGTCCAAGAAGTTTGTCACAAATGCACTGTAACATTGTTACATAAATGCTATCACATCACATCAATTAGGTAAGATACAACATGCTTGTCAACACAAGAATCTTGGTCATCACAAGTACATTCCCAAAAGACGCAAGTCACTGTTTAACTGTTGTCAAGGTCTAGATATCATATCAATGGCTAAGTGTCAACTTGCTGTCCAAAATCTCAGCTCAAAGTCAATATATCATTTCAATGTCAATATATATCATTCTATGACATTCTATATCACTTTCAAGTCACATGTCAACTCACTTTCATAAACCATTTTGTGGATATTTGGTGGATTCAATTCAAGAGACCAAAGGAATACTAAAGTTAAGATACTAAGCTTAATGGTCTTTGTTCATGTGCATATGATCACTGTAATGGTGTAGGTGTCACTGTAACATGTGAAGTCAAGATGTTTTGTCATAGTCAATACCATTTTCTACTATTGCATTCTGAGGAAATTGTTGCTACACACATTAGGTTAGTGTATCATTAGTTCTAGATATTAATCCCAAATCATATTGTAATGCGTTGTTTTCAAGTCAAATAATCTCATCAACACACTGGACATGTATCAAGGTTATTACTATGCCAAAGTCAAGACATTAAATGTTCTATGTCAAGTATAATGTCATTTTAAACAATAGGCCAGGTCTTGTATTTTCAATTCCACTTAAATTTGAAGACAATGATTGGCTTAGTGCATATATTTCTTGAAAATACTCACTGATACACAATGAGATTTCAGCAAGAATTGTTGTCATATATTGACAACCATAGATGATCACTATTTCCAGTTAAGGTCATACTATGTCACTGTTGCATCACATAAAAGCTAACAGTCAATCATGTTATTGTCCTTGTCAATGAAGAATGTAACTTAATGTCATATAAAATTACAGGTTATATTTATTTTGTACTACTACTTGTACCCAAGATAAACTTTGCTTCAAACCATGAGTTTAGGCCATAAATGTTTTACCTTCCCAGCTATTTATGACACAGAGAAGTAGTATTGATTGTTCTAAATTATTTATGCAGTGAGACAACCCTTCAAGCTTCAACTAAGATGTATCCTAATGCACATTTTTGCAAATTTGGCAGAGTGCCCTATGGAAGAGGTTGAGAGTCACAAGAAAAGGGTATGTAATTTGGTAATGAAGACAGGCCTATACCCAAGAAAACACAATAATAATAATAATAATAAATTATGCTCAGAATACTTACTAGATAGAGGACCGAGGTCCTGTAGTTGCTTAAGGTCAGGATGATGTCAATGAAATAGATCAAACCTTAGAGAGGAGACCTTTGACCTAGCCTTAATCCTGCAAGCGCAAGTTCCAATCAAGAAATAACAAAATAAACCAAAGATGAACCCACTGTAATTCCATCACTATTTTCCTTAGGCATCTGAACATTTCAGAGTGTAATCATAAGAACAATTCACGTGAAATTGTATACATTGAGGTAAGGTAAGGTCTCTTTTTATAGACCAATGCAAGGGCCTCCTAGAAGCTAACCGTTTGAGGAATAAAGGAATAGAGGGGCCTCCATGAGAGCTAAAATATAAAATTTTAACTAATTTGCAGCTTGTGATCTAAGAGAGCCGCTACCCTTATTGTGAGTAGATTGGGCATTAGGATTTAGTAAGTATAGGAATTGTTTCTATAGATTAGGAAGGGCTCCCTAATGTAAACATTGGAGGAGAATTTAGGATTTTAAAACATTATTAATTGTTAACTTCTTTTTAAATGGAATTTTCAATTACTATCTTGAACTTTAAGTGAAACCCACTTAGCCTTTATAATGAGAAATTAGTCCTTACCTAAGTCCATGGGTGTGAAATATGCGTGATACCTTTTCTTAAAGTGATTCCCGCACAAACTAGGACAAGTAACCCCAATTGCTTAATTTTAGATGCCTACAATCAATGATAATGTGCCAAGTTACCACCCCTTAGGGTTTTAGCCCAGATAGTGGGGTATTTGACTTCAAACACATTTATCTCTCAAACCAGGAGGACCTATATGGCGTACCACATATAAACAAAAACATATTTTTGAGGAGAATCTAATGACATAGCTCTTTGACCTACCAAAAACCCTCGACAAAGTCGGGGTACATCCTTAGTCCAAGGAACCCAAACCGTAGGACTTGGGTTTTAAACCATCCAAAAATATAGTTTTCACCTTGATCTAATCCAATAATTATTAAGAAGCATTAATTAACCATTTGATATCCATGATTGGTGTTTTTGGTCAAATTCAAACCCAATCAACTCCATGGGTTGACATCAATGACAACACCATTCAAAAATCTCCCTCTTTGTCATTGATGGCAACACACATACTCCTTCTGCAAGTAAAACTCCCCTAAAAGCATGCTTCACCTCCTTCTCGAGATTTCAATTTCCTTCTCAAGTCTTTCTCCCCCCTTTTGACATCAATGGCAAAGGGTTACTCCCCCTGAGAATTTGCTTGCTTAATGTGGACCTGTTATCTGCTTATGCTCCCCCTAACGAAAAGCCTTCTTGTAATAGTTTTTCAATAATGATCCTTGTGGACCTATGTCTTGTATGTGCTTCCCTTGAAGAGAAGCCTTCCTTTGTGAAACTGTAATCCTTCGATTTCTCTTGTTCGAATAACGATTGTCATTAAAACAAAACCCACCGGCATTAGTCTCTGCTACAATCTCTAGAGTTAGGATCCACGAGAGGCGGTTAGTCCATGTCACGAAACAAATGAGGAGTGTTGAACCCAGTGTCCAACAATCTCCCCCCCAACGCAAGCCGGGTGAGTTTTGAACTCGAGACCTGTCGCTCTGATACCACTTGTTGGAATCACGATTGCCGTTAGACCAAAACCCGCAGGCATTTTTCTTCGCTACAATTACCAAAGTTAGGATCCACGAGAGGAAGTTAGTCCATGTCGCGAAACACACGGGGAGTGTTAAACCCAATGTCCAACAGTTATGCCCCCCTTGAACCTATTATGAAGTTTTGATCTTGTTCAAACTATCTTTCAATGGTAGACTTGTGCCACATACTGCTGTAATGCTCCCCCTATTCAAATTTCAAGCAGTCGACGAGCCAAATTGTTCAAAATAGTGTATCATCTAATGAACCATCTTGACTCGAGTCATTAACCAAAGAAACTGTTGATTCCTTACGACCTGTTATGAATCCTGAAAGCATAACTACTGAGACCTTCGTGCCTTCTTTTCTTTCTCATCTTGTACGTGTTCATCCTATACTTGTTTCCTTTTCCAAACCTTCTTATTCTCGTCGTCAAGATTTTCATTCATGGTTAATTTCATATTGTACTTGCAGTAACGAGCTACGTGTCCATAGTTATGCCATTTGTAACATTCAATGTCATCCATAGAAGATTGTATTTTTTATTTGCCTCGTGATCTCACAAACTTACCTCTATGGTTTTGCAGATAATGATTGTTCCTATCAAAAGCTTCAAAATCCCTAGCCACATGTCCATAGTTAGCACATAAAAAGTGATAGCGATTAAATGAACGTGCATACTTGGATAATTCATTCTTAGACAATGGTACTTGATATTTGTACCTATCAAAAACTTTACAATCCTTGGCCCATTAAATAAATGGACATACTTGGAAGATTTTTCATTCTTCTTTGGAGGCAGTGTTGTAGTCTGTTGTCGTCCTTTGTCCTTGAATGCTTTGGCATCATTCTTCGAAGTTAAAAATTTCTTTTTTGGTTCAATCATCTTCTCAATCTCACTGTGCGAAGATGTGGAGCTTTTAGATTCATCAATTGGAGCCTTGCCTGTTATTTTTTCCAATTCTTTATCTATCCTGTGCATAGCCTATAAATGGTCCTTTTGTTTGAGATTTTTTATCTCATTAAGTGTTGCACTAAGTTCTTCTTGATTTTGAGCAAGATCTTCTTGAAACCATATTTTTAATATCTTCCTTCTTTTTTCTGCCTCTTAAACCTATACCTTGAGAAGAGTGATCTTCTCTACTTCTTTGTTGAGAACTTGTATTTGTTCTTTCTGGTTCTCATTTTCAATCCTAAGCCTGCTTATTTCTGCTGAAGATGTTTCCAATTCCTTTAATTGATTTTCCAAGCTCTTCCTTTCAATATCTGCTTCCTGCACCTGTTATTTAAGCTTTCTAATCTATGCAAAAGGTGTATCAAGTTCTTGTTGTTTTTCATGGACTTCTTTCTTGAGATTTTGTGTCTCTGTGTTTGTGACTTCTTCCAATTATACTCAAATACTGCTAATGATCTTCTTTTATTATTGCTTCCATAAGTCTTGCCCTTTACTTTGGGCTTTTGAGTTCTTTTATCACCTTGATCACTTGATTTTGAAACTCGGTCTTACTCATTTCTCTAATTTCTTCATCAGAATCAGAAGGATCCGAATTTTAAATAACATCTTGACCTGATTGCTTTGTTGAATAGATATAAAACATTCAAAATTACATTTATGGCCTTTGAATTGTACCTTTTAGCTTCATCGGTAGATGTGTCTCAAGAAACAACTGATTCCCATACTCCATGTGCCTACAAATGTACTTCCATCCTGGATTCCCATATCTAATAATTATTTGCATCAAAATCAGGGGTTGGTACACAATAATCACTTTCTTTAGATTTTGTTGTACCTGTACCTTCTTTTGAAATCTTTGCAACTTGCTTATTTGAATTTCCAATCTCTATGCTCTGGAACTACCTTCTAGCAGTTAATATGTATTGAAGGAACCAAGCTCTGATTCCAATAGTTGGAAGTACTGAGAGGGGGGTGAATAAATATTTCTTAGCAATTAACACTTTTTAAATTTTTTAAGCGCATTAATTAATCTTCAATTATTATTATTTTTCTTCTTCAGGTGATCATAAATAATAATCAACAATAGACAACATCATACGACAATGCAGAAAGATAAAAAAAAGGACATATTTTTTAGGTGGAAAAACCCCTCCGGATCAAAAACCACAAAACACTTCTTTAGTAATTGTCTTCTCCTTGTTGAAAGAAAATTGATTACATCAAGATTTCTTCTACAACTGAGGGAGGCATCAACCCCCAAATTCATAGTATACAACCTGTAGGATGCTACTAGACCCTATTATCCTATTGCAACAAAAATGATGCCCCAATGTCTTGTAGTTCAGGCCACAACTTTATGAGTGCCACAACACTCTGTTTACCAACTTCTATCGGAAAGGATGCTTTGCTGCACTGGTAGTTTATCAGCCACAACTGAATGGATGCCCACAATGCTTTGTGCAAGCCACAACTTTCATTAACACCACCCAGTTATTATCACACAAAAATTTTCAAAACATCATTGTGTCAACTCTATTTTTTATCATGGTCTGAAAAAGGGTTTGAAAGTCATTTTAGGATTTGGTTAAAGGTAGGTTAGAGTTTTTATAAGTTTCAGGTCATTATTGAATTCAAATAAAGTCTTTTAAAGGTCCATTCCATGATCAAATACTCACATTTTCCATTTAGGAGTCATTCCATAAGGTTTCGGGTTAAATTTCTGCAATTAGCCAAGAATCCTCTGTTTCGTAGCACCGCTAGTTCAAAAAAGTGGATTTGCGCTGTGAAAGTGCTAATGTTTTCGTAGTGCAAACTAGGAAAAATACACTCTGGGTGCTACGAAAGCACGGTTTCTTAACCGTCTTGTCAATTGAGCTGAGATTTATCAAAATCCATTAGGAAAAGATAGGATAGTGGTATGGTGAGTCAGTTAGTGATCAGATTCAATGTACTTACCTATCTCACAGTCATCATCATTATGATAGGGCATGAATGAGGCATCATTCAGTTATGAGATGACATTTCAAATTCAAAATCTTGCCTAATTTGGTCATTCTCATTTTCATTTGCCTCCATATGAGTGTCTAAACTCTGAAGTAGCCAAGCTAAGTCGGTGGCTTTTCTTTACAAAGGCTATCTTCATCCTAATCAAGGGAGGTTGTTCCATATACTCAAGCAAGGCTGTTCATTTCCTAATCAAGCGAGGCTGTTTTATAGATTCAAAAGAAGCTGACAGGTTTTTCTAAGAAGCATGGCAAAGGAAAAGAAAGTCCATAGAGGGGGACATTAATTAAGATATGAGCCTGAAAATATGAAGGATATAATTGAAGATCAAACAATGATGGAGGCTTTTAGCAAAATACGTTGCCTTCGGTTTTGTGAAAAGCTGCAGGCTTTCCACACACAGGTGTCTAAATAATTTTCCTTAAACTTCAGTGGAAAAACTACCAAAGTTGGGATGTTAAATGTGTCAATTACACATAAGATTATTTATTCTGTGACAGAAATAACAAGGGGGTAGGAAACTTGGTTTAAAGGTTTTAAATTTGATATGGAAACATGCAAGGAATTCATGAAACCTGAGTATGCAGATATGGATCTCAATAATTAAATACCTAAAAGTTGTATCAAAGACACCTATGAAAAGCTGTTGTTCAACATTCAAAGATAATTTACATGTGAAGGCAGATACCATAAAGTTTATACATATCATTTCAAGCTACTTCTGCATTTCACAGGTATGATATCACTAGATTTTCCCTTTTATTTGCATAGGAGCCTTGCCAAAATGGTCGATAAAGTACAAGAAAAATATGATGGTTTTGAAATATCTTTCTTTCACCATGGTTTGATAAAGTTATTGGTTTTGAATGAGATTCATAAAATAAGCAGGGATTATTCCTCATTTTTGTTTATGAATGGTTTTGAACTGGAAACCCTAACCCCAGCTAGAAACCCTAAAACTAAAGGAACTCCTTCACCACTAGTAGTAGAGTCTAGTCAGCATGTGGTTGCAAAATCAAAGAGGTTTGTAAAGTTGAAACCAAGGAAACAAGTTTAGAAAAGGATAGAGAAGACACAAGTGCCTGTTGCACCAACTCCATCACCTGCAAAACAGAGGTCAAAAAGTGTCAAAGAGGTAAAACAAAGACAAGTTTCCAACAAGAAGGAAATCAAGAGAGTGACAGGAAGCCAAGCAGTGGCATTAAAGGGAAAGACAGTTATTTCAGTCTCAGAAGATAGCCTAGTAACTAAGGGAAATTTAGATGACATCCTTCATTCAATTGATATAGAAGAGATACCCATCGTACAAGCTGATTTCATTGGAGTAGATGAACACAAACAGAAAAAGGCTAAGTCAGCAAAAAAACTTGAATTTGAGGGTGAAAATGCGGCCTTTATCTTTCAAGGAAGGAAACCTTTAATTAGGCATGCTAATAATCTCAAGGAAGGTAGAAAATAGGTCCAAGAAACTATTGAAACATCTAAAGTCCCTGAAGAGGTGGTTGATCTATCATCATCAATAGTGAAGCATGTAGCCAGCAGGATAATGAAGGGAAAAGAACACATGACAAAGTGTCAACATCTTAAGGAGAAATTGAGGTTAGAAAACCAAGATATTTCAATGACGAGAAAGAGGTTCAGAAAGCACAGTATTGAAACAACAGAGTTCAAAAGAATGAAGGCACTTTGGGAGGGTCAGACTGGTTCTAGGTTTGAAATTCCAAGCAGTGCAAAACAATTTTTCAGATGGACAGTTCCAACCATCAAGGAAGCTAAATTTTTCAGAGTAATCAATACTCACTTGAGAGAAAATAATAGAAGACTAAGAGATCAAGTGGAGGACTTGGAGCAGCAGCTGGAATTGACCCAAGATGAGCTAAAAAAATAGAGGTGCAGAATGAAAATCATTAAAAAAGTCAAAAGTTAAATCAAGTTAAAATTAAGAAGGAACCTCATGAAAAATGTGTTTTTCAATTCATATGACTTTTTGTTTTGATGAAACCAGTCGTATTCTGAGTTTTGGCACATTTTTGGTTTTCATTTTGAAAAACAAAATCAGAGCAAAAATTTTCACTCAACAATTTCGTAGCGCAAACAGTGCAAAAGAGTGAAAAGCGTTACGAAACTGCTGTAGTAACTTTTTTCACTCTTTCTCATAAATTTTTGAAGGGAAAATGTATGGATTATGACTTGAAATTGATAGAGGAGTTGTGTTAAATGATAATGAAGACAATCGTAGAGGATAGAAACCAAAATTTTGAAGGTTAAAGGGTTAAAAGTTTGCACTACTAAAAGCGCTACGAAACTGTGTTGTTTTTGTAGCGTAGGCCTACTTCAACTAATTCGAACAGTTTGATGATGGTTTTGGAAAACTAGGACTTAGTGAGGTTTTTTGGTAGGTGTTACTTCAGTTCTTAACAAAAAAATACCCTCAAAGTGATGGGTTCATGATGTTCAAAGTGTCTCAAGAATACAAAGGACCATATGCCTAGAAAACAGGGGACAATTTCCTAGTTTAATGGAGATCAACATTGAGGTCATAAAGTGTTGAAGCTTGTCATCTGCATTCGAACTTATTTCAATACACTTGGAAAATGATGTAATCTAGTTTATATAAGGTTGTTATGAGTAAATTTAAGGAGTTTGAATCCTATTTGTAATAGGAATGTTTATTAGATTTGCAGCTGTCATTTTGTAATAAATACCATGTCATATGGTTAGGCAAGGTTTCAAAAAGTAGATATTTGATGTATCTAGCTCATGATAAGGTTATCCTATGTTGTAAATGATCTATTAAATATCAAGAAGTCGAATATACATGGGTTGGACATTTTTAGCAAAAGACTATCTTTATTGTAAGTGACTGGTTTTCAGCTTAATGCAGAGTTTTCTACTTAGAAAACTTGAGATTCATAAATAGTTCTAGTGTGTTCTTCTTCTAATTTCATATTTTTACTACCCTATTGCAGTGGTGTTTTCTTATGTTACTCAAAATTCATCATTGATGCTCTGAATTCATTCATAGAAAAGTTCATTGTGTGTTTTACAGTTTCGCATGTATATCTCTTGAATAGAACTCTGATATGCCTTGAATTCCATGCTAAGTATAGTTTTTGGTTTTACTGAAGCTATTTTGACTCCATAAGCCCAATGTGAACTTGATAATGTGTTTTACAACCAATATCTATAATTTATCTGCTTATTACCCCACATAGAGTTAGCCATCTATATTTCTATCAAAAATCATTAATCCTTAATAGAGCTCTCTCAGGTTGAGGAGGCTAAGCCTCAATCAAAAGATTGGTTTGAAACAGTTACATGAGATTTATTTGATTGGCAACCTATCAAGTCTAATTTTTTGATAACACTAGCCACCCTAAAGTGTTCTCAGGCCACAACCTTATCATGACTCCTCTCACCTAGAACAGTCGGTAGATCACGTTTCACAATTTTCACACTGGATTCCCTGTACTCAGAATCAATGTATAGTATTTGTAAGAAAGATGTAGAATAAATGTTGAATCTTGGTAACCATTGATCACTTCACAATGCTACACATCATGCTATCACTGTTCAATTGCACGTCACTGTGACTGCACATTGTATATCACTGCACAACTGTTGGTTATCACTGCATGTCACTGCTCATGAATGAATAGTCATCAACGTTGAACCATTTTCATCATCATATCTGGATGCACTCAATGCTACAATCATCTGGAAATGCTATCAAATAATGGCAGAACCCAAGGTGTCTCAGGTCATCCCTATGACATGCCTACAATTCTCTAAGACTTGGCTCAAGGAGGGCTACCAACATATGTGTACACACTGCTGCTTAGATAGTCAATGCCTTGGAGCCATCATCACCCACTTCAATTGATGTCCAAGAAGTTTGTCACAAAACCACTATAACATTGTTACACAAATGTTTTCACATCACATCAATTAGGAAGGCTGCAACATGCTTGTAAAGATAAGAATCTTGGTCATCACAAGTACATTCCCAAAAGACACAAGTCACTGTTTCACTTCTAAGGTCAAGATATCATCTCAATGGCCAAGTGTCAACTTGTTGTCCTAAATATCATGTCAAAGTCAATACATCATGTCAATGTCAATATATATCATTCTATGACAGTTTATATCACTGTCAACTCATATGTCAATTCATTGTCATAAACCATTTGGTGGATTCAATTAAAGAGACCAAAGGAATGCTAAATTTAAGATACTAAGCTTGATGCTCTTTTTTCATGTGCATGGGATCACTGTAATGTTGTAGGTGTCACTGTAACATGTTAAGCCAAGATGTTTTCATAGTCAATGTCATTGTCTACCATTGCATTCTAAGGAAACTCTTGCTACACACATAAGGTTAGTGTATCATTAATTCTAGATATCAATCCCAAATCATATTGTAATAGATTGTTGTCAAGTCAAATTATCTCATCAACGCACTATACATGTATCAAGGTTACCACTATGAAAAATTTAAGACATTAAAAGGTCTATGTCCAAGCATAATGTCATTTTAAACAATAGGTCAGATCTTGTATTTTCAATTCCACTTAAATTTGAAGTCAATGATTGGCTTAGTGCTTATATTTCTTGAAAATACTCACTGATACACAATGATATTACAGTAAGAATCGTTGTCATATATTGACAACCATTGATATACATATACCTAAGAAAACACAATAATAATAAAAACTTTGTTTTATGCTCATAATCCTTACTAGATAGAGGACCGAGGTCTTGTAGTTTCTTAAGAACATGATGATGTCAATTAAATAGATAAAACCTTAGAGTGGAGGCCTCCATCCAAGCCTTAATCCTACAAGCCAAACAAATCCCAAGTTCCAATCAAGAAATAACAAAATAAACCTAAAACCAGCCCACTGTAATTCTTTCCTTGTCTTCCTCAGACATCCGAAAATTTCTAGTGTAATCATAAGAACAATTCATGTGAAATTAGATACATTGAGGTAAGGTAAGGTCTCTTTTTATAGACCAATGTAAGGGCTTCCTAGAATCTAACCGTTTGAGGAATAGAGGGGCTCCATGAGAGCTAAAATATAAAGGTGTAACTAATTTTCATCTTGTGAACGAAGTAAGAGAGCTGTTGCCCTTATTGTGAGTAGACTGGGCATTAGGATTTAGTGAGTATAGGAATTGTTTCTATAGATTAGGAAGGGGTCACTAATGTAAACGTTGGAGGAGAATTTAGGATTTTAAAACATTATTAATGGTTAACTTCCTTGGAATTTTCAATTACCATCTTGCAATTGGGTAGGTTAGTGATGCCTTAATTATTATGTAGTAAATTTAATAGTTAATCAATTTAATAAGAGGCAAAACTTACCATCTTGCAATTGGGTAGGTTAGTGACACCTTAATTATTATATAGTAAATTTAATAGCTAATCAATTTAATAAGAGGAAAAACTTAATATAATATGGAGTATGTACAATTTTCTAATTATATTTTTTTTACAGTGTTATGCTCCATGTTAGATAAATGGATTCAACCCTAAAATTGAATAGAAGAACATATTTCCAACTAATGAATTTCTATAAATAGAATTGTATGAGATTAGACTTGGTCTCCAGCTTAGATGCACCTAATACCTTAAGTGGAAACATTCTTTGGTTTTTTCAAATTGTCTTTAGTTTTTATTATGTAATCAGTTTAATAAGAGGTAAAACTTAATATAATATGGGATGTAAAATTTTCTAATTATATTTTTCACAGTGTTATGCCCCATGTTAGATAAATGGAGTCAACCCTAAAATTGAATAGAAGAACAATTTTCCCACTAAATAGGATTGTATGAGATTAGACTTGGTGGCCAACCTAGATGTACCTAATACCTATAGTGGAAACGTTGCTTTGTTATTTTAAATTGTCTTTCATTTTTATTATGTAGTCAATTTAATAAGATGTAAAACTTATTATAATATAGAGTATGTACAATTTTATAATTATATATTTCACAGTGTTATGCCTGATCTTAAATAAAATGTCATAATACTTGTTTTATTTATTTATCTATTTATTTATTGGAGATGTGAAGAATAATTATGTCTTCCATTTCTATTATATTGACTTAATTTAATATATTGACTTAATTTAATATGGTGCATGTCTTTTTTTAAATGGACATATGAAGAATAATGGTCTTTCATTTTTATTACATTATTAATTTAATAAAAGACAAATATTTAATTTAATATAATTTAAGTACCATATTTTACAAATTATATTACTTATAAAGGATACATTGATTGCTAAGATCTCTTCAAGTGTAAAGATACTAGAAAGATGAAATGACATCTTTTTTATGTTACAATAAGGGTGAATCAATTTATTCATAAAAAAATGTAGCTAATCTTTTCATGGAGGACTTTGAATCCAAGGCCCTCTCTTCTACTTTCTTCTAACCTAAACTCCGAAAGAGGTTTCTAGATGACACTTGTGTTGTCTGGCCTCATGGAAAAGAAAAGTTAGGTCTCTTTTTCCTTCATCTTAATAGTCAGTCCTCTTACATTAAGTTCATGAAGGAATATGAGGTTAATGGTAGCCTTTCTTTCCTAGATGTTCTTATTTATAGAAAGGAAGATGGTTCCTTATCCCATTATGTTTTTCGAAAGAAAACCCATACTGAGCAGTATCTTCACGCTAATTCACATGATTTCCTTGCTCAAAAGTTAGGCATCCTCAACACCTTAGCCACTTGGGCGTTGAGAATCTCTAATGAATCTCACCTTGAAGGAGAAAAAACCTATCTCCTCGATGTCTTCAGTAAGAATGGTTATAGTAAATCCCAAGGACTTGGAGCTTTTCTTGAAGTATAAAAAGGTCGTAATATAAATAAAAAAAATCCTGAAGAATGGTCTTCTGGAGTGCACCTTCCCTTTATTCAAGGAACCACTGATAAGATTGCTAAGATCCTTAAGAAGCATAAGATTTCTTCTACTTTCAAACCCCTTAACATCATTCACAACTCTCTCAGATCGATTAAAGATCCTGTGAATCCCAACGATGGAAAATATGTCTACATTATCTCATGCTCCTGTGGGACTCCTTACATTGGCGAAATTGGTCAACCAATTAATCAAAGGATTTGTGAGCATGTTGTTGACATTAGGCATGGGAGATATCGCTCCTCAACCCTAGCTGAACATGTTGAAAAGACTAACCATCACATATGCATCGAAGAAGCTAAGGTTATTGCTCGGATTGACCATTTTCATCACCATAAATTAAGGGAGACTTTAGGGATTGAAAAAAGACCTCTCAATCTCAAATAGAGATGATGGTTGGAATATTAGCAGATGTTGGATCCCTGCCCTATATTTCTAGTTCTTGTCAACCCCCTTCCTTTTTCTTTATTTCCCTATTTTATAATTTTTTTTAATTAAAATATGTTTAAGCCCTTTTTATATTAAATTGATTAAAAAAATAGTAATAAATTATTAATTAACCTTCTTTACAACATAATGAAATTAATAAAAATACAACAACAATTTATTTGTCTTAAAGTAACTATATTCTAACTACTAGTTTGACTTTCTATTAATTATTAAATTATTTAATCATAAGAATAATATTTTAAATTTATATATTAAAGAAAAATAAAATAATTTGTTTATCATAAATAATTTTCCTTCCAAATAAAACTAGTTGTTTTTCGAATAGCTATTTGGCCTTCTCTACATCTACATAAGCTTAATGAGCTCAATGACTAGATTTGATCTCTCATATATGATTCGATTTGATCTCTCATCTAGTTGGTTCGAAACACTTCCACAAATTATTAACTAGCTTAATGGCTCGATTTGATCTCTCATAAATGACTCGATTTGATCTCTCATCTAGTTGGTTCAAAAAGCTTCCACAAATTTCTGATTAATGTGATAACAATCTAAAGATATTTGAAAAATTAATATGATCAAAGAAGCATGAGTTAAAAAAAAAAAATTAGTTAAATTAATATTTTCTTATTAAGAAATACAATGTTTGATTCATTTTCATTATTATATTTTACATGGGTTAAAATTTATATATGATATACAAATTTATTGTTGAAAATATCTTTAATAGATTTATTTTTAAATAATAATTATAATAACTATTAAATAATAATTAAAATAATCATCAAAAATTATTTAATAACTATAATAGTTTATATATTAAATAATAATTATAATAACTAAAATAATTTATTATAACTATTATTTAATTATAATAATTGTTTATAAAGCCCCACAACTGCGCACGCTCTGCTCCTCTGCGAGCTCTCGGTTAGGTCAGCGATCGCTGCCTGGCCTGTTCCGCCACCATGGCTGCGCCAGGGGGTGTGGAGCCCTCTCCCACCCCTCCTTCTTCATCTGCTGAGGCCTTTCGTTGTCTGCTATCGCAGAAAGGAAAAAAACGTGCCCACCCCGACGTCCCGAAGTTCATCAAAAAGCTTGATGAAATCCCAGAAATCGCACTGCCGGAAGAGCAACCGATCAAAATAGCTCTTGCTTTGGCTGACAGAGGTCTAGTGGGACAATTTATGGGTCGATGGCCAACATCAAAAGCGACTGATGAATGGGTTCAACGAAACTGGAGACCCCTGCTGCCCAACAACGTGATAAGTTATGCTGTAGGTAGAGGTTTTTTCATTTTCGAATTCACTACCAAGGAAGACCGAGATCTGGTGTTCAGAAATGGTCCATATTTCATGGGAAATCAAGGTCTCTTTCTGAATAAATGGACCCCCGACTTCAACCCTTCAGTCGATGTCCCAAAGGAAGTTCCTGTTTGGGTCCGGCTCCCCAATCTACCAATACACTGCTGGAGCTACCAATCCCTGCAAAAGATAGGAAATGGACTGGGCAGATTCATCGACAAAGCTGATAACAAGGGCCAATACACCTGCGCAAGAATCTGCGTGGAAGTTGACTTGGAAGCTGGTTTGCCGGAAGCCATCAAACTTACAGTTGGAGATTGGCACCACTTCCAGAAGCTTGACTACGAGCAATTGCCCTTTAAGTGCAGAATCTTCCACGAGCACGGTCACTTTCAACGAAACTGCCCAAAAGCACCATCAGGGGACAAGGTGGAAGAAGAAGGATGGAAAGAAATAAAAAAGGGCAAGGTAGTCTCAAAGCCCAACGAGCAGAAAAAATCAGGACCAATGGGGAAACCCCAGACCAGTTCCAAGACCATACCAGATTCAAATGAAGGCCCCTCCTCAGGCGAAAAGGTGGATGCCTCAGAGAACCATGAAGAAACTGAAGATCAGCCGAAGAAAGTGAAAGAGACCGAAGAAGAAACAACTGTCCCCCTAACAAAGGCTGGTCAAGGGGGAATCGAAGGCAATGATGAGCACATTAGTCTTGCCTCTGACTCAGGGGGAGAATCAGAAGAAAGAGACTCCGAATCAGACAGCTCACAAATTACTCCTATCAAATCGACCAGGGGCCGAAAATCCAAGAAGAAACAGAGAGAGGAGAAAACCTATCTGGATGTTCTCCAAGGCTCCCAGAAAACACTCAAAGGAATGATGAACACCAAATCCAGGCGCAAGCACAACAGGGCTCCAAAAGGAGCCACTCCTTCCTAATCCAGTAAATAATGAAATAAGTCTCCTGGAATTGCAGAGGATTAGGTAGCAGGCTGAAAGAAGATGCCCTGAAAGACATTGTGAGGTTGCATACACCTGAAATCCTTCTCATCCAGGAGACAAAGCTGGAGGACACTATTCTCCTCCAATCCAGCAAAATATTTTGGCGCAAAGGCCCCGGTAGAGCTGTCAGTGCTAGGGGCGCCTCTGGTGGGATTGCCTCCTTTTGGGACAGCTCCAAATATGACTTGACTCATGAAGAAAGTTGCCATCACTGGATCTTCACTCAGCTCCTCCACAAAGACTCTGGTCAACAAGTAAGTATGTTCAACCTTTATGCTCCGGTCTCTCCAGCAGAGAAAAAAATTTGCTGGGACTCGCTCCAGTCCTTTCTTTTATTGCACAATCCAGAAAACATCATTATTGCAGGGGATCTGAACGTTACACTAGCCACTGAAGAGAAAAAAGGGGGTTCTCCTGTAAGGGACCCAGCTAGAGAATGGGTAGAAGACATAATGATCGGCTGGGATTTGGAGGATATCAAGCCTTCAGCTGGGAAATACACTTGGTCTAACAAAAGGTTGGGTCCCAACCACATAGCTGCTCGTTTGGACAGATTCCTCGTCCAAACCTCCTTCCTTACTAGTGGACTAATGGCCTCTTCCAAAATCCTTCCTAACTGCACTTCCGATCATAAACCCATTAGTCTCGAGCTCTCCATGGATGGTTTTCTTGGCCCCATTCCCTTTAGATTTAGCCCTTTGTGGCTTCAGCAAGAAGGTTTCCATGAGGTGGTTTCTGAAGCCTGGAACCAGCAAGTCTTGGGATCCCCTTTCTTTGTGTGGGAAGAAAAGTTGCGGATTCTTAAGAGACGGCTCAAGGAATGGGCTAAATCTTTGAAAAATCCAGCTGCCAAGAGAAAAGAGTCCTTAGAAAACCTTGCTGCCCTTCAATCTTCAATGGAGGACTCTGCTGTTACCCAAATTCTGCTCCAAAAAGAAGTTGAGCTGCAAAAAGCCCTCCATAAAGCTAGTAGGGACGAAGAGGAGTATTGGAGACAAAAATCCAGAAACTTATGGTTACAGGCCGGAGACAAAAATACCAGTTTTTTCCATAAGCATGCCGAAGCTAGCAAGCAATTCAAAAATGTTTCAGAAATTCGCTCTCAAGATGTTGTGGTTAAAGATTTTGAAGGCATTAAGAGAGCAGCCTTCTCTTTTTTCAAAGAGCTTTATACAGTGCTTGCAGATACTCCTATTGATCCCCATGCCTATCCGATTGATCTAATCCCCCTCTGCGTCCAAGAATCTGCCAACACTATGTTGACTGCATCGATCAGCATGGACGAGCTCAAGAAAGCCTTGGATTGCATGGAGCCGGATAAGGCGCCTGGGCCTGATGGGTTCACAGCTAGGTTTTTTCAGTCTTGCTGGTCTTCTATCAATAAAGACCTCCTGAGAATGGTCAGGAAGTCTCAATCGTGTTCTAAGATTGGAGGCAGTACCAATTCAGCCTTCCTTGCATTGCTTCCGAAAGAGAAAGGAGCTTCAGATTTCAGTAGATTCCGTCCCATTTCGCTGTGTAATACTAGCTATAAACTGATTACCAAAATCATATCCATCCGACTCAAGAATATTCTACCGGACATCATCCCGGAGAATCAAGGAGGTTTCATCAAAGGGAGAAAGATTCTGGATAATATTGTGCTGGTTCAAGAGGCAGTTCATTCAAGTTTCCATCGAAAAGAAAAAGGCATGGTGATAAAACTAGATCTGGAAAACGCATTTGACAGGGTGAGACATGACTTCCTGTTCATTGTTATGAAGAAAATGGGCTTCTCAATAGCCTTCATAAATTGGGTGAAAGCCTGCATTGCATCTCCATGGATTGCGCCGCTGGTAAATGGCCGATCTACTGATTTTTTCAATGCATCTAGGGGATTAAGACAAGGTTGTCCGCTGTCCCCTCTCCTCTATGCTATCCAAGCCTCAGTGCTTAGTTTCCAGCTAGACTTTTGTCAACAAACCCAAACTCTGCCAGGCCTCAGAATGGTGCACAATGTTAAGGACATAAACCATGCCCAATTTGCCGATGATACTCTGCTGCTTGGAGGAGCGAGCATTAACTCGGCCAGATCTTTTAAGAAGGAGTTGGACACTTATAAGGAGGTCTCGGGAAGCAAGATAAACTATTTAAAAAGTACAATATACGGCTGGAACTGCTCGGTCAAAGATCTGGCTGACATTGCTAGGCTCCTTGAGATGAAAGTTTGTCAGACCTGGGAGTCCTTCAAATATCTTGGGATTCCAATCTTCAAATCCATACCTAAATTTGCCCACTGGATGCCCCTCTTAGACAAGCTTAAGCTCAGAATACAAGCCTGGGGAGCCTCTTGGCTGAACAATGCTGGGAAATTTATTCTAATGAAATCTGTTCTCACAAGTATGCCTCTATTTCAGCACTCCATTCTGCTTGCTCCCAAAACCTTCCTCAGTAAAATGGAAAGTATTCTGAGGATATTCCTTTGGGAAGGGGGGAAAAATAATGAAAGAATACTTCACTTGATTAATTGGGACACCATTAAAAGGCCAACCCTGGAATGAGGCCTTCAAATGAGAGATTTGGCTGCACAAAATCTCACTCTGGGCTCCAAAATCCTGTGGAATATTGTAGCTGGGAAAGCTAGTTGGAGTAAGAAAGTCCTGTGGAAGAAATATTTTCAAGGCCAGCGTTTGAGATGTTTGGATCATCCTCCAAAAACCACCAAAGGTTCCCTAGTTTTCAAGCTTTGTCTCTCTGCTCTGGAGCATTTCAGATCCAACCTCTACTGGATCCCAAGTAATGGGAAAAAAATCAGAATCTGGGAAGACCAGATCCTAGGAGATCAGCCATTGAAACATATTGAAGGCCTTGCAAATATTAAATTTTGGCTCCAGTCCAACAATCTGGAAACCCTTTGGGACATATCCACCTGGACGGAGGATTCTGGTAGACTATGGGACAGCTGGAATCTGGGAGAGGTTCCGCATCGATTGCAAATTGAAGCTACGTTACTTTTAGACAAGCTCCAAGGAAAATCCCCCACTTCAGCAACAGCCAAGGACAAAAGAGGGTGGGGCTCCCATTCTGGCTCTTTCTCGGTTTCTGAAGGTTATAAAAGTTTTACTGCTGTTCCTAATGTCCCTCCTGACCCAATGCAATGGAAGTTTATTTGGGCCTTCCCTTCGCTCCCAAAAGTAGACTTCTTCTGCTGGACGTTGGCCCACAACAGCATTCTTACTCAAGACAATCTGAGAAAACGTGGAATGGAAGGGCCATCCAGATGCCCTTTGTGTAAGTCAGAGGAAGAAACAGCCAATCACCTGATGTTACTGTGCCCATTTGCCAAAGATGTTTGGAAGGGGGTCCTGAGGTCACGGGCTGACAAAGTAGAGCTGCCAAGAAATATTCCAAATCTCCTTCACGAATGGACCAAGTTATCTTCGTTCAGCCTCAATAAAAAAAATCTTCTTAAGACTGCTTGGATGTGGATCCCTAAATACACCTGCTGGAAGTTATGGCTGGAAAGGAACAACAGATTGTTTAGGGGTGAAAGCTGCACTACAAACAACGTTGTCTCCAAAATCAAAGCACTATTGGGAGAGACTTTGGATGCTAATCCGGCTTTAAGAAATGAAGAGGTTCTGGACAGTGAGGAGGAGCTTTGGCTGAAAGATTTTGTTCCAAATTATCAAATCATTCCTATTTCCCCGGCCTCTTCCCACGCCTCTTGGGAAATTCGCCTGGAAGAACAGGAGTTTTAAAAGTGGCGTGCTGCTCTGGACGATCACTGTCTCTTCTTCGACGGGGCCTCTAAAGGCAACCCTGGGGCTGCGGGTGGGGGTGGGGTTCTGCTGAATCCTGATGGCTCTACTTTGCTCATGTATCACTAGGGTCTGGGCTCCGAATAAAATAACAGAGCTGAGGCTCTGGCTCTGTGGCAGGGGCTTTCTCTGGCTCTCAATCGGAACATTCTCTCACTGACAGTCTTCGGTGACTCCAGAATTATCATTCAAGCACTGAATTCCCTCTCGACCCCATCGCAGATCCACTTAGTCCTCATTCTCAAGAAAATTAGGTCCATTCTGTCCAAATTTCGGAAAATTTCCTTTTATCATATTCTGAGGCATCTGAATTCCCAAGCTGACCTGGAAGCCAATATTGGCTCAGCTCGTAGCCAAAGATCTCTGTCAGTCAATTCTGAAGAATCTCTCTGCATCATACCGTAATCTTCCTAAGTTCAACACTTTCAGCTATTTTGTTCACTCTCCTGCACTTTTGGATCGCAACTGTTCTAGTAACCATGGGCTTCTGAATCAGGCATCTCCCAGGTTTCCCTCTCCTCAAATCTCTGATCGACTTCTTTTGTCACAGTTTTCCCAGCATTCGCTCCAGGACCCTCTGGTAGGCAATCCAAACAGATATGAATATTTTGCATCAATGTACATCTGAAGTGCATTGGAAGCTCAGACTTTATTAGATGCATATGGCAGAAAGCGAAAGTTTGAAGACTAGTCGACAACAAGTTCCAGATATGATCTATTAGCATGAAGGATACATTTCTTTGAACGCACTATAGTTGTTGTTGAAGCTGGTTCGAGCGCTGAGGATTTGTTGTAGCATATTGGTTTGACATCCAAGGACACAACCTAAGCTGAACAGCGTTCGGTGGTGGCATCTATGGTTGTGCGTTTGGGCACTGGTCAACGTTGTCAACACCTACAGTATAACAAGAATTTGAAGCCAGAGCAGAGACAAATCATTTCTTAGTGTTAGTGGAATGAAGGCTCTTTTGATAAGGTTATTAACTTTTATATCTCAAAATCTCACCTCCAAACAGCGATGCAGGACCTGCCATGATTTTCCTTTCCTTTGCTGGATTCGTGGAAGGTCGAAGAGCAGGCATTGGGCCAAGACATTTGTATTTTTACTAAGCAGCACAATAGACAGAGCATTTCCTCTTCCGGAAATTTGGTTGAATCTCAGTCATCAAAGGGTCGTCCAGACAAATCCTACAGCTTCAAAGCACCTCCTTTCATAGATCTAGCAAGCTCACGGCCGATCTCTTAGGCGCAATCCTACGCTGTAACAAAGGGCGAAGATCTTATATGTGTAACAGGAATTACTGGGTCAAACAGAGATGTATTGTTCAAGTACACGGCAGCTGTTTTGCTGCCTCTAATCAATTTAACCGTTAAAGTCAAAAAAAAAATTTGTTTATATATTATTTATTATTCATAATTAATTAATTTATTATAATAAGTATTTATTTATTATATTAATTATAATAATGTATTTATTATTATTATGTTTATTATAACTATTTATTTATTTATAATTTATTATAACAATAATTTTAATATTTATTAGGTTTAAATATTTATTATAATTAATAATTAGAAAAACTTTTTTTTTTTTGAGTTTGTAATCTCTATCAACATGTGAAGATGGATGCTTATGTGCTTCATAAACTTCTATGCATTGTTGATATGAGGTTCTTATTGAGTAATCTAGTGTTTGATTCATTTTCATTTGTTTGAAATGCTATGTTTTAAATGGTTAAATTTTATATGATATAAAATTTTATTGTTAGGAAATATGTTTATTTATAATATAATTATTTATAATTTACAAGTATAATTTATAATTATTTAATAATTTATAATTTATTATAATAATTACAATAATTTATTTATTATTTATTAGGGTTATTTTTAAATATTTATTATAATAATTTTTAATTAACAAATAAAAGAGCTTATCTTTGCTTCGAGATTGTAATCATTACTAACAGAGTCAACCACATGAAGGTTTTTAACATATCAACATGTATAATTGATTTCATTATATTGATTTAAATGATTAATAATATTAATGAATTTTCTAATATTGATTTAATATGTTAAATGATTAATAAAATTAATGTAGTTATGCTTTTATTTTTCTATGTTAAAATTATATGTAATAAAATATATGTATTTTATTGTATGTGTTTAAGTTAACTTGTTAGTTTTTAAATAATAAATGAAAAAAATGCAAGAAAAATCATTTAAGAAAAAAAGAAAAAAAGTTTCAAAATATTTAAAAAGTTAAAAAATAATATATAATATTTTATAAAATAATACAGTGACAAATCAATACACCATGCACATTACGATTTCAAATTGCATATAAACATACATCAAAAAACATAACTTTGATAAAACCCCTCTTACATACAAGTGCAATATCAAATACAAGTAATATGAACACAACAAAGATAAACATTACAAATTCATATATAAGTTCAAATCAAAATACATGAACCCAAACATTGACAAAACGCTTCGCATACATACATAAGCAATTTCAGGAAAACCAACATACATATTCAAATTCAAATACAATGAACTCAACAAGCCTACATTAAATACATAGAATAAAATTCATCATAGGTACAAATCAATACACCAAACACATTACAATTTCAAATCACATACAAGCATATATCAACAAACATAACATTGATAAAAACACTCTTACATGCATATGGGATATCAAATACAAACAATTTCAAAACAAATAATTACAAATTCATATACAAGTTCAGATCAATATGCATAGCTAACCATTGGCAACACACTTCATATAAACAATTTCATAAACAATTTCAAATAAACAACCATACATATACAAATTCAAAGGAGTAAGAAAATCTACATTAAATACATAGAATACAATTCATTACAGTTACAAATTAATACACCAAACACATTACAATTTCAAATCACATATCAACATACATCAAGAAACATAACATTGATAAAACCACTCTTACATACATATGCAATATGAAAAATAAATTAACATTCAAAACATAAATTTAAACAAGCAAATACACGATTTTCAAATTTTAAATGAATAAAGAAACACACAAAATACAAATTCAAATACAAACACACACACACAATATACAATTTCAAATAACTAAACACACATTATACAATTTAAAGCCAATACAAAAACAAAATACAAATTCAATAAAACAAACACACAACATAGAATTTCGATTCAAAATATTAAAATAAAACATTTTCAAAATCACAAATAAACATACAATTTCAAATGAATAAATACAATTTACACAATTTAGAAATTTATCAATTATATATATATAATCTCATTTAACTATATAAATATATAAAAGATAAAATAAATAAAAATATAAAATAATATAAAATCTAGAGAAAAAATTAACTGTCACACACATCATAAAAAACGATTATTACTATAGTAATAATCAATATAAAAAAAAACATTCAATTAATAAACTTGGTAAAAGTTATATGGCGGACATGAACATTGTGATACTTAACAATATGTTAGCAATGTATTGCATTTACAATGTTTGCACGCGTTGACTGATTCGCTATGCTGTACGTTTGATTATTACAAATCCGGTCATATGGTTTGGATTAATTTCATTATTAAAACAAAATCTGGAGGTTCGGTGTTATTACAATCAAACCTTGGTTTATGCATAAGCGTTAATGTTTATTGGTCCTTGGGATCCGGTGATGATTAATGCCTCGGGAAATTCGTTGGTACCCTCGATCCGACCCTGGCAATCTTCTGGCCGTCGATGGCCATCCGGAATCGACGGTGCATAATAGCTAGGGTTGGGTAATGCCTACCCACCCATAACGGACTTTGCAGTCATTCTGTTGCCGCACCGAAACCTCTGGAGACCGGGTCTGCGCATGAGGGTTTCTGTTCGGCTGCCCTGCTGGTCGATGGAGGTTTACCGGCATACGAACCGACGGCTCTTCACACCAGGTGATAGTTGCATCCTCATAAGTCTATCTCCAGCTTTCCACAAATGGCTTCCGCGTATTCTGACTGTGGATTTGTGTGTGTTAAGAGGTTCCCGTCTCGGCTGTTCGATTTTCTTTCAAGGTCCTTTCCTCGTCCCAGACGCCCAACAGCATTTGCTCAGGTAATAGGTTATTTCTAACTTAATGTTTTCGATTCAGTACTCAATGATTTGCATTATGCGCCGTTCACTGACAATTTGGGTTTTTCTTTTGGTTGCCAGGTGCAGAGTTCGCCTGCTTCTCAGGTACATCCTTCTCCGCTCGGCTTCTACCTAACCCTCGGCTCTTCAAACTAATGTTAGCGCTCGCTTGCACAGGTATTTTTACACTTGCATTGGGGTTTATGTGCCCGAACCCAGTTCCAGTGTTCGTTGCTGAAGGTGTTGAGACTTTGGCAGGCGCCCAGGCTGCCTTGCCTTGTTAAGCTAGTCCTTTGATTTTAGCAATGGATGTATTTAAACTTGTTATACCCGACTAGGGTTTTTCTGAAGTTCTTTGTCATCTAGGGTTTTGCTATGTCTTCCGCGTTGTATGCTAACTACGTTTGCTGCGCTGTGGCGTATATGTGAACTCTGGCAATTCCTCGTAGGCATGCGTTTGTTATATGTCAAGGTCTGACAGAGTTTTAAGTTATGTTAGACTTTAAGCTTTTAAATGGATAATCTATACTGTGCGGTAAATTTGTTTGTGTTTTATTTCTGAGCGTATCTTCAGTTTCCAAGCTATGCTGCGTTTTCTCTCATGAGGCACACTCTGGTGTTAATGGCGCCTTCAGGCGCATGCATATGGTGCATGCAGTTATTTGTTTCAGACCTGTATTGGTACATGTGGTCTCTGGTTGGATTATACTCTCTAATGCGCTATACCATGTTCTAATTCACTGTTTCTGAGAATAGAATGTTTACAATAACTGTGTTACAGTGTCCGGACCACTTTATTTGTCCGTGTTCTCCCAAGGAGAGAGACGACCTACCCTGAGGCCTGTTTCTGCAGGCGCTAAGGGTTAACGGTCTCTCTCGCCCTGACGCTAAAATAAGAGTATATTTCTCTTAGGAAAAAGGAAAGAAAGGAAACTTGTTTCGTTTTACTGTTACTCCTGTTCTAGTTTTGTTCAGGTTTATGATATACGCTGATTACTGTGTTTTATATGCTACACGATTTCATACATTTGATTTATCATTCCTGAGCTGTATATTGATACTGTAATAATAACAGTTTCTATGAGCATTCTGTATGGTCATTTCCTACTGTAATCTACTCTGCTCTTGATGGAAATAAAAAGATTGGTTACTCTCTTCAGTTCCTCTTTCTATCTGTACATGTGTATTTTCTTCTGGTAAAAACGTACAGTTTGTCAAATTCAACAGTTTGTAAGAATTAAATATGTACATCTAGTCTCTGGAAAGAAAACAGTACAATATTATGCTACAATTTGATCTTCTGTTGTAACTATAAGTGTATACACAGTAACTGAAAATAAAAGATACAATTCTGTCATTATTATAACTCTTCTGTCCGTCCCCTGTTAAACACAGGACAACTTCATAGCCTTATAATAGGTCTTAATGACAAGTAAACCAGTGAACAATTTTCCATTAAATCAACCATTAAAACCAAATCTACTCATCTGTCCCGAGATTCGAGTGAAGTGGTGTATGTGCCTCCCTTCCACGAGCTGAGCGATCACCTCCTGCAGCTCTCCCCCGAGCTCAAGTCTGAGTTCGTTGTTAGTTTCAGAAAGTTCTGGAGGAGGTTTCCAAGATGATCCGGTCCATTACCCTCCGACTCCAGTGAAAACAGTAGCACTGGGGAGTTCACGGGACAATCCGGTCCAGAACTCCAACCCAGAATATTATCTGTTCTGGAAAGGAACCCTCCTTACTTCCAGTCCACAAAGTGTCTCTTTCTTTGTGCACAGATCCAACCCCAAACTTTCCTTGGAATGTTCTATTTATTCCAGAGTTTTGGGTTAACTGTGAAACTGTTTTCTAACTAACATCAGATCTTGATTTTACTTTTTACCAATCATTTACTTATGAAACCACTTCCACAGTAAATCTTTATTTCAATAAAACATTTCATTTTGTTCACATATTCTTATTTAAAAGAAAATAACACAACAAGACAACTAATCCTTAATTATCTGTTTCCACTTAAAATGGTGGTTACATTTATCCCCCCTAAGGAGAACACCGTCCTCGTTGTTTCTATTATTTTGCAGAGAAAAGCTCTGGATAAGCTTCACGGACGAACCCCTCATCTTCCCAAGTGGCCTCCTCAGGTCCAAAGTGCTTCCACTGCACTTTAACCTGGGCGATGGCTCGTCTCCGAAGCATGATTTCCCTCCGGTCTATTATACTGTGAGGCTCGACCAGAAACTCTCCGTCCGGTTCTACCTGCACATAAAGAACTCTGTGTTAGTTTTGTAGGTCTCTAACCTTATATTATCATTTTAACCATTATACATTCACTACCTGAATGTTTTGCCAATGGATTATGTGTCTAGGATCATGAACGTATCGTTTCAATAACGATACATGAAAGACATTGTGCACCCGGATGTGGCTAGGAAGCGCTAAGCGATACGCCATTGGTCCCACCCTTTCCAATATTTGGAAAGGACCACAAAATCTAGGTGCCAGCTTTGCATAAGATGCCCAACTTAATGTGCTTTTCTTCGGTTTAATCCGGACATATACGTGATCTCCAACTTCATACTCACGGTATGATCTCTTCCTGTCCGCATACACCTTCTGTCGGTCTTGCGCTGCTTTCAAATTCTGTCGGATCTTCTTTACCTCTGCTTCCATTTCAGCTAACATATCTGGTCCCAACATAAGCTTAGTGTCTGGGTTGCTCCAATTAATGGGGGTTCTACACTGCCGTCCGTATAATGCCTCAAACGGACTCATCCTTAAGGATTCCTGATAACCATTATTGTACGCAAATTCTATCAGGTGTAAATACTCTTCCCATTTAACGGGTTGCTGCATAACGTACATCCTTAATATATCTTCCAGTATCTGGTTCACTCGCTCGGTTTGACCATCGGTTTGCGGATGATATGCAGTACTGAAATGTACTTGCGTCCCTAAACCTGCAAACAAGGTCTTCCAGAAAGCGGATGTGAATTTCACATCTCTGTCCGAGATAACGGTCTTAGGAATGCCATGCAATCGAAAGATCTCACGCATAAATAAGTCCGCTATCTGTACTGTCTTGTAGGTGGATTGGACAGGTATAAAATGTGCTGATTTACTTAGCCGGTCCACTACTACCATTATAGAGTCATTTCCTCGTTTTGTTTTCGGTAGTCCGGTAATAAAATCTAATGAGATTACCTCCCATTTCCATTCAGGGATAGGTATGGGCTGCATTAATCCAGCAGGGTGCCTATGTTCCACCTTCACTTGTTGACACTCTAAACACTTATTCAGGTAATTTGCTATATCCTTCCTCATACCGGACCAACAGTAATCCTTCCGAATAGCAGTCAGCATCTTTTGGTATCCCGGGTGTCCAGCGTAATTGCTTCTGTGATATTCATCTAGTATCATGGTTTTTAATTCCAGCCTGTTTGGAATAACTATCCTTTTCTTGAAAACCAGCAACCCATCCTGGTTAATCTCATAATCGCCATGCTCACCTTGGCCTTCAGGTGTTTGCGTCTGCTGCCACAGATACTTATACTCCGGATCCTTGTCAGCTTCCATTCTGATTTGATCCAGAAATCTGGTTTCAATTTGATTAACATATAACTCACAAATGCTGTGCACTCTTCTGCTTAATGCATCCGCAACCCGGTTCTCTTTTCCTTTTACATGTTGCAGATCGATATCAAACTCGCTCAAGAAAGCATTCCATCTCGCTTGTCGAGAATTTAAATCAGCTTGTTTGAAGTAATTGGTTAGACTACTATGGTCAGTCCTTAACACAAACCTCTTTCCAAGTAGATAATGCCTCCATACTCGGAGAGCATGCACCACCGCTGTCAGCTCTAAATCGTAAGCTGAGTATTTCTGTTCATAATCTTTCAGCTTGCGAGATTCATACGCTATCACCTTTCCCTCTTGTGATAGTACAGCTCCGACTCCCTCCTTGCAGGCATCTGTACAAACCTCAAACTCCTTATCCGGGTCTGCCACACTTAATACAGGTGCAGTGGTCAACAACTGCTTCAGCCTTTCAAAACTGTCCTGACATTCCTTTGTCCATCTAAAAATATTTCCTTTCCTCTGTAAGGAAGTAATGGGAAAAGCTATCTTGGAAAACCCATTTATAAATCGCCTGTAGTATCCAGCGAGACCCTCCTTAGATATCACATGTCCAAGATACTGTATTTCTTCTTTGAAGAAATCGCATTTACTGAATTTTGCATATAGCTGGTGCTTCCTTAGTAACTCTAGCACCATGCGCAAATGTTTCTGGTGTTCCTCTGCATTCTTGGAATAAATCAGTATATCATCAATGAAGATTAGCACGAAATTGTCCAGGTAAGGATGGAATACACTATGCATCAGTCTCATGAAAGTGGCTGGAGCATTAGTTAAACCAAAAGGCAGTACCACGAATTCATAGTGGCCATACCTTGTGCGAAAGGCAGTTTTGTGTATATCCTCATCTTTAATTCTGATCTGATGATAGCCAGACTGCAAATCAATCTTCGAGAACACAGTAGCTCCCTTTACCTGATCGAACAGGTCATCTATACGGGGTAGGGGGTATCTGTTCTTAACAGTCAACTTGTTTAGCTGTCGGTAATCCGTGCACATGCGCATGGTTCCATCTTTTTTCCTGACAAAAAACACAGGTGCTCCCCAAGGTGACACGCTGGGTCTAATGTACCCTTTATCCAGCAATTCCTGAAGCTGCATTTTCAGCTCAGTCAATTCTGGCACACTCATACGGTAGGGAGTTCGCGAAATTGGTGAAGCTCCCGGCAGCAGTTCTATTGTAAAGTCAACCTCTCTTTTAGGTGGCAATCCCGGTATTTCTTCAGGGAATACATCTTTAAATTCCTGTATCACAGGTATATTTTCTAACATAACAGCCTTGCTTTTGGATTCAGACAGTCCAACCTGTATGGCGTACATTTGGCATCCCTTTCTCATACATCTTGCCAACTGAGAAGCGGTGACTGGTCGCAGTTGTACAGTCTTCTTTAAGCCCTGAATCTCTTGGCGTTTACCATTCTGATCTCTGTAGTATACTATCTTTTCTTTGCAATCTATAAGAGTCCAATGTTTCTCCAACCAATCCATGCCCAACAAAACATCATAAGAGCCCAAGGGCAGAATATTCAAATCCACTGTCAACTGCTGTCCACCGACTTGCAGAGCACAATCTGTTATTTTAGCACTAACCTTTCTTTTAGCTCCTGTAGCCAACTGAACTAACCAGCTCTTCTTAAACTTTTGACTTGGTAGTTTACAGATTTCTACAATTTTAGGACTTATATAACTCAGACTTGCGCCTGGATCCACTAAAATAGAAATAGATTGAGAAAACAATTTACCTTCCAGTTCTATCATGGTGGGTTGGAAATCAGCCTGCCGATCCTCCAATGCAGCGTGAATCCTTGGTATATTTCTGGCAACGTCCCCCACCGTAGAGGCTTCCTGCAAATTATTCACTGTTTCAGCTTTTCCCCTTTGTGGGCAATCTTGGTAGTAATGCGCTGCCCCACAACCCCAACACTGCAGAGGTGGTCTCTGGTTTGGAGTTTGCTCTGGTCTATTCGAAGCTTCCACAGTTTTATCTTCACCTGGCCATCTAATCCTCTGATGGTTTCTTCCAAATTGCTTATTAATTGAATTCTTGGCTGAATTCCTGAAGTTACTGGTTTTTCCCTTTTTGAATCCAGTACTGTTCCTATTTTCCCTCTTTGCTGGCCAACCTTTTCCTTGATCTACTTTATTCTTTGCTTGCTGGTAGCACAACCTTGCCTTTCTGATAGCTTCGTCCATCGTTTTAGGATTGACAAATTCAATACGCTCTTTCATATGGGTGGGTAAACTACTCAGAAATCTCTGAACCTTGGCCTTTTCATCTCTTAGATACGGTACATAACGCAGTAACGATGTAAACTTGGTGATGAACTCATCTATAGTCATCTGGCCTAGCCTTAAATCATGGAATTCCCGAGCTTTTTCATCGTAGAAACGCTCCGTCAAATATTTGTCCTTAAAATACTGTTGGAACCTATCCCATGTTACGTCTTGATCCTCTATTCCCTTAACGTTCTTCACTTCTTCCCACCATAGGGTGGCTTTGTCCTTTAGCTGATAAATTTCCAATCGTGCCTTGAGACCACTGTCATAGTCATACACTTGGAAGTACTTATTCATATTTATCAACCAGGCCTCAGCTACCTCTTCTTTTTCTCCATCGAAGGTGGGTGGTTTAATCTTTCTAAATTCTCCATGTAATTCCACCTTCTGTCTTTTTCCTGCTTTCCATTCTGTTCCATTTTCAGATTCTGCTTCATTAAGGTTTCTGTTTATTGTATTGCGCTGGGACGGACTCTTTTCTTTTTGACTCACATCTTGCTCTTCAGTTTGCTGTTCATTTCCCTCTTGGTGTTCCCTATCAGCACTGGGATTTTCGTTCCTGTGGTTTTGTTTATCTGACAGGCTTTTTAAAATTCTTTCATGTTCCTGCATCATTCGGGCGTTCTCTTGTCGTACCCTCTCCATCTCCTCCTGCAATTGTTGTACTGTATGCAATAAGATGCGGGTCTGCTGTTGTTGTTCTTCCATCAGCCGGTTTGACCGCTGGTGCTGTTCAATTCCCAACTGAACCCACATCTCAGGGTTACCCCCTGGCGGAGGTTACATGTCCCCAGCATTTCGCTGTGACTGTTGGGAAGGGGTCCGTCTCCCTTGTCTTTCCATCTACTTGCTGGACTGTGCATAATTAACACACAGTTTGAACGTTAGTTGGCCCAATTAGGGTCCCAGCCTTGTAACAGGCTCCGATACCACTTGTCACACACATCATAAAAACGAAATTACTATAGTAATAATCAATATAAAAAAAAACATTCAACTAATAAACTTGGTAAAAGTTATATGGCGGACATGAACATTGTGATACTTAACAATATGTTAACAATGTATTGCATTTACAATGTTTGCACGCGTTGACTGATTCGCTATGCTGTACGTTTGATTATTACAAATCCGGTCATATGGTTTGGATTAATTTCATTATTAAACAAAATCTGGAGGTTCGGTGTTATTACAATCAAACCTTGATTTATGCATAAGCGTTAATGTTTATTGGTCCTTGGGATCCGGTGATGATTAATGCCTCGGGATATTCGTTGGTACCCTCGATCCGACCCTGGAAATCTTCTGGCCGTCGATGACCATCCGGAATCGACGGTGCATAATAGCTAGGGTTGGGTAATGCCTACCCACCCGTAACTGACTTTGCAGTCATTCTGTTGCCGCACCGAAACCTCTGGAGACCGGGTCTGCGCATGAGGGTTTCTGTTCGGCTGCCCTGCTGGTCGATGGAGGTTTACCGGCACACGAACCGACGGTTCTTCACACCAGGTGATAGTTGCATCCTCATAAGTCTATCTCCAGCTTTCCACAAATGGCTTCCACGCATTCTGACTGTGGATTTGTGTGTGTTAAGAGTTTCCCGTCTCGGCTGTTCGATTTTCTTTCAAAGGTCCTTTCCTCGTCCCAGACGCCCAACAGCATTTGCTCAGGTAATAGGTTATTTCTAACTTAATGTTTTCGATTCAGTACTCAATGATTTTCATTATGCGCCGTTCACTGACAATTTGGGTTTTTCTTTTGGTTGCCAGGTGCAGAGTTCGCCTGCTTCTCAGGTACATCCTTCTCCGCTCGGCTTCTACCTAACCCTAGCTTCTTCTAGTGACAGCATGCGTTTGTACGATTTTTACACTTGCATTTGGGCTTATGCCCGAACCTGCCTGCAGTTGTTCGTTGTCAAGGTCGCAAATGAGAGCAGCGCCAGCCGCTTGCCTTGTTAAGCTAGTCCTTTGATTTTAGCAATGGATGTATTTAAACTTGAGCAGTACCCGATCAGGGTTTTTCTCAAATTTTGTCATCTAGGGTTTTGCTATGTCTTCCGCGTTATGCTGGTTCACGCTGCTGCGCCGTGGGCGCAAATGAACTCCCGGCAATTCTCAGTGGCATGCTCCAAATATGTCAAGGTCCGACAGAAGTTTTAAGTTATGTTAGACTTTAAGATTTTAAATGGATAATCTATACCAGGCGGTAAATTTGTTTTTGTTTTATTTCTGAGCGTATCTTCAGTTTCCATACTATGATTTCCTGTGATTTCTCTCGTGAAGCGCTCTCTGAGGTTATTGGCGCCTTCAGGCACATGCATATGGTGCATGCAGTTATTTGTTTCAGACCTGTACTGGTACATGTGTTTTCTAGTTGAATTATACTCTCTATTGCGTTGTACAATGTTCTATTTCACTGCTTCTGAGAATGGTTCGTTTACATTAACTGTGTTAACAGTGTCCGGACCACTTATTAGTCCGTGTTCTCCCAAGGAGAGAGACGACCTACCCTGAGGCCTGTTTCTGCAGGCGCTAAGGGTTAACGGTCTCTCTCGTCCATGACGTTAAATAAGAATACTTTCTTAGGGACAAGGAAGGAAAGAAAACTTGTTTCGTTTTTACCGTTACTCTGGTTTCAGTTTTGTTCGTGTTTATGATATATACCGACACGGTTTTATATGCTACACGATTTCATACATTTGATTTATCATTCCTGAGCTGTATATTGATACTGTAATAATAACAGTTTCTATGAGCATTCTGTATGGTCATTTCCTAATCTAATTTACTCTGCTCTTGCATGGAAATAAAAAGATTGGTTACTCTCTCTGTTCCTCTTTCTATCTGTACATGTGTATTTTCTTCTGGTAAAAACGTACAGTTTGTCAAATTCAACAGTTTGTAAGAATTCATTATGTACATCTAGTCTCTGGAAAGGAAACAGTACAATATTATGCTACAATTTGATCTTCTGTTGTAACTATAAGTGTATACACAGTAACTGAAAATAAAAGATACAATTCTGTCATTATTATAATTCTTCTGTCCGTCCCCTGTTAAACATAGGACAACTTCATAGCCTTATAATAGGTCTTAATGACAAGTAAACAGTGAACAATTTTCCATTAAATCAACCATTAAAACCAAATCTACTCATCTGTCCCGAGATTCGAGTGAAGTGGTGTATGTGCCTCCCTTCCACGAGCTGAGCGATCACCTCCTGCAGCTCTCCCCCGAGCTCAAGTCTGAGTTCGTTGTTAGTTTCAGAAAGTTCTGGAGGAGGTTTCCAGGACGATCCGGTCCATTACCCTCCGACTCCAGTGAAAACAGTAGCACTGGGGAGTTCACGGGACAATCCGGTCCAGAAATCCAACCCAGAATATTATTTGTTCTGGAAAGGAACCCTCCTTACTTCCAGTCCACAAAGTGTCTCTTTCTTTGTGCACAGATCCAACCCCAAACTTTCCTTGGAATGTTCTATTTATTCCAGAGTTTTGGGTTAACTGTGAAACTGTTTTCTAACTAACATCAGATCTTGATTTTACTTTTTACCAATCATTTACTTATGAAACCACTTCCACAGTAAATCTTTATTTCAATAAACATTTCATTTTGTTCACATATTCTTATTTAAAAGAAAATAACACAACAAGACAACTAATCCTTAATTATCTGTTTCCACTTAAAATGGTATTAGCTTAACTTTCAAAAAATCAATAATATATATATATATATATATCTATATATATATATATATATATATATATAAATAAAAAATAATATGAATGGTTTGTTTTTAGTAAAGAGATATTTAGTGTTTTTTCATGTATTTGTGTAAAATTGTATAATTTAAGTATGTGTAATTTTTTTAAAGAATTTTGAAATATAAATTTGAAGTTTAAAACTACATGTTTTAAATATGAATGTTTTGAAATAAATTTGTAAAAAAAATGTACTGTAATATGTATGAGTTAAAGGAAAAATAATCAACCCACAAAAAAACTCTACACTACTTTAAGAAGAATGGGCCCCATCCTCCTCGAGCATTTGGAAGGAGTTTTAACTCCTTCCATTAACTCCTTCCATTAAAATGATCACTTTATTAATAATTGTATGTACATAATTTTCTCCCAATGTTGAGAAAAGAAAAGTTCTCACAATGTTGAGAAAAGAAAAGAAACAATATAAGCAGATAACTCTACATCAATATTTACATTGAGCATAACCATAATGAGAAGACAGCCATTCCTGTGAATAAATCTGCAACACAACATATAAATATTACTTTGAGTAGCACTGTGATGAAAAATCATTTTATTAGGAAAAAAAACACATGAAAAAATGAAATATTTTTAATTAAGTATAATAAAAAGTTTATATTTCCTCTCTTATATATATCTCTTCTATTATATATTTAAATAATGAATTAAGTATAAAGAAAAGTTGGTATATTTTCTTCTATAATATACTCAAATAATGAAAATAGATGTATTTTTATTGGTACTTTCCAGTTGACCTTTATTTACCAACGATTTTTGTAAAAAACATGTAATAAAAAAGAAATATAAAAAAATACAATATTGTTAATAAATATGATATAAGTATTCTTTTTCAATATAAAAATAATAAATATAATTCTATATATATAATTGTTGACCATGTCCCCTGGAAATCAGAAATCAGAAATAGTGGTTTCATATATACATGGGGGCGTTGGATTAGATGGGGGCGTTGAATTAGATGAAGAGGTTTGTAATCTGAAGGGGAAGAGCTGAATTATTATTAATTTAACTCAAGATGAGATAGAAGCCAATTTTCATCAATGAGTTAAAAGAAATTTAATAAAAGAATGAGAAGATTAAATAGGGTTTAATTCTATCCCATCTTGAGTTAAAAGAGATTTAATAAAAGAATGAGAAGATTAAATAAGGTTTAAATCAATAAACAAGAAAGTTGAAGTAGGGTTTAAATCAATATAATACGTGGCCATTTAGTTGGTTGATCCCAGAATCTCGTTCTACCCAAATTGATACTAAAGCTCATCCTAAAATCGATCCCATAGTGAGCCAATAATTCATAGATTGGGGGTGTAAAGCATTGAGGTATTATAAAGCCTCGAAAAAAAGGGTTGAGAACCCAATTTCACTGCAATACACAATTGCTCAATATTTCATTTATTCACTTAATTGGTCAATTCACAATAGATAACACCATAAAGAGAGCACACGCGGCACACCAGGGTATACCATAAAATCACGGGTAGCAGGTTACACTGTAAAACTAACAGGGCAGATTAAAGACAAAAAAACCGCGAGTTAAACATAACACACCGCGGGTAAGAGTTAAATCTATAACATCCATTGATGCTTGATATGGTATGGGGAGACAGTGGTTAAGCGATAAAAGCAGATTAGAAAAATGAATGAAAAATTAAAGGACGCATAAGGTTTAAACCAGACAGTGAGCTTTAAATTCAGTAATAAAAAAAATGACAGAGATGCAGAGCCATTTACATATAGCTGGGATTGGGATTCATACTAATGATTTCGTAGGTTTCCATTTCACTCATTTCGGGTGTAAATGGGGCTAAATACTTTACAATTAAAAAGAAGTCAGGGTAATGAAATATAATTGCTTCTCACAATGGAGCATATATTACCAGAAATATCAGAATTAAATGGAATTCCATTCAAAATACAGGGTAATCAGATAGAATTCCTTCTGACAAAAAAAGCAATGGAATTCGATTCATACTAATATTGAAAGATCATTAATCTCCATGAAAGAAATAAATGATTAATTAAATCTAATAAATGCGGTGGACGCATCAGGTTTAACTATTGAGGAGGCAGAGCTTTAACTTCAATAAAAATGAATCACTGATGCACCATGTTTAAATTAATTAACAAGGGAGATGCAGGCCCATTTATATATATACCTGGATTTGGGATTGGTAGCGATGATTCCATTTCTTCAGTGATGTAGCGTTCCAACAAAAGCAAAGCCAATGATCTGGTTTCCTTCAATAATTTCTGGTGCAAAAAAGAATACATGGAAAAGAAATAAGATTGCTGCTTACAGCAGAGCAGATAAATTAAATGGAAATTATGGATTCATACCTTACCGAGAAAGATCATTGAGCAGATAAATTAAATGGGAATTATTGATTCACACCATACTGAGAAAGATCATTGACCTCCGTGAGCCCAAGAATTGTAAACAAATTAACTGCCATTTTTCTTGCCTCCGATCCCATCTTTTTCACTCTGGCCTCCTCCTCCTCTATCCACACAGACAGACATGGACTCAAACTCGACATAGACACAGACCGACCCAGACTCAAACCACAAATTGACCGACTCCGACTCAAACCCCACAGACAGACAGCCAAGCACACAGAGATGCCAACATAGATAGTTGGAGGAAAATGATGAGAAGTGATAGGACTTCGATATATATATATATATATATATATATATCCATCTTCCTCCCTTCAACGGCTATATAACCTTACACCGGATATTTTTTTGTGGAACCTCACACCTCTTCTGGAACCTCTCACCGGATATATTTTTCCGACACGTACTTCCTTTGAACCATTCACCGGATACATATTTCCGGTTTTACCTGCTCTGGAACCATCTACCAATTATAGATAGAAACGGCTCACAGTTGTTTATTCAATTTTTCAAGTTCCAGTTCATCCTTCTTTTTTTGGGATTGGGAAATGGGAAGCGCCTACCTCCTCTGACAATCCACCAGATACATATTTCAGGCTTCCACCTCCTCTGAACCATCCACCGGATACATATTTCCGGCTTCTACCTCCTCTTGAACTATCCATCAATAGAAACGAGTCTCTGTGGTTTTTTCAATCGAACTCATCCTGCTTTTTTTGAAAAAGGTTCTGTTGATACATTTTTATCTTTACTTATTTAGCTTTTATCGAGAAAATGTTCAGTTGATACATATGCGCTTTTTTAGCTTTTTCTTGGGGTTAAATTTTTGAATTTTTTTAATGAAATGCCAAATGAACATTTTTACCACAATAAGTTGGTTTCAATTCATGGCTTTTCCTGTTTCCATTCATCTTTTTTCTATTGGTTAGATTGATTTTATTGATTTTATTTCAATAAGTTGGATGGTTTTTACTGTTTTTATTCATCTTTTTTATATTGATTAGATTTTATGGATGTACATGTTAATTTAATTTTTTATTTTAAAATTTCATTTATTTTGTGGATGTTTATGTTCAAACCAGGGCATGTTAAAGTTGGAAAGCTGGAGTTCTCAACGGAAATAAGATGTTATTATTTTTTATTTTATATAATAGTTAGTGTGGATATTTCAACAGAAATAGTTGGCTATTATTTTTTATTTTCTATAATAGTTTACTACATGAATATTATGTGGGGTAGCAAATCTTTTCAATGAAGGGTTCAGTTTTTGATGTTGATAGGAACTAGCACAACCATCTAAGTTAAATGGGCAATAAAAGCCAATAGACATAAAAATAAACTTACCTCATAATATATTTCACATTACCAAAATTTTAAATTAGTATTATAACAATATAAACAATTTTTAATTGTAGTTTTAGGAATAGAGAAGGAAAAGTTGTCCTAATTGTTTTAATTTTTTGTAATGGAAAATTTATTGACCTCATCACACCCTTTTTAGTATAGGTTAGTTTCTTTTATATCATTGATTGCCAACATGGACATATTTGTGATGACACTCACTAGAAAATTGAAAGATTTAGTCGAGATATTGACTAAAGAGACTATAACTATGGAGGTAGAGAGTTTTAACACAATTGACAATGTGAAAGCCAAAGATTCAACACAAGGAAGACATTCTTCTTGAACGAGAAAGGCTAACACTTTCTACAAAGCATTAGGAGGATGGATAAGTCCTCACTAATTAAAATATGTAAAAAGAGATTTTCTAGAAAGCATTAGGAGGATGGATAAGTCCTCACTAATTAAAATATGTAAAAAGAGATTTTCTAGAAAGCATTCTGAGGATGGATAAGTTCTCACTAATTAAAATATGCAAAATGGATATGCTTCATCCGTTGCTTTCTATAAGAGGTGTAATGCAAATCTTTCTTAATACTTTGGCTGGAAAAAAAAAACATTATTCTTGAGGTGGACAACTCAAACATCATTCATAATGTTAAGGAAAATATGCAAGGTAATTATAATTATGGCTTACCTACTAACCAAAAATGGTTAACCTTCATTGGAAAACAACTAGAGGATGGTGGTACCTTCACATCTAGAAAGAATACATTCCAATCGGTTTTCCATTTGACAAGTGGAATGGAGATCTCAAAACTCATAAGTAAATCTATTTGGTTTTCTCTTTGAGATCTGGAATGCATATCTCAAAACTCTAGATGGGAAGAAAATAATTCTTAAGGTTAATAGATTAGTTACTATCAATAATGTCCAGGCTAAAATTCAAGACAAGGAATTCCTTCAAATATTCAAAGATATATTTTTTCTAGAAAGCATTTTGGAGATGACAAGTTTGTAGTTTATTATAATATTCACAGGAATTGAGCTTGCTTCTTATCCTTCATCTCCAAGGGAATATGCAGATCCTTGCGAAGATGTTGACTTGTAAGACTATTATAGTTGATGTTATGATCTCTAATACAATTCACAATATGAAGGCCAATATTCAAGACAAGGAAGGAATTCCTCCATAATAGAAAAGTTTTATCTCTTTTGGGAAGAAACCTTAAGACATAAGGACTTTTACAAATTTTGTTTGAAGGAATTGTGGTGGAGGGGAAAGGTGTTTCTTTCACCTTCAGGAAACCCAGACTATATTCTAACCACTTGCAAAAATTGTATTGAGATTTACACTCTCTCATATAGTAAAACAAATCATTCAGGAACCTTTTATTCAACATGAAAAATAGGGGTCTGAAAATGCTCTGTTTAGTTAGTAGGAATTGTACGCATGGAACGAGAACTGAACTATGATCACATGAACATCTTAGGAAGTTCTGTAGACAACGATTTAATTGGTTTTGCTTTGCTGGATTAATTCCATTATAAGAATGCCCAAATTTGATTCACTCACCACAATACACGAAGATAACACACTGTTCACTTTAACATTGATTCCAAATAAAGAAATAATAATAATAATGCATGTTAGATGAATATGTTTAGTATCCGCACATGGAAAGAGAGCATGGGAAGGTCGTAATACTCAAACTTAAAGATCTATAATTTTATTGGATTCTGCAGATCACAATGCGCTCCATTCCAATTATTGTTGGTTTCACCACAACCACATGATAATGTCCCAACCTATGAATGCATTGCTAACATACAAAGTCAGAAAAATAAAAATTAAAACCAAAACATGTTGCGAGCAAGACTACAGGTTGTTACATGCACTATAGAACGTGAATCTGAATATAACATTAAGAAATGTATCTGAATAGAACATTAATAAATGTACTTGTAAATCCTCCAGTTCATTGAGAAATTATTTTCACAGTTCCGATCTTGGAACAAAATTCATAGAGGTTCTTTATAATGTCAATTTTTTCATGTTTCATTGCAGAGCCCTTTCGTATTTTTTTCCACTCTCCAAAAAAAACCCAAATCTAGATTTTTGGAGATCTTTTCAAATATCCCCCAAAGATTTGAGATCACGTACTCCTAACATGATTGTCTCCTTTTATTTAATTATTAACTAAATCATACTTGATTAATCCTTACCAAAAGATAAAATTTCCAATTATCATTTTTTCCTCCAATTTATCCCAACAAAAATAATGACATTCAATGTAATATTCCCAATTAGCCGTGAGCTAATTGGAATATTGATTTTTGTTTTATGTCTTTGTTTAAAGAATAAAAGTGTAAAGGAGGTTCATAAAAATCCTAATAAAGAATAAATCAATGCCAAATGTGAAAAAGGTTAAATCTTTGTTGTTTTAACAAGCACCCTTAGGTGTGAAAGGTGCTGGATATTTTGACTGTGTCAACCTTGACCAAATCTATAGCACTGTCATGGAGGAGTGGCCCCATCAAAGAGGCACAATGCAGTTTTAGATGGATATGATTTCTGTGAAAGGAGTTATTTCATTGAAGGTGGTTTAGGGTTTGCAAGCTCTTAACTTATAAAAGGAAGAGGATGGCAACATGAGAAGGTTGTTGATGATATTGTATTTTCTGATTGTATTGTCTATTTAGAAATACAACTTTCTTTGGTTGTTTAGCCTAGATTGCAAATTTTGTTTAGCATTGGGTGTTACTGATCGGTAATCCCACCTCTTCCCATTGCGTAGCTCTTGAGAGAGTCTTGTATTGCATAGTCCACTATCTGGCTGAAGGCCATGCTTCTTCTTCCAACTACAACGCAGATCCTATTGAGGGTTTAGTTGTCTTTGAAAGCTACAACAAGTGGAGGCTAGATCTACTCATATCTAGACCATTTCAGTGCTCCTTTTCAGTGGAGAAGTCTTCTATTCCATTGACAAGAGAGTATTGAACATCTTGCGCATCAGTTTCAGATCTTGGCATGTGGCCAAACATTATCTAAACCCTACAGCGCAGTATTGCTTCCAGAACTATGATATTTATGTAGGTGATGTTGCAGGGAGTTTTGGCATACCATATGTAGAGTTGGTTTTCAAGTGTTGGGGATTTGCCCTTCACTTTGGAGATCCATTGGAGGAGATCTATACATTGTTCATTTCAGATCTGATCTGCATGTTTCTGAACACTTCTGAATATCTAAATATTTCTACAGTTCTGTAACTTAGATCTTAGATCCGCTTCATGTACATGGTGTTTCCCTAGAAACCCCAAGGGGGATTGAAAGAGGAGCCTCTATAGTGTATGGATTTGTTATAGATCTGACATTTCATGCACTTATATGCTCTAGATCTAAAGTGTAATCTTCAACTATTGTATGCTCAATAAAATAACGACGTCTAGGCATTTTCAATCCATATATGTGATTGCAACACCTCCTTTTGAGGATTTCTTCCATTGGAGACTTCTATTTCATATTGTACATCTTATGGGCCTCATTGTACATCTGATTTGCTATGATAAATGATAAATAAGGGTCTCCATATTGGCCTCCTGCTCTTACTTTGATGATCTGCGTTATTTTTCCTGCATAACTTTCATATATCGCTGCAGTCCCTATTTTGGGAGATTACAGTGGTATCAAAGCATCATCTTGGCACAAACTATGCTTTCTAAGAAGCCAATATGTATTTTGAAGAAGAAGAACCTGTTACTGACAGAGAGAAGAGGTATCTAAAGAGAAGACAGAAGAAGAAATTTGATTACACAAATGACAATGAAGATAAGGGTACCCATGTATCTGGAAGTGAAGAAGAAGAAAAGGATTTTCCTAAGATCCTTTTGAGATCCATGCAAGATCTTGCTAGATAAATCAAAGAGATGAGAATGGATAGAATCAAAGAATACCCTAAAGGATTCCATCTTGGAGAAGGCTCTGGCATGTCTCATCACTGGAATGATCAACCAGTGCATCAACCACAAGTTTTCCAATGCTCTACCATGCCTACCTTTTTGGCTATGGGAAATGAAGGGTTTCAAGAGCATGAATCCCTTGAAGACTATTTTGAAGAATATGAATCTCAAAATCAGAGGTTCAAATATCACTTGAGTTTTCAAGATTTTTGTCACATAACGGACAAAAGAAGACCAGGGCATCATCATAGAGGTGGTGGATTCACTCAGAATCATGATTGAAACCACTCCATGGGAAGATTCTTATTACCCAATTTTGATGGGTCATCCAAGTGTTTTGCCAAAGCTTGGGTAGAAAATCTTGACATCTACTTTCAGTTGAACAAGGTCCCAGAGACAGAGGCTATCAAGATTGCATCACTACACTTTGAAGGTGAAGCACATGATTGGTGGTTCCATGGCTTGTCTACATTGGGTCATTCCAATGTGACTACTTATTCAGAGATCACTAGAAGGCTGGTGGAAATATTTGACAGAAGAGATCCAGAGGCACCATTCATGAGCCTTGCAAAGTTGAAACAATCAGGTAATACAGAATCTTACATTTCTAAATTTTTAAGATTATCTGTTATGGTTCCTAATTTGTCTACAGCAAGAAGGGTGTACATGTTCATAGATGGTTTAGATGAACCTCTTCATGGGTTGGTTAAATCTACCAAACCCACTACCCTGCATGATGATCTTGAAAGGGATAGAGACCTTCAAGATACCTTGCCAAAATCAAAGGCAAATTTTCAGCACAAACCCTATTTTCCTTCAAAGGGAAAGGAAGAAAAAGTTTCTCCTTCCAAGGAGAGCTCATACAAGAAGCCTCTTGATGATGAAGCCTGGAGAGATATAAGAAGAAGGAAGCTTTGCTTCACTTGCCAAGAATCATGGGCACCTGGATATAGATGTGTTGCTGGAAAAGAACATTACATAGAGGTCTTCTCAGATGATGAGGAGGAAGAAGAAGATGAACCAAGAAGAGGTCATAGCACTGACACTATAGGAGGAGAGCCAACACCATCAGGAGATGGGAATGGAGCATTTGCTCCTATTGGAGGGGCTCTTGCATCTTTGAGAGGAGTACCTAAGTACTTGACCTTAAGAGTTCAAGGTTGCATCTTGAATCAGAGGGTTTCTGTTCTGATTGAAAGTGGGGCTACCCACAATTCCATTGATGCCCAACTAGTGCAAAGGAGGGAAATACCCACTGATGCTTTTGAGGGATTCTCTTTTTTGGTCCCAGGAGATGGAACAATGCAATACATGCATTATGTCCCATCACTTTCAATCACCATGGGAACATATACATTGGTTGATCACTTATTTCTAGTTGGCATACCTGACACCAATGTGATTTTGGGTGTTTAATGGGGTATTACATTGGGGAAAGTCACCACTAATTGGAAGGCTTTGCAAATTGAATGGGTGGACAACAAGAGTGGTGAAACTCAAATGATCAATGGCATGCATACATATCCCTCACACAACACTTCCACACAAAAAAAAGAGATGGATTTGTGCAGTGGAAGCAAGGACCTTACAGTCCCATCTATCATGTTCATGAGATTTCTGCATGGGACACTTCTATCTAGTGGAAAAACACCTAGGAGGCCACCTGATTCATATTTTGTGGGAGATATCTCACAATATGATGCTCAAATATTAGATCCAGGAGGGATGGGAGCATTCGAAGACCATCATACAGTGTTAGGAGTCTTGGGTAGGCTCAAGGAGGAGGGAGATCTTCTCCCAATATCATCATCACCCTCTCTCATTTCTGATTCTACGCTGTGGGAGGAGAAGATGGGAAGGAATAACCTTCCAACATATACCTTTTGCATGGGAGATGTCAAGGAGGAGGACATCCACATGACAGACATTTCAGTTGATATATCATCAGCACTGTCATTGCTGGGGAATCTAGATCCATATTGGAAATCCCAATTGTTGGTGGATTATTCCAAGGATCTTTACACTTGCATGATACTTGATGACCAGCTGCATGAAGACGACTATATATTCCATGAAGGAGTCATCTATTTTCATGGTAGCATCTTCTTGTCTAGAGCCTCCAAGCTCAAGAAGAAGTTGCTACAAAGGGCCTACAAAGAGTTCTGTTTCAGACACACATATTCCATGAAGATCTACAACATCATTATGAGAAGATTTGATTGGGAAGGCTTTGGAGGAGAACTACATCAACGTTTTCAAGAATGCATGCACGTGGAGTTGAGATAGCAACATGAATCTATGAAAGAGTTATTTTAGCCATCTCTTCCTTCTTTTGAGAGAGGAGATAGATCTATGCACCACTCCATTTGTATGAGGAGGATTGTTGGTGAAGAACATACTCATGTAAATCATATTTTATTTTTTGATTGTATGTATCCTTTCATCATGTCTATGCAGACCATGACTCCAAGGAGGAGTATTGTATCTTGTAAACTTCATGGCCAACTTTGGGCCACAAAAAGTGTTGAACATGGCCACTCCCTTCGTGGACAAAGGGATATTTTGTGTCATGATGGGTGCATTCCTAAGGCACCAAATATATCTCACACTTCCAGCCATAGTGAAATAACATGGGTAGCAAGTAAGTGGACGGGAAAACACTTACCACATCTTTATCTGATGCAGGTAGGAGATGCACTACACTGGTTCCACATGTGGGACTATGACCCACCTCCATATGCACAAATTTCTATTTTTATGTATGTAGTTTTGCTCCCATACATTGATGATGTACTTGTACTTTTTATGGGAATGTATAGAGGGAGGATGGGAGGAATGTATGTGCCCTATGGGATGGAGGTTCTCCATGTATCTTATGCTACATGTTTTAGGGAGGACATTGGGCAAGCCATGTTTGTTTCATTTGAGTTATTGTCTCCTTATGAGATCAAATATTTACATCTCATGAGAGCTTTGGAGGAACAATTCATCGAGGGCTGGATTGGTGAACACTTAGCTTATGGAAGAAGCTTATCACATGATGGTGTCACCAATGGAGGAGGAGAAGAGTTGCAGCACTAATCTTATCAGTTGCTTGAGGATAATCAACACTTGGGAGGGTAGGACTATAATATTCCCAATTAGCCATGAGCTAATTGGAATATTCTTTTCGTTTTTTTTTCTGTCTTTGTTTAAAGAATTAAAGTGTAAAGGAGGCCCATAAAACTCCTAATAAGGAATAAATCAATGCAAAATGTGAAAAAGATTAAATCTTGGCTGTTTTAACAAGCACCCTTAGGTGTGAAAGGGGATGGATATTTTGAATGGGTCAACCTTGACCAAATATAGAGCGCTGTCATGGAGGAGTGGCCATCAAAGAGAAAAAAAGTAGTTCTAGCTGGATATGCTTTGTGTGAAATGAGTTATTTCATTGAAGGTGGTTTAGGGTTTTCAAGCTCTTAACTTATAAAAGGAAGAGGATGGAAACATGAGAAGGTTGTTGATGATATTGTATTTTCTGATTGTATTTTCTGTTTACACATATAGCTTTCTTTAGCTGTTTAGCCTAGATTGCAAATTTTGATTAGCATTGGATGTTCCCAATCGGGAATCCCACCTCTTCCCATTGAGTAGCTTTTGGGAGAGTCTTATATTGCATAGTCCACTATCTAGTTGAAGGAAAAGATTCTTCTTCCAATTACAACGCAGATCCTGTTGAGGGTTTGGCTGTCTTTGAAAGCTACAACAATTGGAGGCTATATCTACTCAGATCTAGACCATTTTAGCGCTCCTTTTTAGTGGAGATGTATTCTATTCCATTGGAAAGAGAGTATTGAACATATTGAGAATTAGTTTCAGATCTTGGCATGTGGCCAAACATTATCTAAACCCTACAGCGTAGTATTGCTTCCAGAACTTTGTTATTTCTGTAGGTGGTGTTGCAGGGAGTTTTGGGATACCATCTGTAGAGTTGGTTTTCAAGTGTTGGGGATCTTCTCTTCACTTTAGAGATCCATTGGAGGATATCTATACATTGTTCATTTCCGATTTGATCTGCATGTTTCTGAACATTTTTGAATATTTGAATATTCTGCAGTTCTGTAAATTAGATCTCAGATCTACTTCATGTACATGGTGTTTTTCTAAAAACCCCAAGGGGGATTGAATGAGGAGCCTCTATAGTGTATGGATCTGTTATAGATCTGACATTTCATGAAATTATATGCTCTATATCTAAAGTGTAATCTTTAGCTATTGTATGCTTAATAAAATAATGATGGCCAGGCATTTTCAGTCCATATATGTGATTGCAACACCTCTATTTGAGGATTTCATCTATTGGAGACTTATATTTCCTATTGTACATCTTATGGGCCTCATTGTACATCTGATTTGTTGTGATAAATGATAAATAAGGGTCTTCATATTGGCCTCCTGCTCTTACTTTGATGATCTATGTTATTTTTCCAGCACAAATTTCATACATTGTTGCAGTCCCTATTTTGGGATATTACATTCAACTATTGCTCAAACATGAAACTAAGACTCCTAGAATCTGAGTGGGGATTTTTTTTTTTTAATCCCCTGCATGAAATTGACTCGCCACCTAGTTCTTTGTTTGTGCTGTGGTATGCAAATTTTTGTCAAGACATTGAACTGGAAGAAAATCGGGTTTGAATTTGAGAGTTTTGACATAATTGACGATGACAGGGTAGAGATTCCAGATAAAGAGGGAATATCTCCATATCAATAGACTCTTGGTATTTTTTTTATGAAGAAACATGAATATGGAAGGATTCTTGTAGATTACAAAATTAGAAGGAATCAAACCTCCACCTTATTCTTTATCCACATGGTGGTATGGAAATTTTTGTCAAGATATTGATTGGTAATACTATTACTATTCGAGTTGATACCTCTAACACGATTGATAATTTCAAGGCTAAAACAAAAAACAAAGAAGAGATTCCTCCTAACTTGGGAATATTTTTTATTTTTATAACCCTCTTGAGATCAACTTTTACACTTACTTGAGACACGACTTGACCCAAAATATTCCCTTGAGTGACACAGAAAATGTTCTTCTTCGTATTTAAGAATATGCCAAACTTATGACATATCTTAAGCACTTGTATAAGGTGATCAAAGTGACTACTTCATTCTTTGGAAAATAATGTCATGTCATTGAAGTAGAAAACTATAATTTCATCCATCAAACCCTTGAAAAAGTGATGGACATGGCATGATAGAAGGTACTTCCAACACTAATGAAACAAAAAGGAATCCTACGATATGGATATTTGTCCCAATGAGTGACGAATTTCATTTTATGAAAATTATAAGGTTTGAGGGATATCTAATTGTAGCATGAGAAACCATTTAAAAGAGACATGAATTAGGTACCATAGACTTCTTGGAGGATTTCCTCCATTGTTGGGAAATGGTAGTTGTCTTTCATTGAAAGCTTATTCACATGTCAATAATAAACACATAATCGAATATCTATAGTTTTCTTCCTAAATAAGACCAAATTGGGTACCCGCTGTGATTAATGAATAAAGTATATGACCTATTATCTAATTCATCCCTAATTTTTTGTTCCAAACTAGGGGTTTTCTTCCTATATTTTTCCTTATAAGGATTTGAATCAAGAATTATAGATATGGCATGAACTATGTATTACATATTGAATACTTTGAGGTCCTCGTAGGACCAGGAAAAAACATACTTTAACTCTGTTAAGAGTAAATCTATGAAGTAAGTGAACTCACAAGGGGAACATTCCAACCCTGTATAAATCATCTTTCAATTTTCTCATGTTCCCATGTTTATAGGGGTAGTTTATTCCACCTTCCTAATGGATTCACTATTAATATATGTATAGGGGTAGAATCATCATTATAATCAAACATGGATTCCAACATAGAAAACCCAAGCATACTCTTATTGGTTTTCGATTGGATCATATCATTGGTTTCCTCTTCTATCTCATGGAAAATGTGCAAGCCTTTGAATTCCTCATTTGAAGGAATCTACATAAATTTTCATTGGTGTCAAAATATTTCGAAGAGTCAAAATTTATTAGGTAATGTAGCCCTTGGGATCACATAGAAAGACTCCAACACTAGATCCTTGCTTGGGTTTGGCACCATCAAAATCCCATGTTAAAAACCATTTCATCTTGTTCATGAGTAGGAGCATGAAGATATTATTTAGATAGCACAATATAAGTAACCATCATAATATCTCAGTAAGGCACATGTCTGATGTAGAAGGAAGTAGGTACAACTTGTTCTCGATCATATTTTAGCTCTCTCAGAATGACAACTTTTCAACCTATTGATGAAAGTTGAAGTGGGTTCCTTCCATAAAATATAAACCCTTTTTGACCTTGGTGGACCACTCCCTTCCTAAAAGCATGCCATATGCCTCAAGTATCTCCACTACAATCACATGTATGAGCATGCTCACATTACGAGCTTGATTAAAAGAAATGGATAAACCTTTCATATAACCCATTGTTTCTACAATTATTGAATCCAAAGCTATTAGATATTTACAAGGACCCATGCACTCAAAACCTAGACTTTTCGTAACTAAAAATGGAGTGACATCGTGTCTTGATTTTTTGTCAATGACACAATTATGGAGCACAAAATTAGAAATATTTACTAAAACATAAAAAGGAGGAACTATAGGATCTAAATAAATAACATCATATGGCTCCTTTGGTTGAGTGTATGCATCTACCAAGTTAGAGAGTGAGTTGGCACATACCACTTGGTTAGAACTATGAGTGCCCCATGCATTTAAGAGGAGGAGGTATCCATTTCTCATCACTAGTGATTTTTAGTTCTTAAAGATGCATAGATGGAAGAAGGATACATGCAGTAAGGAAGAGGCTCAAGACCCCTTCGAGGGAATTTGGTTGAACTTCCACAAGGATTTTAGCATTATGATCTAAGCTAAACTATTCATAGTTCAACCCTTGAAAATAGCCGATGAGAATGATTTGAATGAAGAAATCACTCAATAGAAATAAAGTAAACAAATTGTGAGGGTCTCTAATATTGTGAGAATCACCAATAATTCTTCTCAAATATTGTTAAGCTAAGTGAGATAGATGAATCTTACCCTAGGTTTATAGCCCTTGTATTTTATAAATGTTGGAGTAGTGTTTTTGGGTAATTTTTTTTGGGGTTTTGTGCATAGGAGCACCACACAACATGGTTAGCCAAAGGATGACACACAAAAGTGTGAAGAATAAGGAAATCCATTGGGAAATTTTTGTATGTACTAGCCATTATAATGTTTACTTTCCCATAGTAATATTTACCAACCCGTAATGATAATTTACTACTAATGAATTTTTGGTCGGTTAGGTCCACATGTAAACCTATAAATAGATTAAGGACAAGGGGTAAAAGATATAACTTGTTAGTACATCTTGAGAGGGATACATATAGTCTTGCGTTGTAATGATAAATGATTCACTAGGATGGTGAGCTGCTATGGATATGAATGTGATGAAAGACTCATTATGTTAATAGAAAGATCATTTTTTGGCCTATTTCATGTTTTTGTGCAATGCTTAGTGTCTTGTCATTTTACATAATATTATCACTTTAAATGTATGCCTAATGGGATTACTGCAAAAAATTAGAGTATAGTTCACATTTGTTTATGAATACTTATAAGTAATAATATGGTGAAGATAGGAAATGCTAGCTTAAGTTTCATGTATCCTTCATCATAGAAAATTTGTTTAGGTTCTTACAGCTCCCCCTAGATTCCTCTAGTGATCCTTCAATTTCTTTCATTTGCTTCCAAAAGGGTTGGTGTATGTAGGGGTTTTGTTGAAAAATGATCTTGAACCCCGGGTTTACCCCTGCATGCCAATAAATGGTTCCATAGATGAGATTGAGATTTGTGGCTAAAGGGGATATGGATACCTACTAAGTAAGATATAAAATAGTGGGTGAAGACAAAGGAACAAGAGTTCTCTATACAATGACTAGAAATCAAAGAATCAGCCATAAGAAATGGATGCAAAGGTATGTTTTTACATGTTTTCATACAATATTATTTGTTGAGTTTCTGATCGTTTTTATTGAGTGGTTACAAAGGTTAGAAGAATAACATATAACTTGGTGCCCTATTGTACTGTGTAGTTGGACTCTAAAGGGTTAACACTATAAATAAAAATGTTTCTCACATTTTGTTTTTTGGCTGAATAATGTGTTGTAAGACTATATTGTTGAATTTGTTGTAATTTACGGTACTTAGTCATATAGTGTAGCTAAATGGAATTTATTTAAGGGAACATGAGGAAGATATTTGATATGGTTGCCTACAGGGATAAAAATGTTGTGTGATAAAGTTTTTATGTCACTGGAATTTGAAAACATGAGCTACTAAATTTCTTTGTGTGTAGTGGGGAGACTAGGGGCTGACCAGAGCATGACATGAGGGAAACATAGTTTTGGATGCTATAAAGAACCAGTAAAGACCGAATAAGTTATGAATTCTGAGGCGTCATAAGGATAAAAGTGCAAACAATTCAAGAATAGTAAGAATGCACACATCAATGTAGGAGGAAAGTGAGACGAAAGAGGTAAGCAGAGTGTTTCACAGTAGCATAATATTTCAATTTTTTTTCATCTTCTCAATTATTTCAAGTTATGTGAAATATCCCTAAGAATCTAAATCGAGAATCAATTTACCTAAAATTTGGCAAGGTTATGTTATACACAAAGATTTATGATAAAATTAGTTTGTTTATATCATAATTCTAAATGAATGGTTAGATATTTCATATAATTGAAGTTCTTGCTTTATTCTATAACCTTAGGAATATTATCATCTACGTTTTCTGGAATAACAAGTCTTAAATCACTTAGTCAATGTTGTAGTATTTGTTAAATTTTCTTCTTTTCCTCCTCTCTCCTTATTTAAAAAAATTGTAATCTAGCTTGGTTGGAAACTCTCCTCTTGATTAAACACCTGAAAGGTATTGTCCTTCCATTCATTGGGTAGAGAATAATTTGGATAAGAATCTCTTTTAAAAAATAGTGTTGGTGCCTTGGCATTATTTTCTTGCCAAAAACTATCTCAAGGGAATAATATATTCCATCTCTCGTGAATACCATAGTTTGTAATTTTTTTTTTTTCATTTGCAAAATGTTATATGCAATATACCTATCCTCTATATCCTCTCTCCCTACATTTTTCACCACCCCACAACACCTCAAAACTTAGCTAATTTGATGTTTGCAGGATGTTAGATGCAAAAAAAACACTTTTCCTCAACAACCCACTCTTATCCTTCACTTCCACAACTTCTGTTTTTCCTTTTGAAACATTCAAAACATATATTTATCCATTTCCATACTCAATTTATACACAATGCATATTACATGATACTGCATATGCAACTTCACTGTAAAGACCACCATGCATACTGCATTTCCACATCTTGCATTTTGCATCTTGCATTAGTTAGATTATGTAATAGCCCTTTTTAAAACCACAAGTTTTGTAATTATAATTAACACTTATAATGTTGGAGATGGCTAGCATCGATATCTTGACAGAGTTTATTTGATGTAATATGCATTTTATTTCATATATTTCTAAAAATATAAATAAGAGAGTAATAAACACAAATCTTAATACCTGAGAGGAGATTGTGAAGAGGAATGGGAATCTTCCTATGTTACCTTGAATTAAATGTCTAGTTTTCAAATTTGACAGTTGAACACCTGAACTACCAACAATTATGGAAAGGAATTGGGAAGTGTTATTGAACTTATCTAAAGGTATTGACTACATACCCATTCTAGAGACATCTGAAGTAACCATGTAGCCCAAGAGAGGGATCCAAAAATTTGATGCAGATAGTTGTGTAGTGTGGTGGTATGCAAATAAGTAGAGGAAATGTAGATAAGGGTGTGTGAACTAAAGAAAATCCATGGGATCAAATAGAACCACAGTGAGTGTTGAGAATGCGACTATGAAGAAAATCAACCAATAAGCTTTTTGAGTCATAGAGAATCCTACGTGGAATTGTTATTTTAACTAAATTAGGATGAGGAAGTTAGTGTGGAATGTTTTAAGCTATTCTTGTATACTATTCTATATAATTGTCTTAACTAATCACGTAAGGCACTAAAAGGGGAACTAATAAGGACAATATGGATCAATGAAGGGTTCCCTTTGTGGTATGTAGTCCTATGGTGGTCATAATATGAGTGTTAATAGGCCCTAACTCATTGGTTTGAAGGTAGAACATTGATTCCTATATGTGGAGGAGAGTTACCTTCATGTTCTCTACCCTACTTTGAATCTTGTTAACCCTTAGTGATACTTCCTCTTAAGGCATCAAATCTAGGTTAGGGGAAGCTGGCTACATGAAAACTACAATGTAGTTGATCCTATGGGTGGGTGGGATGTGGCTCTCTCTTATTTAATTTCCAACAAATATTAAGTGACTCAGATGACTACATGTATTTTATCTAATGAAATGGATTAATTTGAATCAAATCTTCATGAATGTTGTCATCCTAGTTTACTGAATATTTTATGGATGGTAAACTAGAATTAATGCTTAATTGTGTTTAATTTGTAGCTAATATCCCCTTCGAATAAGAACTCTATAAACAAAGGTAATTTCTTAAAGTAAGTTACTTTTGATAAATATAATGAATAGTTTCTGAAGTATGATGTATAAGTTGATTTGAGCCCAAGCCTCTTCTTCTATTTTGTTAGTATGCCTGGCTATTGCTAGGCTAGTAGTGGTATTGAACAACAATGTTGTATTTGTAAATTGAAATTAGAATATTGGGAGGTGTTTCCTTGATTGGATATTTTTAAAAGAATGGATAATGCCTTTTTTAGGGCAGTTTGGAATGATAATATGTATTATGTGATTAAGGAGCCTGCTTCCTCAAGAGATAAGCCATAATAATGAATTCTCAAAATGTAACATTGTGGAGCTTGAAATTTGAAGTATGCAACCCAAAAGAGTGACATATATCATTTCGGTTGGGTGAAATTGTGGATTTGGCTACTTTCCATATCCATGCCATTTTTATTAGAAGATGCCTATTACCGCTCAAAATATTAGGGGTCCTAAAAGGGGGAGCCTTGGAGGGCTACTACTAGGTCAAGGGAAAAAATGGAGCAATGACACATTATTACCTCGACTATGTCTCCCTACTCTTTATAGACATTAACCAATGAGGGGAGACCCAATGTAATAAGGATCATGAAATTAATGGATCAATGATAGGGTGAAGGGGTGATCGTTGGGGGCCTATTCACAAGAGAGGCTCAGATGCATAGCTTGCTTGCTTTGGAAGGCAAGGTTGAAGGCTCTCAATGAAGGGCTCAAGGAGAATTCTAGGGTTTATGGACCACCATTATAGGATACATACCCTTACCGCTCAAACTAACCAGGGTCTAAAAAGGATGCCTTGAAGGGCTACTACTAGGTTAAGGGAAACAATGGAGAAATAGCCCGTTGTAACCTCGACTATGACTCCCTACTATTTACGGACTTCCATTGATGGTAGGAGACCTATTTTAATAAGGATCATGAAATTATGGATCAATGATAGGGTGAGAAGCTATCCTGGAAGACTATTCACAAGAGAGGCTCAAGTGTATGGCTTGTTTGCTTTGGAGGGCAAGGTTGAAGTATCTAAAGGAAGGGATTTTGGGAATTATAATATCTAGGGCTTGAGTATATGACTTGTAAGGAAGATTCTTACCTCCTAAAATCCATGTGGAAACTTGGATTCCATAATGGACTTTGTGAAATTGGCTTTGAGAAGTTGTGGGACCACACGGGACCAAGTACACCCGAGGTTAGGTCAAGGGAATGGGGTTGACAAAATAATGATATACTTGACCTAATCTAGGAGGAGAAGGGGATCAAGGAAGAAATTTTCAAAGGGTTCCTTCCATCAAATATAAACTCTATTTGACCTTGGTGGGCCACTACCTTCCTAAAAGCATGTCATATGCCTCAAGTATTTCAGTACAATCACATGTATGAGCATGCTCACATTAGGAGATTTATTAAAAGAAATGGATAAACCTTTAATATAAGCAATTGTTTCTACAATTCTTGAATCCAAATCTAGTATATATTTACAAGGACCTATGCACTCAAGCCCTAGTATTTTCGTAACTAAAAATGGAATGACATCGTGTCTTGATTTTGTGTCAATGACACAATTATGGTGCACAAAATTAGAACTATTTACTAAAACATAAAAAGGATGAACTATAGGATCTAAATAAATAACATCATATGCCTCCTTTGGTTGAGAGGATGCATCTTTGGAGGGAAAATATATATGTAAAGATCATGGAGGAGGAGGGGCTTGTAGGACATGAGAATTTTTTTCAAACTAAGTGGGTTTCATAAGAGCATATAATAATTTCTTATGGGCTGGTACATTCACTAGATATTCAAATGCATTTTAAGGTCTTAATATTGGGAAATGTGGAGATAGTTGTTTGTTGGGTAAGTTGACTTGTTTAAAACCCAAGGTGCTATATTCCTTATAGGAGAAGACAATATAATACTCATGATATATTTGATTTTACTTTATACTTAGGATAAGTTTTGGCCTCCTTCATTCCTCACATAATGGTTATCGAGAATTGATTCCTAGTTTCTACAAAAAATATTTCAAAGGAGGAAGAATTATCACCTTAAGGTACAAACTCTTGCATGCTAACCTAGTAATTCTGAGAAGGAGAGGTATTTTTTATTATGCAGAGGTGAAGTTTCCTTTCCTACATTGGATCATTCCATGTGTCATGTATATAGGTAATAATACTCAATATCATGGATGTCTTAGACAAATTGACACCATTCCACTTTAGCAGTAGCTGTTATAGCATCATTTCTCACCTTTACATGATTCATGATTGCTTATATGGCTTTGGGCACCCATTCCTACAGACTTGGAAAAATTCACTTAAAAACAGTGTAAAAATCCCCATACGCGACTATGCCGTATTTTTCCGCGTGTGTACGCGAGTCCAGCTAGACTTTTCCACGTATACCATTAAAATGATTAAAAAATATATAAAAATTCACTATTTTTGGGCTGGGTTGATGGTTACTCAGGTAGTTCAACCACCCCAGCACGTGGCCAACTGTTTCCAACTATTGAAACTACTTAGAGGGAGTATAAAAACCCCTCATGTGTATGGCCTAAGGGAGAGAGAGAATTATTGATATTATACTCTGTTGGTATTCCCTATCCAAGTCTGATTCCCTGTGCCTCCTGCACTTTCCCAGTTCATTATAGGAAACCCTTGTTTCCTTGAGATGCACATCTCCCTATATGTCATATCGTATGCACCAGTTTGGGAGGAGTCTTAGCGAGGCAAGGGCTGGACGGATCCGGACGACGGTCTGCTCTAAGGCTGTGGAAGGATCAGGTGATCTCTCCACTCGTTACTTTTGTACATGCTATTTATAATACAGAAGTACCATGCTGTTCCCGAAATATACGTGTTAGTGTATGCTTATATGTATGAGAATATTTGTTATACAAGCATTCATTATGATTTATTTAATGTTTTATATGAATCTCACTAACATTTAGAGTAGATATATGTCACATAACCAGTTCTTCGTGCTTGTTTCTTCTGTCTTTCGTTGAGAAGGAAGGACGATTGCCGGGGGTTTGGACCCCGCGGGATTTGCTTCTTAACCGTAGGACCTACAGTAACTTTTTCATTCTACTCTATTTAGTTTTTCTCGAACGTGTATGGTTGTGTGAGTCCTTCTTAAGTAGCATGCCCCCTGCTATGTGGAGGTTGTAACCCAACGAACCTCTAGGGTGATATTCCTAAACGTAATCGGCGACTCCGCTGGGGATCACATTCTTGTGATTCTCCTGTTGGGTTGTTTCAGCTATTTGGTAGGTTGCCGACAGTTTTAACTTTCATTTGCAGTCCAGTTTACTTTCTTGCAGTGAGTCTGAAGTCCTGGTGCCTTTTCTAGGCTTGTCCTTTTTGTTTTTTCATTATTTACCTTTGCATACGCTCTTTTTTCTGCACACAGTCACGTATACACGCGATTTTGTCTAAAGGGACCCACGTATACGCGAGTTTCCCTTAGCACAAACGCGTATGCACGCTAGTTGCATAGCTGTGAAGTAGCGTATACCTAGGCATATTTTGAATTTTTGGGTTTATTGACTTTTTGGTCCTTTCTGGCTATGGAGGCCTGTTTCTACAGTGTCTCTGTACTTACTGGATTGTGAAGGAAGTGGTTTCATGCCTTTTCTCTCTTTCGTTTGATTGAAAACTAGTCTTTTTGGCAAAGAGTTGTTTCTGGTGCTGGCACTTCTAGATTGAGTTCCAAGATCGCTTTCTGAGCATTCTTGGCTGTTCTGCTTTATTAGAACAAAGAGCTTCTGCTCACTTACTCGCTCCTATCTTTGTGTTGTGCTTCAAATTAATATTTTTGCTTCGTTTTTGATTGGTTTTCTTGAGTTCCATAGGCTAGGTTTTGTGGCAACTTTTGAAGAGCTTTTCTTGCTTCTTTGGAGTCTTTGTTTGCGACAAGTTTGCACTATTTGTCTAGGCTGAGTGGCTGAGTTTTCTGGTCTTCTTTTGCTCTTATTGATCTTGCTACGAGTTAGCCTTATAAGGTTTCGGAACATTTCTGAAGTTTGTGCTTGGAATTCGGTCTCGTTTGGTTTGGATTTTTGATAGTTTTGCTTGGTCTTTTAGAGCTCTTTTTCTATAAAACTAAAAAGCTCAAAAAACATTTGCTTTGCTTTTTGTTTTTGCATTTCAAAGGCTTAAAAAAAATTTTCACTTGTTATTTTCTTTTGTTATTGCATTTTCATTTTCATTTGCCATAACTTTTGAAGCTTGTGAGGTTTCTTGCTTTTAGTTTTGGCTTGATTTTGAGGAGGAGTTGTCATTTGATTTCTTCTTCTTGTTTGTAAGTGTTTTTGGTGTCCTCATTTTAAGAGTTCTTGATTTCGAGAATTAACTTTCTGGACAACAAAAGAAGAGTTAAAACTGAAGGACTTTTTGGGAATTTCACTCTGCTTTAAGAGATTTGCATCTTAGGATTTACACGCTTGTAGTGATTTGCATTAGGTGCATTTAATCATTTAGTCAATTTAATAGTTTTTGTGAGTGTGAGTCTTCTATTTGAAAATAAAAGATACAATTTTTAGTCTCGTAGAACCTGTATAGAGATTGCTCTTCATCGAAAGACAAAGAACTGCATTTGCATGTAGTTAAGTTTTTATTAATTTCTTTTGCGTCAAAACACCATACGTTTCATCTCCGCATCCTTGTGACTTAAAACAATGTACGACAAAAATAAGCTTTTTGTAATCAAAATCATTCAGTAAGTTTCTATGTCATACACTAACTAGCTAGGTTGTAGGGTCTTGGATTAGGTGAGTGGAGAGTTAACTCTCCAAGGCCGCTCAAACTAAATCATAGAAGTTTATTAATTGAGCGAAATCCAACACCGTTAGGTGGACTGGGAAAGTTTTCCTCTAGAGAGTCAAGCGCGAGGGGAAGTGAAGGCCGAGAAGAGAGATACCCCCTCTCTGATTTGTTGGATCTTACCTTAAGACCGTTCCGCCCGGCTTCTGACACGGATTGGTTCCCTTAGTTGCCATTCCTAGGTTCCACACAGGTGACTGCGGGGGGGAATACCCATGGTACTCGAGGCGGTGGATGCCGCATCATCACTTTCGCCAAAGATTGGGAAGCCCTTGCGGCTTGGGTGCTTGAGCTGGCAAAGGCTGTCGTTAGGAGGTCGGCGTAACTGTTTCTGATACCTTCGCTAGTTGTTCTGGGCCCTAATCATCCCAGACTGCTTTTGGGAGGTCCTATACTTCGCTTTCCTGTATTTGGTGTCCGGTCCTCATCACTCGGAGCGGAAATACTTGGAGGCTGTTTTCTTGACTGTATCTCAGGGATTTTTATTTTAGTGAGTGCTCTTTGCTCCTAGCTCGCCTAGCTTTTCAATTTTTTGAGTCTAATTTAAAAAATCTATAAAAGTGGCTGATCAAGCGCCTCGTCGTTCGAGGAGAATCCAGGGGTTATCTCCCGAGAGTTCAGAGCCTTCTTCGAGAAGGCGTAGGAGTGATTTAGCAGGTGGTTACCACCCTGTGGCGTCTGACGCAGTGGAGAGTGATCCTCCACAAAGATCTGAGGGTTTCGTAGCTGATTCTGGTGTCGGTCCCGAGAGGAGCGTTCCTCTCACCTCGCGGGTGTTGTTTCCTCAGAAAGGAGATTTTCAAATTGAAGACGTACCTGAGCCTCCTGCTATAGGTCCATCTCCTCTTCCTCCTGATCATCCGTTTGTTATTCAGTACATCGGACCGAAGTCTGAGAGACTGCCGGATCTTCCGTATCATTCTTATCTTTCGATGGCCACGACTGGGAACGCGGCTTCTACCGTGAGTGCTGCAGGCATTCAGACTCCTGCTTCTGTCGAAGCAGGGGGCACTATTGCTTCGTCTTCGATTGCTTCTAGTGCTGCTGTGTTTGGCTCTGGGTTCACCCAAGCACATGCTTCTCATTCTGGTCCCTTCTGTTCGGGGTTTCCTTCCAGTGGAAATCCCTCTTTTTCCTTTTCTGCTGCTTCGGCTGGATCTACGCCCATGTCTAACATGGCTAGTGGATCAGCTTCATTTCAGGGTTTCCCCTTTGGGACTGGACACATTCCTAGTTCCAATCCTTCTTTAGGGTCGTTTCCGTTTACGTCCCAGACCCAGAGTTTCAACCCTTGGTTCGGGGGGCAAAGTTCGACTACTTTTACGGGATGGAATCCTGTGTTTACAACGGCTGGGGCAGGGAACCAGTTTTACGCAGGTCATCAAGGGAATGCTTCTTTCCCTTCTTCGAGTGCTTATCAGACTTTTTCCCCTCTTTCTAATGCCTGGAACCCCTATCAGGGGCTTTCCTCTTCATTCAATACTTCGGGAGGGGGAATTGGTCCGGTATTTGGTAACTCTACATTGGGAGGAGGTTCTTCTCCTTTTTTCTACGAGTTCTTTCTGGAAACCTGGTGCCTTATCAAATCTAGGGTTCTTTTAGAATGTAGGGAATTCATCCCATCAAGGATGGAATCCTCAAGCTCCGCCTCGTTTACCTTTTCTGGCAACGTTAAACTTGCCAGATCTGTCGAAATTGACGAATGATCCGATCCAGTATAGTCCGGGGTGGCCTCCGGTCCCGACCAAAATACCTTCAGACATTCCAAAGTTTGAAGGCAAGAATGGAGAGGATCCGGTGGATCACATCACCACTTTCCATTTATGGTGTTCATCTAACTCCCTGATCGATGATTCGATTAGGTTGAGATTGTTTCAACGCACCTTAACTGGAAACGCTGCCAAGTGGTATATTGAGTTAACTGGGGGCATTTTTGCTACATTTGGAGAGCTGGCTGTCACATTTATAAACCATTTTCAGTTGCCTGTCAGATATGAGGCTGGGACCGAACTCCTGGCTAATTTTAAGCAGGATGAGGCAACTCACATTTCTGATCACATTCAGGAATGGAGGAGAAGGAAGAGGTTTATCAAAGCCCATATTCCAGGTGAGTTCCTTCTCGAGTGGTTTTTGAAATCTCCGGCACCAGATATTTCAAAGAGACTCATCCGGGTATTTTTCTTAAGGAGTGCCATTTTTAGGGCTCACGCTAGAACCGATCTATTCTCGACCGGGGTACTTATAAGTATTTTCCCTAACGCCCGCTCCAAATTCGATTGACAAAACCAACCTCGGTTCCTGGGCATGGTGATGGGCTTCCACGCATCGGTCAAGAGGGTAGCTAGCTCGTCTCAACCGCAACAGCTTGTCTTTACACCGCTTTTCCTTCGGTCGTCGTGCTCGCTGATTCATCACCTTCCCGCCTGTCCAGAGCAACGTCGGCTCCGTTTCGATCCCAAGGGAAATCAACAATCCGATGGGAAGAAGAAGGGATGAAATAACAAGAAGAAGGGCAAGAACGGGAAGGGCAATGCAAATAAAACCAACGAGCGTGTTGGTGAGGGTCAAAAGGAGAAAAAGAAAGTGAAGTTTCCATGCAAGCTTTGTGCCGGAGACCATCTCACACACCTTTGCCCTAAAATTCAGGATGCTCAGCGCCTGTTATCCCAACAGGGTTCTTCTAGTTCCCAGGCTGTGTTAACAAACCCTTTTCCCCAAGGGCAACAATTAGTTGTTGGCGCGAACCAAAATCCTGGGGCTTCCTCCGGGGGCACCCAGGAAGGGGAAATTCCATCGAACATTTTTATGATGAGTGCTCACGCGGATATCGCTACGAGATCCCGTGATTATGGCGGAGAAGAGTCTTCGAAAGCTAAGGAATTTCCCGATATCGAGCCGCCCACATCACGAAGCCTATCGTTGAGCTCCAAGTTTATGCCCAAAGCATCTTCTAAGCGGCCAACGATTAAGCTAAATGCGAGGGCCGCCAGATCTACTCGATTGTAGAAGATCCGGGCATGTGAATCCTCGTGCTATGTCGCCTTAGATACCCGCCTGTCCGTTCGCCGCGTTGATTTTCTCACTGCCATTGGGGCTATTGATCCGAAAAATTCTCTTCTGATTACTTTTGATATGAATAATTTTAAGAAGAGACTTCCTCATCACATGGCGTTTCATATTAAATCGTCGTATCGAAAATGCAATATCTTTCGAACGGTCGTTGATGAGGGTGCTTCCACATGTGTGATGTCTCTCGCATGTTGGAAGACACTTGGATCTCCCAAAGCTGTTCCATCTAGCACTGTTCTTACTGCGTTCGATGGTCATTCTCATAGACCCCATGGTATTGTCCCGGCTTTGCCCATCTGTGTTGGGGGCAAAACTGTTAACATAGAGGTTGAGGTAGTGGATGCAACCTTGGACTACAACCTTCTGTTGGGGAGGAACTGGATAGATGAGATGGATGCCATTGCATCCTCATTATTTCGAATTGTATGTTTCCCCCACGAAGGGAGGATCGTTACAGTGGATCAACTGGACTGTCCTCCTGTAGACATGAATGCGTCTTCTGACTCATCAGTTCCTAAGTTGGATAATACTAAGGCACCTGTTGAGAATCTAGGAGTTGGAATGTATTCTTCCCTGATGGGTACTTTCGATCTTCCTCCTCCTACTGTGCATATTAATGTTATTTCATCCTCCAAGGCTCCCCTTCGAAGAGAGTTATTTCGAACTCATTATTTTTCGGACCCTTGGACCTTACCTTCCCCTACTGCCACATTAGTGGAAGGTCAAGTGGGCGGAATGGCATTTCCGATTTCTGCAGCTGAGATTGCATATCAGTCTATTGTTGACACTGCAGAATCTGTTCCAGCTCCTCTTTCACCGGAAGAGTTGGATGGTGATGTGGCTCCGGCTTGGACGCTTAGTTCTTCTTCGGCCCAGGATTGCCTTGATACCTCTCTTCCATCTGAAGAGGCAATCCTGGAAGCCATGACTGGTATAGATAGACCGTGGGATGATTTGCATCATCGGTCTTACTTCCTACCTGACTTGAGCGAAGTTGAAACTAGTTTTCCAAGTCCTCAGTCTCCTGGTCCTGTTCACCTAATCTTGAACCCTTTGGCACCAACACAGGTTTATGCTGAAGGGAACATGGCTGTGATCTCTCCTACTATCCCGGTGAACATTTCCAGGGATCCCAATATTATTGAGAATGTCTTCATTGGAGCTGAATGTTCCCGTGAAGAGGTTCAAATTTACACCGAGCTCTTTAAAGAGTATAGGGATGTATTTTCTTGGTCTTATGAGGAAATGCCTGGAATAGACCCATCTATTGTCCAGCATGAGATCAAGACGTATGAAAACGCTAAGCCGGTGAGGCAAAAACTTCGTCCGGTCAATCCTAGGAAGGCAGCAGCTATCAAAGCTGAAGTTGAAAAGTTGCTTAAGGCGGGATTCATTTTCCCTGTTCCTCTGACTGAATGGGTTTCAAACCCCGTTCCGGTAGATAAAAAGCAAGGAACGATTCGAGTGTGCATCGATTTCAGAGACCTGAATAAGGCATGTCCGAAAGACAATTACCCCACACCATTCATCGATCAGATTATTGACGAGTGTGCCGGTAACGAGATTTTCTCCTTCATGGACGGTTTCTCTGGTTATAATCAAATTACTATCCGTCCAGAAGATCAACATAAGACCGCATTTATTTGTCCCCGGGGTACGTTTTCATATAAGAAAATGCCTTTTGGTCTTAAAATTGCTGGAGCTACCTTTCAGCGGGCCATGTCTTACGCCTTCCATGACATCAAGAAGATTATCGAGGCATACTTAGATGATCTAGCTGCTCATTCTCGAAAGAGGATGGATCATCCTGGTCACCTCCGGCAAATATTTGAAAGATGTTGTTTTTATAAAATTCGATTGAATCCGAACAAGTGCGTTTTCGCGGTTACATCCGGTCGACTATTGGGATTCATTGTGTCTAGGGAAGGGATAAGGGTAGATCCCTTCAAGGTTGAGGCAATACTTCGGTTGCCTCCCCCGTATTCAATCCGTCAGCTTCAAAGTCTCCAAGGAAAGTCTAATTTTCTTCGGAGGTTTATTGTCAATTATGCTGAGATTACAAAGGGATATATGAGACTGTTGAAGAAAGGAGTTCCTTTTCTTTGGGATGACTACGCTCAACGCTCATTCGATGCTTTGAAAAAGGCATTGACCTCTGCTCCTTTACTGAGTCCACCTGATTATAGCAGAGATTTTATTTTGTATTTGGCAACAGCAAAATCTACCATCGGTATGGTTCTGGTTCAGGAAGATGATGCTCTTGCAGAGCATGTTATTTACTACCTCAGTCGAGGACTGGTAGGACCTGAACTTAGGTACACTCCGATAGAAAAATTAGCCTTAGCAGCAGTTCATGCTGTGCAGCGACTCCGACATTACATTATTCTTCGCAAAACTTATGTCTTGGCAGCTGCCAATCCATTTCAGTTTGTCCTCAGTAGGCGAGTGATTGGGGGCAAATATAATAGATGGATTGTGATTCTATAAGAATTTGATCTAGAGTTCATGTCTGCCAAATCCAAGAAGTCATTAGTTTTTGCGGAATTGATCTCCGAGTTGCCCTGTGGAGAGGAGATGATCTATGATGAGTCCTTTCCGGACGAACACTTGTTTCTGATCTCTCCACAGGATCCTTGGTACGGGGATATCATTGTGTATCTCCAGACTGTGAATTTTCCCTCTACTTTTTCGAAAGATGAGCGTCGTAAACTGCGTCACTTGGCCAAGAATTATTTGATTATTGGTGATGCATTATACCGTCGAGGGTTTGATTCAATCCTAAGACGCTGCTTAACTCTCGAAGAAGCTGAGGCTGTGCTCAATGATTCTCACAGTAAAGCTTGTGGGGGTCATTTATCTGGGCTTGCTATAGCCCAAAAGATTTTGCGTGCTGGATACTTTTGGCCCTCGATTTTCAAAGATTGTATTGAATCGGTCAAAAAGTGTCATCCGTGTCAGGTTTATACTTGAAAAATGCGTGCTCATCCAGCTCCGCTTTTTCCAGTCGTTACTGTCGGACCCTTTACAAAGTGGGGTATTGATTATACTACTTGTAACCCGCCTTCGGCAAAAGGTCACAAGTACATTATCGTAGCAGTAGACTACTTGACGAAGTGGGTCGAGGCTATGCCTACTTTTGGGAATGATGGTGAGACTGCAGCTCTGTTCCTTTTCAACCAAGTTATCGCTCGTTTTGGTATACCTAGAGAGATTGTCACTAACCATGGCAGTCATTTTCAGAATAGTATGATGGCTGAGTTGGCTCTCAAATTGGGTTTCCAGCAGGAGCATTCATCTCCATATTATCCTCAAGCCAATGGGCAAGTGGAAGCCGTGAATAAATCCTTGAAGACAATTCTTCAAAGGAAAATTGATAAAGCTAGATCCAACTGGCATATTATGCTATATCCTTCACTTTGGGCATACAGGACGTCAGTGAAAACTGCAACTGGCTTTACTCCGTTTCAGTTAGTGCACGGGGTGGAATCCGTATTTCCTATTGAATGCGAGATTCCTTCTCTTAAATTAGCTGTTGAGCTTCTTCCTGACACTTCCAGTCTGGCAGAACGGCTTCTTCATCTGGAACATCTCAATGAGCAGCGTCGGGATGCCGCCACGATGAATGAAGTGCATAAAAACCGAGTAAAAGTTCAGTACGATAAGGCGGTCAAGCCTAGGGTCTTTTCGGAAGGTGACCTTGTTTTGGTCTATGCCCAAGAAAAAGATGCCCTGGGGGCAGGAAAGTTTAAATCTATGTGGTATGGCCCCTATATCGTTAAAAAAGTCCTTAAGAAAGGAGCTTATACCTTGGTTGATTTCGAAGGGAACGAGTTGCCGGAGCCCCGAAATGGGCTCTATTTGAAGAAGTATTATGCCTAGGCTTTGGCCTGGAATATTGCTTTTTGTATATAGTAGTTTTTGCTTTCTACATATCTGATTGATTTTAGATTTTTGATGAGTTGGTGATGTTTTTGATCTGCTTTGGCAGGTTGTGTTGGATGTCATGAGTCATTTTGGTTTCACCGATGGTGCTAGTAGACACACCCGGAACTTAGCTTCCGCGGCTTGGGTGCTTCATTATCCTTCCGGTCAGCTGTTGGTATCAAGAGGGGTTTGCATTGGTCCTGCTTCCAATAACGTAGCAGAATACACTGCAGTCGTTCATCTACTCTCGGAGGCAATATCTTTGGGTGTTGATTCGTTGGTAGTTTTCTTGGACTCCCAGCTGGTGGTGTCGCAGTTGAACAACACTTATCGGGTATGAGATCCATTTTTATTACGATTTTTCTTGAGGGTACGTTTGTTACAAAGGTCATTTCAATTTTTAACTTTCATTCATATTCCTCGAGCTGACAATTGGTTTGCTGACTCATTAGCTAATCAAGCATTAGATTGGCATATTAATCACTCCATACAATAAATTTTTAATCATAAAAAACATCATACATTTGATACATTTATCACATCACATCAAATATCGCTATATATATATCATCGGAGTGTTCAAAAACTTTACAAAATTTGGATCCATAATGTCGTACAAAACTTGGGCTTATGCCCCATCATGTTCAGTCTCAAAAAATAATATACAGTCATCTAATACATAATATTTGTCTACTCCTGAGGTCCCTGCCCAGAAGTCGTGTTCCTATAGAACGTGACTGCAGTGGCAACTCGGTGGAATAGTCTAACCCAGTCTCGGGGCACTCCTACCACCTGTCTCTGGATGGCTTCCGGTAGATCCTCCACGGCAGCCATAGGGATTTGTCAGGTTAATCCCTCCAAGTTTCTCTGCACGGCCTGGAGAGTCCTATCTGAATCCACAATATCCGCTTCGCCCCTGCGGTGCTTGTGGCGCGAGAGACCCTCAGGACGAATTGGTCCAACATCTGAAACATGATCATTTTTAATTGTCAGTCATTATGAATCCAATCAAAAACATGTTTGTTTTTCATTTTTTCATACATATTTGAAAAAATCCAAAAAAATTATATAAGTCAAAAAAATTTGCAAACTTACCGACTGTTCCCCATGCTGTGCCTGGTGGAAGAACTAGATCCGGATCTCCACGAAAGTCCATCCCGGCATAGGGATAGTCGTCCACTGCGATGATTTGTTCTCCCCACCAAAGGAAGAACTCATCGTTCCATGTGGTTCGGGGTACCTCACTACCCCCCAGTCTCTTCATCATGTCCGCCCAACGGGCAATTCTTGGGTCCCGCGGGCTACTGATGGTAGAGATGACTCTAGGTCTTAATGTTGGAATCTTCTCAAAGAAGAATGTTGTCAAAATTGTACCATAGCCAAAGTGTTTGGTCTTTGCTTGGCGGATTGAGGTCAGTTGTTGTTTCATGTTCAGTAATAGGGCTGTGCACCAATCGTACACATGAGTCAAAGATTCTACTGCTATGCTCATTTGCGTCCTGGACGCCTGATGTAGAGAGGCAGATCCTGCCACTCTGCCGATGGTGAAAAGGAGGATTTTCATGTGCAAATCCCTCACATCTTTAATTGCAATCTGAGTTCCAACCTTTTTGGAACCCCCTACGCAATATACGTGGACATAGTCTTCCACGGTTAACCCTCCCAGGGGCTTCCCGTGCAAGTCTACTGGTTCTCCCCTCTGGGAGAGTCCAGTAATGAAATATATGTCTTCCACTTCAATGCGTAGTGGCATCTGATCAATAATGAAGCAATCCTAATCTGGTTCCTAGTAATTTACGAGCATTTCTAGAAACCACACATTACTTTTCATATTTGGCATCTTGAAGAATTTGAACAATCCGCAATTCCGAAGGATATTTTGTGCTGCGCGATCTTGCATGACCTCTTGGTCTATTGCGCTATGCTCACGTTCCCTCCATGAGATTTTCATCCTGTCAAATTTCATCAAATTATGCATTAGCCATGCTTTTTTGCATTCGGACCTGCGCATACGTGGTTTTTCCTTTGCACAGTCGCGTGTATATGCGAGTTTCCTTTAACGAACCCGCGTATGCGCAAGTCCGCATATTTTAGCAAGGGTTTTAAAGCTAAAAATCACTTAATTTTAAATTCCAAATGGACAAAATGAATAAACAAGATGATTTAGGAGCCTACCTGAAGTTTCGGAGCATTTCGACGGTCGGTTGTTCCTAATTTGACGAAAGAAGTTTTTTGCTCCAGAGCACTTTTTCCAAATCAGCAATGCAATAATGAACCAAATATGAGGTAATTTGTCTATTTATGGCTAAAAAGTTGAAAATTTTCGCAAAAATTCCTTATGCTTATTTTTTCGATCTATCTTAAGCTACATAACTCGGTTGCTTGGAAGTGCCCAGTTTGGTATGTTTTCAGGTACATTTTGACGATTTTGAGATTTTTCCCGGTTTTTGATCCATGATTTCCAACTCTTCACGGCAGGTATATGATCTTCACTGGCATATAGGTTAGGGAATCACTTTCCATTGCATCTTGCATACTAGCCTCCATACTGATCACTTGCCTTAGGGTCGATCCCATCAGGTCATGAGCATTACACCCATTTCACTCGCCGATTGTTTAATCATGACTTGATGGTAGAGCCTTCCTTTACATGGGCTTCCTAGTTAGTTCCTCGCTATCACTTGTTGCCCATGCTGCTTTTTATGTAGGCTCGGGAGTCCTCTTTAGTCCCGCCATGTCTTACCAATTAAGCTTCATTCTTCTTCTTCATCACTTCTCATTTTCTGGCTTTTACCCTAGAGGCTCCCTGTTGTCGTTAAGTTGTATTACTGCATTGCATATTGGCTACTTGTTTATCATGGCCTTTAGCCGTCTTCATTTGGACTCGATGTTTAAGCCAACTTTTGACCTTGACTTTCTGTACAAGTTAACCATTGCATGCACTTAGCTATCACGACTTGACACCTTTTACCCATGGATGGAACGTTCCTCTGAGTATCACTGACTAGTTTTCGCCACCTTGCATTGAGCATAGGATTGTTCCAATCCCAGGAACTAGTGCATCTGATTTCTTGATACTCGTTCTATCCATTGTACCATAGCATTCTTTTATTCTTTTTCGGGCTTATTATATGAAAAAGACAAAAAAATCAAATATAACAAAAAGAGCGGGAACGGGATGTATCTTCGTTGTTTTGATGGCAGTACAGAGTCAGTTTGTCGCCCTTGAACAAAGCACATATACTTATATATATTTCCTTCATTTGGGATGGTTTTTAGTTTTGACCTAGGTTCAGCCTTTACCATGTTTCACTTGTCAGTTCTCCCCCGGTTGGTTATCTCTTCCAATCATATGGAGAGTTTGTTCTGCCTCCTGCATAACAGACTTATACAGTGTCACTTTTACTGCCATGGTCATCACGAGTCGTGCTTTTGTTCAAGGGAAGTTTAACTGAGTCGGCCATTCTGCGGTGTCTCTTGACTCATTATTCAGTCGGCCTTCCCGGTCTTGTCAGTATCATGTTCTATCACATCAGATGTTTTGGTCTTCTGCTTGTGCTGGTTTGAGAAGGTCCCCATTGACTTCTTGCCGGCGGGTTTGTCTCTTATCGACTACGACACATTGCTCTGAGAGCAAACCTAGAGCCACACCTTGGGCCTATTTCCATCATTGATAGGTGACCTCGTGCTCAGCATTTGATCATCATCATGGGTCTTTGACTGAGTGGTTTCCCCTGTGTTCGACGTCAGCACACATTATCACACTTGGGATTCGTGCAGTACCTTGATTTCCATTTGACCCTATCGGTGGATTTCTCGCCTCTGTGTCAGCTTTCATTATTGGTTGGTTCAGAGGGTTTCTTCCATGCACTAGCTTCATCTTGTGCATGTCGGAAACGTACTTCATTTTTGGTTCCGTTACTCTACTTCGTCCGATTCCTTCCAAATCTTGGCCTGCGGGTTACACTCGCGCTGGACTGATGTGGGATGCCTTAATGCCTTCCTTCCAGCAGATCTTTTCCCATCGAATTCGACTCATTGCTATGGGAATAAGGTCTAGAGTCTTTTTGTCAGTACCTTAGGGTTTGCAGTCATCAGTGGCAGACTCTTCGCTATCGACAGTGGGGATTCATCATTGCCTCCTGATTGGTAGATTATTTCAAGTGTTCGACTTCAACTCATTCATTCGCACTTGTTAGATTGTACTGGGACACCTTGACACTCATTATCATTATCGGTGGGTTGTCTCGCATTGGTTAACGGTATACATCATTGACCGGTAATCCAACGATTTCTCACATGGTTGACTTCAGCTCATTTATTCCCATTGTGTAGAATTGTGCCATAGTGATCGGTGAAGACCTCGGGTTGCATCAGCATTCTTCGGTTCACTTTTGACAATCCATTCAGTTTCTACCAGTGATGCCGTCCACCCTTATATGTTGCAGTTCAGTACAACAACATCCTATATGTTGGCTCCCGAGTTGCGTGATTGTACCGTTTGATCCACCTCTTATTATTCGGTACTTGGAGATTCAGTTACTTGATCAGACATCCAGTTGCACCATCTTTTGATCAGATTTTTATATGTGATACTTGGACATTGATTCAGACTTATATTTCCGGGCCATGCTCAGATGATTCATTGTGTACTTTCAGTTCAGCTATACTTGTATACATGTTGGATCTGTTCACTACTTTCTATATGATGTATTTTTGACTGATCATGGGTATGCCCGCCTCAGCATGAGTTGACTCTCTGTTTTCTTTCATTGGTTTTTGGCAGGCTGAAATCTGGTGAAGTCCTCTCTTGTCCTTGCGAAGTTCTTTCTATGTGCATAATACATTTCAGCCATCATGTACCCCTTCTGACCTCATATATTAGGGGGCATCTGTTATAGCATCATTTCTCACCTTTACATGATTCATGATTGCTTATATGGCTTTGGGCACCCATTCCTACAAACTTGGACAAATTCACTTAAAAACAGTGTAAAAATCCCCATACGCGACTATGCCCATATTTTTCCGCGTGTGTACGCGAGTCCAGCTAGACTTTTCCGCGTATACCATTAAAATGATTAAAAAATATATAAAAATTCCCTATTTTCGGGCTGGGTTGATGGTTACTCAGGTAGTTCAACCACCCCATCACGTGGCCAACTGTTTCCAACTGTTGAAACTACATGGAGGGAGTATAAAAACCCCTCATGTGTATGGCCTAAGGGAGAGAGAGAATTATTGATATTATACTCTGTTGGTATTCCCTATCCAAGTCTAATTCCCCGTGCCTCCTGCACTTTCCCAGTTCATTATAGGAAACCCTTGTTTCCTTGAGATGCTCATCTCCCTATATGTCATCTCGTATGCACCAGTTTGGAAGGAGTCTTAGCGAGGCAAGGGCTAGACGGATCCGGACGACGGTCTGCGAAGGCCGTGGAAGGATCAGGTGATCTCTCCACTCATTAATTTTGTACATGCTATTTATAATACAGAAGTACCGTGTTGTTCCCGAAATAAACGTGTTAGTGTATGCTTATATGTATGAGAATATTGTTATTTAAGCATTCATTATGATTTATTTAATGTTTTATATGAATCTCACTAACATTTCGAGAATATATCTTGTACAACCGAGTTCTTCGTGCTTGTTTCTTGCTTGTCTTTCGGGTTGATAAGGAAGGGACGATTCTTTGGGGCGATTTTCAGACGGGGTCACTGCTTCAACCGTAGGACCTACGGGTAACTTTCTCATTCTACTCTATTTAGTTTTTCTGAACGTGCATGGTTGTGTGAGTCCTTCTTAAGTAGCATGCCCCTGCTCTGTGGAGGTTGTAACCCAACGAAACTCTAGGGTGATATTCCCCGAAACAGTAGCATGCCTAGGAGGAGTAGGAGGATAAGAAGGTCTTACCCTTGTAGGTGCAGCAAAAAATAAGTCATTCACTTTTCAATTCAAGGAAAGGATTTGATTATTCATGTTCATTACTATTTTCTATGTTCCAAAAATTTCCCTCTCTTTTATCCTTGGGCTTTGGATAGGTAAAGGGTCATATTGTGAACTATCATTTAGAAATATATCATTACTATGACTTAGGTTAAAATGGGTGCTACATATGAGGAAACCATACAAGATTTTTCCATGTTTTCTCAATCTCCAAGGCATTAGCCTTGGTCACATTTAAAGTGGTTAATGATTTTTCTTTCAACACATACTTCACATTTTGATTCTTTTTGGTCATGTAGTAATGAAACAAATTGTTTTCAAAGGGTTACAAACTAGTTAGGATTATGCCCAAGGTGGAAGCATAGTGTTGATTGAAGCTACAAATTGGGTCTCCCTGATGAATGGAAATGGTTCTGAAATCCCTAAGTAGGGATGCCAAATCATCTACTCCTTGGAAGTGATTCTTGAATTCTTGGATCTTAGTTTCCCAATTTGGGATACTATCATTGGGAAGTAATAGATACCATATCACTACTTCCACTTCCAAAGTTTCTCACAAACAATCTAATAATGACATCATGGATTTTTATATCCATGACTTCTTACGCATCATAAATTTTTGTGTGTGTGATCCTCAATGTTTAATAGACTAGTGCCACTAAAATTAGGAAGATGATATGGTGCATCTCTGGATATGTCATGTTAATGAGGATTGAAGGCCAAAGGGTTCATGGGTTTCCAAGGAATTTCCATTATAATAGATGTTTATGGAACAATAATAATTACAAGTATAATTATAGGAGTAATTGTTATAACATATTTTGCCACACTTTTTTAGTAGATGCTTATCTTGGCCTGTTTAGACTCCCTTTTCCCATGTAGACCTAATATTATCTTTAAAAATAAAATTTCAAAATCCATACACAACTTTCCCACTGTAAAATCACATATATACGTTGTTCTCCTTAAATATTCTCGCATACAACTTTTTAAAATTTGAAAAAAAATATAATTCGACTATTTTTTAGGTAGGATTTATGGGTTAGATTGGAAAACCCCCCTATAGGAACCTGTAACATAACCAACCCACCTAATTAATTGTGGTATACATACACACCTTGAGTTTCCCTCATATCACCCTAGTACTTGGCATCCATACTCTGTCAAAATTTTCCTATATTAGGTTTGCTTATCTCGTGCTTTTAAGAACTCCCATGTCTCCAAGAAATCCTATTTTCCTTGCTTTGATGGTATGCTTTCTTATCTTGCACCACATTGCTACTATTGGAGAGGAGATATTCAGTGGCCTAGGTAGGAAGCATCTAGAGAAAGGTTTCTTTGATTCTGACAACCAAGATCAAATTGTATCATAAATACTTCTTTATCGTTGTTTTTTGATAAAGAGACACATATTTCATTCCCACTTCCATTGTTTGTTTTTCGTGAATGTGAATGTGTAAAGGATATTTTTATGGGCTAATTTTTTTTATATGAATATATGCTTTAACTTTTGTGGTCCACCCTTAGTTTCTTGTTTATCTTGTGGGACTGCAACCTTGGAAGGAGAGGCTAGTGTTTGGACCCCACGGGATCTTCATTAACCATAGGACCTACAAGTTAGTACCTTACACCTAATTTGTGAATTTTAAGTTGTATGCATGTTTGACTGAGTTTCTTTGTTGATTTTTGTGTTCTTCTCTTTTGGGGCTTCTAATTATAGCCCTAGGGAAAATCTCCAGCTACACTAACATGGGGATTAGTATTGTTGATAAATTAAATAATGTTTATTTTAATTTGGGTTTTTGAATAGGATAAGAGGAAGAGGGTGGATTATTTTGTATGATAGGTGTACTATGTTTTCCTATTTTTGTAGATGTATGTGACTCGCTACTTGAGTTTTTGAAAATTTTGGCTTCTTGTAATACTACGAGAGATTGAATGTTTAGTATTATGATGTTTCCTACCTGCTAATGTGTGTGGGAATTAATTAATGTATCCTAGTTACAAGAGAACTATCACGAAAAGTATCCTACTTCTAAAATTGTGCTGAAGTGACCCAACTAAATAAGAACATTTTTTTTTCTGCAAATGAAATATAAAGTATGAAAATGATTAATTGGTTCAATTAGGTTTATAATCCACACTAGATATTGAAAATTTATGAGGAGAGGATATTGACGGTATTTATGTCTCCCTAATGCAATGAAACTATAAAGGAAATTGAACTATATCACCCACTAGAGAAATTCAATAGGTTGGTTGATGACCTTATCTTATATTTTTGTATAAGAGATTGGGGGAGGATTGGTGAAGGGGACTATACCTAAGAATTCATATTTGATTCTTGGTTAAATGTTTGGATATAAGTGAAACCAAATATAATTTTAGGTGGATCCCAAATGGATTCACCAAAAAAGGGATTTTTTATACATGAAATCCATTTATTGGGATGAATCCTACCTATATAGTAGTGAACTTGGTTACATCCTCTTTGGTCCTTTGTCCAAGTTTGTGAAAAGTGGGGAGAAGGATATGTGAGTGAACTATGTGCAAGCTATCTTAGGACCACTTAGTTTGGGTTTTGACCTTCCTCAGTTCATTGGTTTTCCGAAAAGGCCAGAAAGTTTTTTTTTTGGGGCAAGGGTTGTGAAAATCAACTTACTAATTTTTATACCAAAAAAGTAAAAGATGCAAAAACCAAGTTGTTTGTACATGTATTATCTTGAAATATGGTCCAAACCTATGAGTCAATGTCAACTTAGTTCTAAAACAACTAACCATTGAATGGAATATGTATAATTATTAGAATTAGGAGTCAAAATGTTATGAATGATGTGCTTGGATATAGAAATATGATGATATGGATGTTAGGTGGATTGAAAAAAAGTTTGGGGTTTTACCCATGTATTAGTTTAAATTTTATATAGTTAATAAATCAAGCAAAGTTACCACTCCATTATGAATATGATCTCAATTAGGCACACAATTTCTATATCATAACTATTATTCCTAATATAAACAGTGTGATTTGGCATACACAACTTAGTTAGAACTATGAGTGCCCTGTAAAAAACCTGGGTTAAAAATTCATGTAATAAAAGTTAATAAAGGAAAAATAAGACCAAGGTCATAGGACACTTATTCCAAGTTGAATGTTGGGCAAAGTATCCTAGTGGGCATCACTTGTTACATTTAAGGCTAAGGGTAAATTGGCAAAGGAAATGGAAAAGGCTTTGAAAAGGTAAAAATACATTTTTTGGCATTCTATTTATGAAAATAAAGGAAAAGAGGAGAAAAGGAAGGTGAAAGGTCACATGTTGCATGTGAGGAGGAAAATAATGGAAAATGAATAAATTAGAGGCATCAAGAATAAAAATACACTAGAGCATCAATTTGTAGCTTTTTGTCAGTTCAGTTTTGGGATTAGTCTCATAGAGGAGAAGAACACCAAGAGGATAAGGAAAAGAAAGCAAGCAAAGGAAGGATAAGGCAAGAAATGGAAGGACAACGAAGGCAAAGGAAAGCAAGGATCAAGCAAGGAAAGGTCGGATAAAGCATCCTCAATGGGAATACTTGTAGGTAACATGTTGCATGTATTATTTCCTAGATCGTTTTGGCATGCATAGAATATGCATGTGTGTATTTGGTTTCTTTATTATCGATGACATGGATTTTGTTTGGTTTTGACAATTGTTTTGGACTCGCCTTGCCATTTTTAGATAACCATGTTGTGATGAGAGTATTTCTTGGTTGAGCTTTGGATTGTAGGAAGGTTTTGGATCCTGGTGAGGTGGTCAGAGGTCTTAGGAAAATCCCAAGGTTTGGGGGTGGAGATGGTTTTCTTTGGGAAGCCTTCAATAGGTGGGTGAGATAGAAATATTCCTTAAGGGATGGTGAAGGAATTCTGAGGCATCCAAGCTCAGTTTTATTTTGTGATCTCGAGACTAGTTTAGGTGAGATCACAGTATGGTGAGGGTGGTGGTGGTTTAACCTATGGATTCCCTTATTTTTTTATGGATTGGATTATGCCATGGGATCCGACATTCATGCTTGGAATATGGCATGGGGTGATTGGTTGAAAGAAACATTGGTACAACCCAATATATGGTGACATGGTACATGGAAGTCCCTGACTTGGTTGGATTTTGCATATGGTTAATAAGAGCTAAGTTTCTCTTACTTTTGATGAGTAAAAGTATTTGTTTGTAATAGAGATTCTTGGATTATCCATAGTGTAAAAGGAATCATGTCGATGTTTCGAATCCCAACGGGGATCCATCTTCAGGACCAATCGATGAATGATGAAAGATTGAAAGAAGAACAAGGCCAAGATTATATAGGGAAAAATGAACAGAAAAAAGAGTCAACCTAATTGATTTAGTTAATTTTATATAATAATTTAATTGTTAATAATTATTTATTTAAAAAAAAACCCTAAAAATAATTTTATTAATATTAATTATGTTTAATTCAATTATTAAAAAAATTATTAGCATATGTGTTAATAAATTTATTTTAATTTAAGAAAAATAATTATAATTTTTTTTAATTTTATTAAAAGGGTTAATATTTATAAAAGGTTAAATCATAGATTTAATTATTGGATTTATTACTTTATTAAAATAATAATTTATTACTTTCTTAAAATTTTTTATTATTAATGGTTGTTAATAATAATAGTTATTAATAATAGTTGTTATTATTAATAATAATTACTAATAATTATTATTATTTATTAATAATAATTACTAATAATTGTTATTATTATTAATAATTAGTAATTTTTTTGTTATTTATTACTAATAATTATTAATAATTGTTAATAATAATGAATGCTTTAATTTTAATTTATAAGAAATTTTATTTGATGCTAATAATATTAATTATTATAAATAATATTAATTATTATTTTCTAACAAAGCTATCAAAAATTATTATTATTATTAATGAATTTTAATAAGTTAATTTCAATTGCTAAAGAACCTAAAAAGAAAAAAAATTATTATGTGTCCTTCTTGTTAAACCTCAGATAAGTTTCAAACCCCCTATGTTCAGATATTCATTCATGACATGTAGGTTACATGTTTACCATTTGTTTGACGAAATTTCAGCCTTGGTTAGGAAGGTTCAGGTCAAGTATTTCAGGAAGATTCACTGAATTATGGGAAGAGGTATGAGTCCTAGCCCTGAAAAGGTGGCTCAAAGTTCAAGGTCACTGGCATAGAAATGATTATAAAAGTCCACAGTCACTGGTAGGAAATCCTATGGGAGCGATTAAAGGATTAAAACCACTTTCATGCCTTGGAAAGGGAGTGACTGAGGCTCTAGTTTAGTGCAAAAGTGAGTTAACTCAGGGGTTGGACACCTGTATGAGTTGGGTTACTCCAGGAGGTCTTGTAGCACCTGAGGGAAGTCAATGAGGTCTTAAGTTGTCGACTCCATTTCCTTAAGGTCATATAGGAGGTTGAGTCTTACCATAGTGACACTCAGCTCATGTTCACCTTGGGTAAACCGACGAAAGTGGGTAAATTGGGAGGAGGCAGTTACAAGGTGGTATTAGAGTGGGTTGCACTCTCTTTGGGTAAAGTCTGAATTTTTCAAGGTTATGGTTGCCATGCATGGGGTCATGTTATACAGTAGGTATGGTCATGCATGATGTTGTTATGATTATGTTTATACAAGTACATGCTAATGTGGATTGATCTTGCAGATGAGATAAGCATCCCCTGAACATCAATGAGGTATCGATTTGATTTTGGTATCTATTTGGTTTATCTGACATGGTACACTTGTAGGAAGAAGAGAATCAAAGACGATGGGAAAAATGGTAAAATACAATTTCTATGACTCTTCCTATATATCAATTGGGTAGCAAGGAGATGAGTATTCTTCTGGTATAGAAAATGCATTAAGGATTTTGGTGGAAGAGATTAGAATTTGCAAATCAAACAATGACAGGTTGGTTGAGGCTCAAGAAAGACTTGCAAGGGCTCAGGAGAAGCAAGTAGAAGTCAATGCAGTGATTCTTCAAAGCTTGTTAGAATTAAAAAGACAGGGACAATTGAGGACCAGTCAAGAGTAGGAAGATAAAACTAATGGATCTTATGGTAGCAGGTCTCAGCCTGGATATAGGATAGATAGAGGGAAAAAATTTAGAGGTGGTAGATCACTGAATACACCTAACTGGAGGACTAGAATGTATGGGCATCATTATAGATCCTCATCCAGGAGACATCATCAAAATCATCACCATCATCATCCTTATAGGAGGAGTGAGTACTTGCCTAAGAGTTTCAAGAAATTCAATACTCCTACATTTGATGGAGAAATGAAGAAGTTAGAAGAAGCAAAGGAATGGTTTCTTGAGATGAAGAAATTATAAATATTGCATAGCTACTCAGAGGGTATGAAAGCTAATATAACCACCTTTGTATTAAAGGAAAAACAAATATTTGGTGGGAAGATGTGAAGAATTTCAAGGGCATTCAGGAATAAGAGTTGATTTTGGATGAGTTCAAGAGACTCTTCAAGAAGAATTAACTATTGTAGAGGTACTATGAAGACAAAGCTAAGGATTTTTATGTGCTGCAGATGCGTTCTATGATAGATGATAGTATACTAGAAAGTTCCTGGAGTTGTTTAGGTGTGTGCCTTACCTCAAGTATGAGAAGTATAAGATTCAAAGATTCATCAATGGATCACCAACAACATATAGATACCATATTGAGTTTGATGAGCCTAGATTGTTGGAGGAGGCCATCCGAAAGTTGAAGCATTGTTATGAGCAATCAAAACACAATGTTGATCCTAAGCATGAATTGAAGGGTTGTGAGAAAGTTAAAGGTAAGTGGCTACCACATCAGGGAAGATCTAAGGATGCAGGTGATAAATAAAACGTTGCTCCTTACAAGAAGTTCAATTCAGTTGAGAAGGGACACGGGTTGCAGCATGGAGAGAAACAAATTAAAGGTGATGGTAGAGGAACATTGTAGTGTTGGATATGTGGCAAAGATAATCACAAGAATATTTTCCATTGTATTGTTGAAAAGTCAACAAGAAATGTGTGTCTAATTTAATTTTCCCTTAATTAAATTGGACAATAAATTGTAATCTTATCTCATAATCACTTGTAATAGTTAACCAAGTGTGATAAACTCAGTTATCTCATGGAATTCAAGTCAAGGTGGTGAGGCATGTAGAGTGATTCTATTTGTTTTTTAGTCCAAGTTGAAGTTAGTGAATTATTAATGCATAAAAAATAAGTTAACTCAATTAATTGAGTTAAAATTAGTTTAACTAGTTGTAACTGATTGTTGCACTAGTGAGAGGTCAAGTGAATTAAATTAGATTTAATTCACATGCAGTGATCTGTCAAGTAACTGATGATTTACTATTAATAGCTGCATGCATATCAATTCGGATGAAGACCCAGTTGAGACAAAGGTTAAAGCGATGTTAACTATCATTTGTATTATTAGAAAACTTCTTTCATGCAATAATAAACCCATAGGATTTCCCATGTAGAAATTTGAATAACTGATATATTATTCACCGAGATTCTCTTGATCACACACTATTTTAGCTTCATGCATAATACAAAATCTCTTCTACCATTGATCATCACATGCGGAAATAAAATCAATTGCATGCATACATTAAAACCACAAACAATCACACATATGAACACAGTATTTAATGGGAAATCTTAAAGCTAAAAACCCCAACTATCTGTATATTATATTTCATGGAGATCATGTAACAATCATAGTACAAAAGCTCCTCACAAGCTCTCATGCACACCCTCAATTTCTACACACTATCAAGCTAGATCTAGCAAAACACATGCTCCAATCTTTTTCCACTTGATAGCTAGCCTCTATTGCGTTATCAATGCTATGGGATGGCTTCATTAAATAGATAAACCACCTGGCTTGTACTGCGCAATCCTGATGGGCTTCTCCACCTATATGTGTGCTGCAAATAGCAACAATATAGTCACAACTGATAGTTAACTTACTCTTTCACCTATTTCTGCACTAGTCTCCACTGAAACTGTCCATGCACTGAACTTAACTGATGCATTCTTTAGTTGATTAATGAGTTTATAATTAGTGAATTAATTAATAATTAATTCACACCACTCTCACTAATTGTATCAATTAGTTAAACTTAATACAAATAGCTCAACTATGTTTAGATTAGTTAAACTGAATACAACTCCACTAACTTCCTCAATCAACTCCACCAAACTCTGTCACATGAGTTCTAACTGAAGTCTTCATGAAATAGCTCCACATAACCCTCAGGAATAGCGTAATTCCTTCTGTCAGCTCCTGTGCCACATCTGTGCACTTAACTGAAGTGCTCCAAGAGAATAAGATAATGTTTATAGTCCAAATATTATTAAGAGCTAATAATATTCGACATATCTATTTTTAGACTGGCAATCTAAAATAGATTCCGCCCAATATGTCTAAAAATAGAAGTCCATCTATTTTTCCAACTTGACCAATCATCCACAAATAGCATCCTGCAACTCATAGAATATGATCCATATGTCTAAAAATAGACTTTGCGCCAAAAATAGCCTGCGGGCCCACTTAGTGAAGGCGACTTCTTTCCACTAAGCTCATCATCTTGCTGCAATCTCAACACTCCCTCTCAACAAGATAAGGATTATCTGCCACCCCTATCCTGCCTCTGTGGTATTTGAATTTTCTCCTGGTGAGCGCCTTCGTCAAGATATCAGCATCCTGATCCTCCGTGGGAATGTATGAAAGTAACATGATCTTCCGCTGCACACAATCTCTGATATGATGATACCGAATGTCAATGTGTTTAGATCTATCATGAAATACTGGATTAACCGAGAGTTTGATACAACTCTGATTATCACAATAAATCACAGTAGGCTCTAAGTGTGAATCAAACAACCCGACCAGGATCTTCCTCATCCATATAGCCTCACATGCAGCCAAACGCGCTGCCATATACTCGGCCTCTGCTGAACTGAGTGCCACGGATCTCTGCTTCCTGCTGTACCAAGAAATTGATGTCGACCCGATACTGAAAATCCCTCCAAATGTGCTCTTTCTGTCCGTTGGGCTCCCTGCCCAATCTGCATCTGTGAAGCCACACAACTTCACCTCATCCGACTGTCTGTGCCACAATCCATATCCCGATTTTCCTCTGAGATAATGCAATACATGCTTGCCTGCCTTCCAGAAGAGCTTGGTAGGCTTAACCATAGCTTGTGAAAGCTGTTTAACTGCATAGCATATATCGGGTCGTGTATTGACCAGATACATAAGCGACCCCACCAACTGTCGATAACAGTGGCACCCACTACCTCCGCTGAAGTAGCATCCTCCTTCCTCCAAACACCAGGAAGAGGAGTATCAACAGGCTTGCAGCCATGCATGTTGAACTTCTCCAGTATCTCCCGGGCATACTTACCCTAAGAAAGAAACAGTCCAACACTGCGCTACCAAATTTCCAATCCCAGGAAATAATGAAGGAGGCTCAAGTCCTTCATCTCAAACTCCCTTGCAAGATCATCCTTGCATGAGTGTATCAACATCTCATCACCTCTCAAAATAAAACCATCTACATAAAGTACAATGATTAACAACTTACCCTCCACCACAATCTGGTATAGGTTTGGATCTGCCTCACTCTTGGAGAATCCAAGTCAAGTGAAATAATTGTCTATCCATGTGTACCAAACATGAGGTGCTTGTTTCAATCCATACAGCGCTTTCTTGAGCCTACACACATGTGACTCACTGTTGAAGATCTCAAAACCTTCAGGCTGCTCTATGTACACCTCCTCCTCAATCACCCCTTTGAGGAATGCAGTCTTGATATTCATCTGATGAATGTGCCACCCCATCCGCGCTGAGAGAGAAAGAATCATTCGTATGGAAGAATACCTTGCGACAGTGGCAAAGGTCTCCCACAATTGATCCCCTCTATCCGTGAAAAGCCCCTGGAAAAACCTTGCCTTTGTACTTTCTCCACACTCGTCGTATGCCTCGCTTCACTTTGTATATTCCCTTCCCCGAACCCACCACCCATTTCCCAATTTCTTCCCGCTCCCGTGACAACTTACCCACTCCTGGTCCGACAATTCCAATTCATACTTTCCACCACAGCATCTACCCATGTGGGGTCTCATATCTTCTCAAAGAGTGATGGTTTCGTTTATGATACACTTGCTCAAGAGCCATGTATCCATTACACTGGCCGTGTGACCTGCTCTCCGTCTGCGTTCGTGATGTAGGTGCTTCCTACAACCTTCTCTCCCCGTTTCTTGAGCGCCGGCCGCTCGTAGTACCGCCTTCCTCGATGGCTGGTGTCGCATGAGTGGTATCTTCCACTCCATGAACCTCCTCTTGTGGCTAATCCACATCCTGAGGCTCATCCTTAGGAACTAATAGCTCCTCATCTGCATGCAATTGTGGCTCCCTCTCAAGCGAACACTTCATGGCTTTCTCCTCCTGAAATTTTATATCTCGTCGCACAACAATCTTGTGACTGTCTGGAAAATACACACGATAGTTGTGGGGTGTATCATTGTACCCCACAAATATCCCAACCTCTGCAGTCATCTCTAGCTTCTTCCTGGCATCCTTCGTCACATGAATGTAAACAAGTGAACCAAAAATCCTCAAATGGGAAATATCAGGCCCCTTACCAGAAAACGCCTCCTCGGGTGTACTCATGCCAAGTATCCTATGAGGACAACAGTTCTGCACATATATTGTAGTATCTCATGCCTCTTCCCACAATTTTATGGGTAGGCCTTGATCATGCAACATCGCCCGTGCAACACCCACGATCGTTCTGTTCTTCCGCTCAACAACCCCGTTCTACTGTGGGTTATGAGGTGCTATGAGCTCTCTTTGAATTCCTTCTGCGCTGCAAAATTCCTTGAATTCGCCACCATTGTCACTCCTAAGAGCCTTCACCTGCTTCCCCAATTCTTTCTCAACCAGTGCCTTGAACTCACAGAACTTTGAGTATGTCTCGCTCTTCTTCAGCATGAAGAAGATCCAGCACTTACAAGAAAAATCATCAACAAATATCACATAATACCTATGCTTTGCTCTCGAAGCTGCTGAGAAAGGTCCACACATGTCTGTGTGAATTCTCTCAAGGATCATCGTGGCGTGACTATCCTTCTCATGAAAGGTGGCTTTCAAAAATTTTCCCAAGGTACACCCCTTGCACTGATATGACTATGCAAGAGTGCCTTTAGGAAGCCCAGTAGAAATCTTCTGCAGTATCTTCAAAGCTCCATGGTGAAGGTGGCCCAATCTCCGGTGCCACAACTCGCCATCATCCCGGCTCACCACTCCTTCTGCCTTGCATGCGATTGCTGCACAGCCATCTACCTGCAATTGATAAAGGTTATTAACTCGAACCCCTATCCTCCGGGTCTCACCAGTTGCCTTACTATGTAGGAAAGCCTTTCCCTCGCTAAAGACAACATCATATCCCTTGTCTTCTAACATCACCATAGAGATAAGATTCTTCTTCAATCCTGGAACATGCATCACTTCCTTCAATCTAAAGGGTTTACCAGAATCCCTCTCAAAGGAAATGGTACCGATACCGTTCGCACTGTATCTACCGTCATCTCCCATCTCGATGTGCACTCCAAGATATTTCTCATCCAGATCAGTAAACAAATCTCGATCTCCTGTCATGCGAAAAGAGGCACCACTGTCAAGAAACCACACTGATCCCACCACACTTGATACCAAGCATGCAATCAGTGAAAAATCCAGCTCAAACTGTGAGGCTAAGGCCTCTCCAGCTGCAGTCCCAGCAGCCTGCTTATTTTTCTTCTTCTGTGGACATCTAGTGGCAGTTCCAGGTTTCTCCATCTTTATGTTTCTGAGTCTATCCTTGAGTGCCAACTTCCTCTGGTCGCTCTTGCTTTGGAATAAATTTGTCAAGGCTTTCCACATCAAGAATGGAGAAGCCTTACCATGAAGGATGGACACTATGTGATCCTTCACACCCTCCAACAGAATCCTTTGATACTTTTTTGTCTTCTTTTGCCATGCATCAAGTACGGTAGCATCAGTAGAAGTAGGCTTTTGGACTTCAGCATCTATGAACTCCTTCAACCCATTGTCATCTAGCACCGCCTCCATCCTGTCCTTCCATGCAATATAATTCAAGCTACCCTCAAGGGCACACTCCAATCGCAATCCGTTGAAAGACATCTCAAATTCGACACCAAGAAAACACTGCTGCAAATTCGAATTCCACCAGCACAAAACTCAACCGCTTCAATGTTTTGCAATTTCTCGAATGATCAATATCGCTCTGATACCATGTAGAAATTTGAATAATTGATATATTATTCACTGATATTCTCCTTATCACACACTATTTTAGCTTCATGCATAATACAAAATCTCTTCTACCATTGATCATCACATGCGGAAATAAAATCAATCGCATGCATACATTAAAACCACAAACAATCGCACATATGAACACAATATTTAATGGGAAAACTTAAAGCTAAAAACCCCCAACTATCTGTATATTATATGTCATGGAGATCATGTAACTGATGATTGTTACATCGCCTATGGGGAGTATCATTGTACCCCAAAAATATCCCAGTAACTGATGATTTACTATTAATAGCTGCATGCATATCAATTTGGATGAAGACCCAGTTGAGACAAAGGTTAAAGCAATGTTAACTATCATTTGTATTCTTATAAAACTTCTTTCATGAAATAATAAACCCATAGGATTTCCCATGAGCATTACATAGTTTTACAAGGCTAAAATTCCTAAAGAATAGGGATTTCATTCCACATGAATTGTGCAAGCAAGGCAGGCTGAAAATTGGCTAAGTGTTGGTTGATTTTTTCCGGATTAGTGTTAGAAAGTTGTCAGAGTGCAACATACTCTTCTTAGAAGAGTGCATTGTAATTGTTTCATGATTCCCTGGTAAATATACAATAGAAGATAAAGGGGCTTTGAGAAGAAATCTTGCCTCAGGGAAAATATATGTTTTGTGTTTTGAATTGCTTCTTTCTTTACTTTGTGTGATTGGTGATTGTGTTTATTTTCTGCAATTAATTTGTAGAAGGATTTAGTATCTTTCTTTAGAATATCGCATGATCGGATTGAATCCATTGGTATACATATTGTTTGTATAATTTCTACATAGTATCAAAGCCAGGAAATCACTATAGTGAAGAAGAAATTGAGTTTGTGTTGAATAGCATTTGAATTCGCAAAAATATTATTTGGTGCGACAGGAGGATCAAGATGGCTTTCAATGGCTTGAGATTGGAATATGCACTTGATGTCAGTTATAATTTATTGCATGGAAAGATAGAATGGAGGAAGTTCTAGAGGATGATGGGTTGAAAGAATTCATTGATAATGATATTCCCAAACCCACAGTAGCAAATGTCGCTCTTCTTGATGCTTGGTAAAATAACGTTGCAAAGGCGAGGAGGATCTTATTAGAGGGAGTTCGAGACCACATTGTCTCGAGTCTCCATGGAAAAGTGACTCCATATGCAATGTGGAAGGCTTTGACAGATCTATTTCAAAGTAGCAGTGACCACAAAAAATTGGGATTGAAGGACAAGATCAGGAAAATCAAAATGGAGAAAGGTGACACTATTCCAAAATATTTAACCAAGTTCATCCAATGTCGAGATGAGCTTGGGTGTCAGAATTATTGTAGCGGATGGTGACTTGGTGAGCCTAGCTCTTCTAGGCCTTCCCAAGAGTTGGCATAGTTATCATGACTCTTCCAATGGGAGGGAGAAGCTACTAGATTGGGAGAAACTTCAGTCAGATTTGGTACAAGAATAATTCAGGCAGAATACCAGAGATGGACCCTCATCTAAGGCAGATGATGAGAAAATTTTCACCTTGGCTAGTAAGGCAAAGAAGGGGAAGAGAAATAAATCCTATTCCAAAAATGAGACTGGCAAAGAAGGAAAGAAGCATGACATGTCCAGAGTGAAATGTTTTCATTTTCACGAGCATGGACATAATTCCACTAATTTTCCACAAAATAAGAAGAAAATCAAGAAGGCTTCAGGATTTGCATTGGTTGAGGATTTGGCCTCGAAATTTGAGCTAGACTTCTCACTCATCACATGCATGGTGTCTAGTGCAATGGTATCAGTGTGGTACTTGGATAGTGCTACATCTTTCCACATGACGGGAGACAAAGAAATTTTTAGTAGCTTGGAGGAGAAGGATCTCCAGATGCATATTGAAATGGGTGATGAAGGGAAGCATATCGTTACCGGGATTGGTACAGTTAATTTCTAGAGACATTCAGGTAAACCCTTATTATTAAAAGATGTAATGCATTTACCAGGCTTGAAAAAGAATTTTATTTCAGTTTCTATGTTGGAGGATAGAGGATATGGTTTTTAGTGAGGGGAAAGCATTCCTTCATCACAAAGCCACAGGACAATTCAAAAATATTGGGATTTGTGTGAAGCATCTCTACAAACTTGATGTAGATGGCTACGCAATATTGATGGGTAAAGTAGACAAAGTGGTGAGCCGAGATGAGGGTAAGTTATGGCACAGGAGATTGGGCCATCTACACCACAAAGCTTTGAAGGTCATGCAAAATATTTCTATAGGGCCTGCAAAGGGTACTCTTGCACAGATAGACACATGTAATGGATGTACCATGGGGAAGTATGCAAAGGCCACTTTTCACAAGAAGGAGAACCCAACATAGGAATCCTTGAGAGAGTTTACTCAGATGTGTGTGGACCATTCTCTACAGCTTTGATAGCAAAGCACACGTATTATGTGATTTTTGTTGATGATTTTTCTAGAAAGTGTTGGATCTACTTAATGCTAAAGAAAGATCATACGTTCTCAAAATTTTATGAGTTAAAAGCACTGGTTGATAAATATATGGGGAAGCATGTGAAGGCTCTAAGGAGCGACAATGGTGGTGAGTACATCTCCAATGAATTCAAGAACTTATGTAGCAAAGAAGGAATTCATAGAGAGTTGAGTGCACCTCAAAACCCATAAAAGAATGGGGTTGCAAAAAGAAAGAATATAAAAATTGTGGGTGTGGCATGAGTGATGTTACATGATGAAGGCCTACTGTTTCATCTGAGGGCAGAGGCATGCAACACAACAGTATTTTTGTAGAACAATATTTCTCATCGGATACTTGGCATGAGTACACCAAAGGAGGATTTTTCTAGTAAGATACCTGATGTTTCATATTTTAAAATTTTTGGCTCATTTGTCTATTTCCATGTGACCAAAGATTCCAAAAAGAAGCTAGAATCGATTGTTTATATTGGGATATTTTTGGGGTACAATGATACTCCCCACAACTATTAAGTGTATTTTCCGAACAATAGGATGATTTTTGTGAGAGGGGATATAAAATTTGATGAGGAGAAAGCCATGTGATTGTCCCTTGAGTGGGAGCTTGATTTGCATGTAGATGAGGAACTCTTGGTTCAAAAGAATGAACCCCAAGATGTGGAGCAGCCACATGCAGAGGATCATGTAGTGGCATAAAACACTCATGCAGATCCATCCACCAAAAATGGTAGAAGGCGCACCACAGAAGCTGATAGATTGAGACTTGATGCAGCAAAACATGTAGGAGAACCTACATCATTGCACAGATAAAGATAGTATCCATACTAGTTTACTAAATACATGGCTCTTATGAGAAAGTGTATTGTGACAGAACCATCCTCCTCTGAGGAATCAGTGAAACAACCAACTTGGGTTGATGACATGGTTGAGGAGTATGACTCCATCGTCATGAACAGTGCATGGGAAGTTGTCCCAAGACTAGTCATAAAATCAGTGGTTGGATCTAGATGGATCTACAAGGTGAAGCAAGTAGTATATGGGAGTGTGGAGAATTACAAGGCTAGATTTGTAGGCTGAAGTTTCTCACAAGTTGAGGGGATTGACTATGAGGAGACTTTTGCACCGGTTGCAAGGTACTCATAGATTAGATCTATTCTTGCACTCTCAGCACAGATGGGGTGGAAGATACATCAGATGGATGTGAAGACTACATTTCTCAATGGATTTATTAAGGATGAAGTGTACATTGAGAATCCATAAGGTTTTGAGACCTTTTAAAATGAGTTACATGTATGTACACTAAAGAGAGCACTGTATGGGCTAAAGCAAGCACCTCGTGCTTGGTACACTAGGATTGACAACTATTTCACCGGGTTGGGCTTCACGAAGAATGAAACGGATGTGAACCTGTACCAGATTGTGGTTGATGGTAAGCTTTTGATAATAATACTTTATGTTGATGATATTATTTTAACAGGTGATGAAAAAATAATAACTTCTTGCAAAGAGGATCTTGCAAGAGAGTTTGAGATGAAGGACATAGGACTCCTTCACTATTTCCTTGGTTTGGAGATATGGTAGCATGATGGGGAGCTATTTTTTTCTCAATGCAATTATGCCAAAGAGATTATGAGAAAGTTCCACATGGAGAGCTATAAAACCTTGGAGACTCCTCTTGCAAGAAACTGGAGGAAGGAGGATGCTACTTCAGGTGAGGTAGTGGACGCTACTATTTACATGCAGCTTGTGGGTTCACTCATGTACTTGGTGAACACATGACCAATCATTTTCTACGCAATTAACAAGATGAGTCAAGCTATGGTTAAGCCGACCAAGCTCTTTTGGAAGGCGGAGAAGCATGTCTTGAGATATCTCAAGGGAACTACAGAGTATGGATTGTGGTATAGACAGGCAAAGGGAGTGAATCTTCAAGGATTTACTGATGCATATTGGGAAAGCAGTCCATTAGACAGAAATAGCACATCAGGAGGGTTCTTCAACATAGGATCGACAACAGTTTCTTGGTACAACAGGAAGCAGAGATAAGTTGCACTCAGCTAAGTCGAGGTAGAGTACATGGTAGCCAGTCAGGCTACATGTGATGCAATCTGGATGAGAAATATTCTTGTTGGTTTGTTTGGTCGTTAGATGGATCGCGACGGTGATACATTGTGATAACTAGAGTTGCATAAAAATCTCTGTTAATCCGGTATTCCATGATAGGTCCAAGCATTTAGACATCTAGTACTACCATCTCAGAGATTGTGTTCAGAGATGCATTATGTTACTTCAGTACATTCCCACAGAAGATCAGGATGAAAATATTCTGACGAGGGTGCTCACCAAGAGAAAATTCAAATACCATAGAGGTAGGATCGGGGTAGCTAATAATCCCTTTCTTGTTGAGAGGGAGTTTTGAAAAGTCAACAAGAAATTTGTGTCTAATTTGATTTTCCCTTAATTAAATTGGACAATAAATTGTAATCTTATCTCATAATCACTTGTAATAGTTAACTAAGTGTGATAAATTTAGTTGGCTCATGGAATTCGAGTTGAGGGTGGTTGGTGAGGTATGCAGAGTGATTCTATTTGTTTTTTAGTCCAATTTGAAGCTAGTGCATTAGTTTAACGAGAAATCAATTAACTCAATTAATTGAGTTAAAATTAGTTTTACTAGTTGTAACTGATTGTTGCACGAGTGAGAGGTCAAGTGAATTAAATTATATTTAATTCACATGTAGTGATCTGTTAAGTAACTAATGATTTACTATTAATAGTTGCATGCATGTCAGTTCTGATGAAGGCCTAGTTGAGACAAAGGTTAAAGGGATGTTAAATATCAGTTGTATTATTAGAAAATTTCTTTCATGCATTAATACACCCATAGGATTTCCCATGAGCATTGTGCAATTTTGGAAGGTTGGAATTCCTAAATAATAGGGTTTTCATTCCAAATGAATTGTGCAAGCAAGGCAGGTTGAGCAAAGGATGAAAATTGGCTAAGTGCTGGTCGATTTTGTCTAGATCAGTGTGAGACAGTTGTGAGAGTGCAATAGGACTCTTGTGAGAAGAGTACATTGTAATTGTTTAATGATTCCTTGGTTAATATACAACAGATTATAGAGGGGTTTTGAGAAGCAAGCTTTCCCCAGGAAAAATATCTGTGTTGTGGTTTTATTTGATTGTTTCTTTACTTGGTGTGATTGGTGATCATGTTTATTTTCCGCAATTAATTTGTAAAAGGATTCAATATCTTGCTTTAGCATATCACATGATCGGATTGAATCCATTGGTATACATATTGTTTGTATAATTTCTACATGTACCAGGGTTTTAGGCCTCATATCTATAGTTCTCAGGAGGCGTAGGTAGTTGGGGATGTTGGCTATAACATTCCTCAAATTTATGTAGTTGTGGACAACAAGCAGGTAGATCACCAGGTATCCATTATTGAGATGGAAGGTAAGATTTTTGGTTGAGTTTTTTATTTTGTTTTGATTGATCCCAAATGTAATTATAGTTATGTTAATCCTAATATGGTGGATAAGTATTGCTAGAGAAAAGAATTACATGCAAATTCTTAGTTATTGCAGTTGGATAAGGTAAAAAGAAAATAGTTCATCATTGGATAAGAGCTTATGAATTTGAGTTGAATGGTATGCCTACATCAATGTATTTGAATGTGCTTCCATTGGGATCATAAAATATGTTGTTGGGTATGGATTTTTTGTATCTTCATAGGACTAAGGTGGATTGTTATGACAACGCCATCAAGTTCCTGGATGATAATGGGGAAAATAAAATCTTGTGTGGAAAGAAGAAGCCTACATCGGTGAGGATGGTCACAACTACGAAGGCTAAGCACAATTTCAAGAAAGGGTGTGTGATGTTTGCAATTCATATTTCTAGTGACAAGGGTACGGATGCCAAGGATGCAAAAATATTCAAGAGGTACCCTGTATTGCATCAATTTCAAGATGTGTTTCCAGTAGAGATTCCAGAGTTTCCTCCTCACCGGGAATTGGAATTTTCTATTGAGTTGGTACTGATATGAAATTGGAGTAGGTGCCTTCTTCCTATTTTCCAAAAACCAAACAAAATAGAAAAATGTGACCATGTTGATGCTTTTCAAGGTAAACTAGGTCTTGAAACAAAACACGTTTTTCTAATGTCTCTTCAAGCCATGAATTAGTCTTCACATGTAGCTTAACATAAGAAAAATAATAGCACATAACTCATACATGCATAATGAAGAGGATAGTAAAATATTTTTTAACGGAGTTCACCCCTCCTGGGCTACATCTCTAGGTCTGCCAACATAGCTATACCACTCATATATTCAGTATAAAAAAGGAGTACATAAAAATTTTGATGATGGAAACATGTGGCTACTACCCCTACAAGGTAATGTGTTGTTGGAAATAACTCTCACAACAACAACAACATAAATCATCTCCTACTAATATGTAAAACTTGAACTGAAATGAGATAAAATGAGCATGTGAACATTTCAATTCCACATTGAAGCACATAAATAAAACTTCCCTCAACTTAACATAATGAGAAAAGTGAGCTTGATATGAACCCTTCAAGTAAATACTGTTACAGTAGAATTTTGAAGGTGATAAAACCCCTACAATGCCTTCTCCATGCCCAAACACCATCCAAAAATTCTTCCAAACCCTACAATAGACTTTTGAAGGTGAGAAAACCCCTACAAGGCCTTCCCCATGCCCAAACACCTTCCAGAAATGCTTCCAAACCCTGTTTGATCCATACACCTTTTGTCTCAAACCTGCAAAAAGAATCCTTATATGTGCTCAAATAAGAAATTAGAGGTCAATTGCCTAGTCAACAAACCCGCTCAAATTTTTGATGTTGGACCAAACGGTCAACACATGATAGCTTGAACATACGGTGTAAAATTGAGGTGAAACAAACATCTTTGGATTCAAAACGACAAAAAATTAAACTTGAAACCAATTTCAAGACTTTCTGGGCACTTTAATTTTTTAGCTAAAAATTGATCACCTGATCACACCTCCCCGCTAGGAACTTTTGGAATCCAAAAGTTTACTTCCCTAGTCAATATAGAGAGGATGGAACTAAAAAACACCCAAAAACTTAATAAAAAAATGCATACTTTTCAATTGGTGCACTTCAAGCCCCAATCAAGGTACTTCACCTATCTTCTTCATGAAGACCTACTGTCCTGTTAATAATTGAGCCAACATTCTTATCGTTGATGCAAGAACACAATATTGATGAGCGGAATCTTAACATTCTCTTAAATCTCATCTTTGCACAACTAAAGAACACTTCATCTTGAAGTTACACTATTGAATACAAACTTGACTCCATATTGGAATTCAAAAACAACATAAACTTTCTATAATATCCTCAAGCTAAGCTTGTACATAAAAAGTACACTGTTGCAAAAAATTTCCATGATATAATTGCCATTTCCTACAAAAAATAGTCATCTTGTACAATATTGAAACAAATATTCTATTTACAAAAGTTTCATACCGAATACTTGTATTAGTGAACGCATGACAAAATTGTAGACAACTTTGAATGACAATCTTGTACATTCACAAAAGTACTTGAACATGTGGACTTTTAAACAATCCAATACATACATCAATGAAAAACATCTACTTGTTGAACATAGTGACAATGATTGTTCACTTGACGAAAGTACCTAAATAGGTAACAAAAACAAGTAATTACAACATTTACTAAGAAAATTTACAATAAATCTACCCAAACATTACCTCTCCTATTCTTATGGGTTCACTTTTTGCATCATCTTTTCCTTCAAGGTTGCTTAGGATTGTTGCGATTCATCTTTACCACCTATTGCTCCCCTTGAATTACGTTGCATAATCTCTTTTCCTTTCTTTGAGCGAAGTTCTAGATGTAACTTCAAACATCTTTCAATACCATGCCCATGCATATTGCAATGAGAACAAAAGAATTTTATTTTCCAACAAAGAAGTCCACTCATGTGAAAAAGAATCATTATGCTTGATGCCTAGAACTTTCTCCATTATTTGAACCATTATCATTAGTGGATAATCTTTAAGTTATTAATCTATATTTTCTTCTATTTTGTGAGCTGGTTTCATAACATTTGGTATCAAAGCTTTGGATTCTATGGTTTCTCTTCTTAAAACAATTCATCTTAGAATTTTTACTATAATTTTTTTCCTACGAAGCTTTAGAAGCGGAAATTGAAACCAAGTGGAGTCGAAATATTGATGAACTTCGTGACTTAATCTTAGAGCTTGGTTCACTATATTTTTGTAGATATGATCTGAGGAATTTAGGGTTTTTACAGGCGTCAGAATTCAGTCTCAATCAGAGTCGAAGGTCGAAATAGTGACATGTGGCACGCTGTACAAGTTCGCTCTACGAAACCAGTCCATAATTAGGAAATTGTGGGAGATAGGGCATAAATTTATCTTGAAGAATACAAATTAGGTCTGACCTGTGGCATTGGAAATAAGGCTTAGAGGGCTACTACAATACCAAAGTTCAAATATTGGGGATATGAAATCATAGAGATACTTCAGGTTCAATATTAAGCTCCTCAAAAGCAAGAAAAAATTCTGTATTTTTTTAAAATTGCATAAATTTTGTTTGGAAAATCAGTTTTAAGTGTTCCAAAGGAATATTGAAGCATTAATATTAGTATTGGGTTCTAAAATGCCTCCAAAAAATAATTCCACACCCATTAAGCCCTCAGAAATATCTACTATGACACATGAAGAGGAAGAACTGAAACATGATATATTAAAATTATGAGACCAAATGCAAAAATTTCACTCTCGCAAAGAGTAATGAAAAATGAAATGGAAGCTAAGATATATGGTATGGAAGCTAATATGGAAGCTTTAAAGGATGGTTTAAAAGTAGACATAGAAGGTTTGAAGGAAGGTCTGACAAAGTTGCTACAAGAAATGATTCCTAATGATGAAAAGGTATTAGATGATACTTATGATGAGAAAAAAATTGCTAATCATGATTCCATAGCCTCTAACATTGGATTGAACAACCACCATATTCCAAAGATAAATATGGGGAATTTTGATGGCAAGGATCTAGTAACATGGATACTACAAATGGAGCAATACTTTGATCTCCATAATGTGCAACACAGACAAAAGGTACACATTGCAACTTTGTATTTAGAACCCAATAATTTTGTATGGTATCGAGGGATTTGTTCTCGGAAAACACTTGTCACTTGGTCAATTTTATGGAGGAAATGATAGCACATTATGATTATACAAAGAGTAACACCTTCTTTAGCCAATTTATAAATTTCAAAAAGAATGATTCAATGGTGGAGCACATTGAGGACTTCCAAAAATTAAAAATAAGGGAAAATGATATTCCAAAGGAACATAGGATGTATGTCTTCATAGGGACTTTAAAGGATAACATCCAACATGAGGTTCACCTTTGGTAACCTAATTCATTGGAGAAGTTATTCATGTTAGCAAGAAAAATTGAAAAAAAAAATATGGTGACAAGGAAGCCTACTACTCACAACTATAAAGATGGAAGTGTTGCTACTCCTAGCCTTCCACAACATACAAGGTTGAAAACACAAATGTTGGAAGGAAAAAGGTCAAAATGGATTTTTTATAGTTGTGATAGAAAATACACTAAAGGTCAAAAGCATTTTGGGAAGAAATTATTTTACCTAGATTGTGAAGAAGAGGAAGAAAAGGAACAAGAAACTTCAAAAGAAGAGGATATACACCAGTAACCAACATTAGAGAAAGAAATTGAATTATGGGTAGTACCCATAATTTTATTCATTGTAATATAGCCAAGGAATTGAATTGTTTCCTATATCCAACACCAGAATGTCAAGTGATGGTTACCAATGAAGGAACTACTAAATTCTATAGAAAGTGCCATAATATCAAGCTAAGCATGGGGAAATATGTATTGAATAGCCTAATTTTTTCCATTCCAATGGGTGGTGTTGATGTTGTACTAGGAGTTCAATGGTTACAATCTTTCAGTACGATAGCTTTAAATTTTCAAGAAATTTTCTTGAAATATTTTTTGGGAAGGAAATGAAGTTGAATTAAAGGGTATTACAGGGAAACCAAGAAAGATAATTAGCTCTAATGGCATGACAAAGCTTCTTAATAAAGAACAATGAGGCATAATTTCATAATTATGCTCACTAGAGTTTCAAACATCAAAATCATCTATTTCTCCAGATCTCCAAAATGTATTGGAAAATCATTCCAAGGTATTTGAGACTCTCAAATTCCTCCCACCTATTCATGATCATGATCATGTTATTCATTTGATTCCAGGAAGCGTTCCTCCAAACATCGGGCCTTACATATATCCCTATGCCCAAAATAGCAAAATTGAACATATGATTTCCGAAATGCTAGAGGTCGGTTCAATTCAAACTAGTCAAAATTATTTCTCTGCTCCAATAGTATTCGTGCACAAGAAGGATGGATCATGGCTCATGTGTCTAGATTATAGGGAGCTAAAAAAGCTCACTATTAAAGATAAATTTCCCATTCCTGACATTGATGTTTTATTGGATGAATTACATGGAGAAATTTACTTCACCAAATTGGATCTTCATTTAGGATATCATCAAATTAGAATGAAAACTAAAGACATTCTAAAAACAACATTTAGAACTCATGAGGGTCATTGTGAATTTTTGGTCATGCCTTTTGGCTTTACCAATGCACCTTCTACATTTCAAGATTTGATGAATTCCATTTTAAAACCCTTCCTTAGAAGATTTGTGTTAGTATTTTTGATGATATATTAATCTACATAGCGTCTTGGAAGGATCATGTTCAACATGTTGACAGGGTGCTCAAATTATTGGAGGAGAAACAATTATATGCAAAAACCTCCAAATGTTTATTTGGAGTACATGATGTGGAACATTTGGGTCATATTGTATCTCATGAGGCTGTTAAGGTAGACCCTAACAAAATCAAAGGCATTAAGGAATAGAAAATCCCCTCAACCACAAAGAATCTGCGAGGATTTCTCGGGTTAACAGGGTATTAACGCAAGTTTGTTAAGAATTAAGGGAGAATAGCAACACCTCTAACAATATTACAAAAGAAAGATGCATTTTCTTGGACTTTAGAAGTAACTAAGACCTTTGAACATCTTAAAGAGGAAACATGCCAAGCACCGGTCTTAGCTACGCCAAACTTCACAAAAACCTTTATTGTGGAATGTGATGCCTCAGGAAATGGAATTGGTGTTATTTTAATGCAAGAAGGAAGACCCATTGCTTTTGAAATTCATGCAATCAAAGGAAATTATTTACAAAAACCTATTTATGAGAAATAAATGTTGGAAATACCACATGCACTAATAAAATGGAAACCTTACCTAATGGGAAGACAGTTCAAGGTAAAACTAGATCATGATAGTCTTAAATACTTTTTGGAACAAAGCCTATCTTCAAAAGAGTAGAAAAATGGGTCACAAAGATGTTGGGTTATGACTTTGAAATCATCTACAAAAAGGGGAAGCTAAATGTTGTTTCATATGCACTCTCAAGAAAGGATGAGGATGTGGAAGCATTTCTTTGTGCCAGTTCTATTATCCAACCAGATTGGATAATCTAAGCAAGGGAGGAATGGAAGAATGAAAAAGAAGTGTGGAAACTCATTCAAAAGTCGCAACAAGATCCCAATACATTTGATACATTTAGCTGGAAAAATGATTCATTATGGTACAAAGATTGCTTATATCTTTGTAAGAATTCCCAACTAAAACAAAATATTCTTTTGGAATTGCACACCTCTCCCTTAGGAGGACACTCATGATTTCTAAAAACTTACCACAAGTTCAAGAAATATTTTTTTTAGGATGGCCTTAAATATGATATTCAAAAGTTTGTGGCAGATTGTTTGTTCTACCAACAAAATAAAGTTGAGACAATTAAGACCCCGAGTATGCTACAACCTTTATTCATTCCAAGTCAATGTTGGGAGGATGTTTCAATGGATTTTATCAAAAGTTTACCCAAGTTCGAAGGAAAGAGTGTCATCGTGGTGGTAGTTGAGAGACTTACCCAGTATGCACATTTTTGTGCATTATCTCATCCATTTAAATCCAGTACAGTTGCTACTACATTTATGGAAACAATTCGAAAGCTACAAGGAAACCCAAAGATTATTATAAGTGAGAGAGATCCCATTTTCACTGGAAATTTTTAGATGGAATTATTTTCTTGTTTGGGTACTCAACTAGCTCATAGCTCATCTTATCATACTCAATCTTATGGGAAATCTGAGATAGTGAAAAAATGTTTGGAAGAATACCTTCATTGATTTGTATCTGATAAAAAAACACAATGGGTTAAGTGGTTATCTCTGGCTAAATGGTGGTATAACACTTCCTTCGATACTGCAACAAAAATGACCCCATTTATGGCACTTTACAGATATTATCCATTGTCCCTTACATCATATTAGAGAGAAAATTCTAAGATTCAAACGGTAGAATATCACATCGAGCATCAACAACAAGTTCTCCAACCCTTAAAGGATAACCTCACTTTGGCTCAAAATCAAATGAAACAACAGGAATATCAACATTGCAACGAATTTTTTTTTGACATAAGTGACTGGGTATTTTTACGGGTACAACCATACAAAAAAATATCCCTCAAGCAAGCTAGGAAGGATAACAAATTATCACCAATGTACTATGGTCCTTACAAGGTGTTGCAAAATATTGGTACTAAGGCATACAAATTAGAGTTTCTCACATCTTCCCAAGTGCACCCAGTTTTCCATGTTTAATGCTTAAATAAGGTTATAGGTGACAAGCTTCCAGTTCAAAAAATATTGCACGAATTTAAAAAGGAAGGAAAAATCATATTGGAACCTGAAGCAGTCACAAAAACAAGAACTCGACAGCTACGAAATTAATCAATTTCAGAGTGTCTCATCAAGTGGAAGAACTTACCCATTGAAGATTCCAAATGGGAGGATGAAAATTTAATACATAATCATCCATAAATACTCAAGCATTGAGGAAAACACTTTTTTGAAGGAGAGGGGCATGGTATGTCCCTATAATACTAGTGTAGCTCCTTATTGTTATTATTATTATTGTGCCCCATAGAAGCCATTGTTGTTATTGTTGTGCCCTTACATTATTATTGTTTTGTAGTCTCTGATTATATTGTGACCCCTTAGACTCATGTATATAGAAAGTAGGTTTTTTCATTTGAATCAACCAAGAATTTTTCATTTATGTATTAAAAATGAGGTTTCCCCCTCAAAGTGGATAATTTTTAAGTTGTTGATCTATATTTTCTTCTATTTTGTGAGATGGTTTCATAACATAACCCTAGGAGAAAATTTTCTCCGATATGGACCTCAGTCGGTAGCCAACAGCCCCTTGTAGCCACCAACTAGCTCATTATGCCATTTCTCCACCATCTAAGCTATCCATTTGGTCTCTCACCCATTTTTCATGATCATATGTTTGAATTTGGGCCTCCCAAACCTCAAGGTATGCATTGTCATTTGTTAATTGAATTGTAGTTTTCTTATCATGGACACTTTTGGGCATGGATTAATGGGGGGATTCTGCGGAAAGAGTGGGCTAGGTCTGTGCTTATTTCCCCTAGACCTATTTTATATGTTACCCTTGGATCTTAGTTCTGTGGGATCTCTTTTACTAACATTTTGGTTTTAGGGTGGTACAACATGGGAAACCTTGATTTTGGTTGCGTGGTTCTGCTCCCTCATCCACATATATTAATCCCCTTCCATTCATTATAGCCTCATTCATTATTCTCCCCACCTGGGTCCACATATGTTTGGCCTCCCCTTCCCCTTTCCCACACCTTGGGTTGAGCTTGAAATGATGCCTCAGAGGTTGATGGAGCTGAAAAGAAAAGTAAAAGCATAATTGGCCACATTCAAGAGGAAAATGTACCACAAAATGCAAAATATGGCTGAGAAAAACACATTTATCACATGGGAAAAAACCAAATGCATGATCTCTACCCCATACCCATGGCCATCACCCTGGTTCCTATAGGCATTTTGGAACCCATGATTGTCCCAACCCATGGTGGGTAATGAACTGCCCTACCTCACAAGCGGTATCCACTACTATACCTTACCCATCATGCTCTTAAACTTTGAGTCTAGAGAAGTTAATCAAAGAAAATTAATAAAGGGAAAAAGACATATAAATCAACGTGGAAAAATAAAGGCCAGGGTATCTTGTCCACAACGATTTCTCCCTCCTATAAATTATATACTGAAGTGTGGGCTTCCCTTTATTAGCTACCCTTGTACCCCTACATGTGGCCCAAGATTTCCCCTCTCATTCCCTATTCCATTCATCTCTTTATCACATGCCACCAAAATTTGAACAATGTGCCTTGGACATACTATCCCCTCTAAAGGTAGAAACCACCTAATATGACACTTGGTTAACCCCCTTTAGTTCTTGGAGACATTAGCACATGTCAAAGACCACTATGGAAGGGCATGCCATTATGAAGTGCCCACATATTGTCCATGGTTTTTAATCTCTTTAAATCGATTCCTTTATGTGACTTGTTGTATTAGAAGGTTAGGGGACACATCTGATCTCATGCAAGATTGTAGATGGTCTCCATTTTGGGTTTGGTCTCCCTATATGGGGTACTAACCCTCTACATGTATGGTGTGTGTAGAGAGCCATGGGCCTCCACAACAATAGACAACACTCCATGGATACCTAGAGATGCTCAAATATTGATAGAGATTCACCTATTGGATGAGGATGATGTGTCTAGTTCAGCATGCCCAACGGGCCCCACAATTGGACCATGCAATTGGAAGATGACCCAGGACCTATATGATGATTTGGCATCACTTAAACCATCATCTGAGCACTTAAATATGGTCTACAGGCATGTTTTATCTACTTGGAGACCCATGAGGTTACTTGTGTGCCCCCACACTGATTAGGAGCACCACAGGTTTATTATTTGGAGAACAAGGGGCCAACCCCTTGTCCACTACTTTTTGAAGTCATATTTCTCATTATGAAACCTGTGGACTTCATCACGCCTCTTAGAAGGCCCAACGACATGTACTATTGATCATTCGACCTCTTGAGAGGCTTATTATTTTGTTTATGAGCTAGTTTGGTGGGCTTCTCACCAAAAGTTAGTTAATTTGCACGTTATTTTATTCTAGGGGCTAATGTAGGCCTAATTAGCTAAAGTGAAGACATAAAAGTGTATAAATACACGTGATGTGAATTCATTTTGGCATCATCACTTGGACTGGACTTGTATCCCTTTAGAGAAATTCGTTATCCTTCTCGGAGGTTAAATTTTTAGAGCATGGAATGAATTTTGATGTTTGGACCATTTTCTCTTACCTTGTAGCTTCTTGAATGGAAAAGTTTTGATGGCTAGATATACTCTTAACACATGTAAGTGAAATTTAATGCTATTATTTATTTCTATTTTTGTCACATACATTGTTGTTGGGATTTCACTATACTAGGGCTAATTTACTACATCCATTTATGTGAAGTTATGGAAATTTTGTTTCTAGATAGTGATGCTTCATGTATGGGCCACATATATGAGTAAAAGTTCCCAGAAATGATTCATTGTTTAAATTTATCTCGATAATATATCTATCTTGCAAAACGAAGTAAAAAGTCCTTAAAGTTTCTTTTTTTGTTGCCTTAATGTTATGTGAAGTTGTCTTTGAGGCCTCCTTGAAATAGAAAATCTATTATTACATATACATAATTCTAATTTACTCCAATCTCCCCAGAAGGATTAGACACTGGTCATCCATAGGTGATCACCTCAAAGGTTATTGCCTTCACCTTCCCCTCTTTTATGGGCCTAGTCTACATAGGTCACCTAGGGCATCATTTATCTCACAATATAGTCATCCAAACACTTTTATTATTGGTCCACAACTGCGTTGTTGTGTCCTCAAGAAGCCCTCTAAATTTCATGAGATTCCGACAGTGGGATCTTGAGATATCACAAGACCTAGATCAAAGGTTGATTCTTGACCTTGGTTCCTTGCGCTAGAAACCTCACTGAGATAATTTCATTACCTTTCATTGAAAATTAATTCCTTTATCCCTTTCTCCTCCTAGATTAGGTCAATTATATCATTTGATTTTGAACCCCATTCCTTTGACCTAAATTCGGGTCCACTTGGTCCCTTGTGGTCCCACAACTTATCAAAGCCAATTTCACAAAGACCACTATGGAATCCAAGTTTCCACAAGGATTTTAGGAGTTAAGAATCTTCCTAAAAAGTCATATACTCAAGCCCTACCTCTCATAATATCCCTAAGCCCTTCCTTGAGAGCCTTCAACCTTGCCTTCCAAAAAAATCAATACATACATTTGAGCCTCACTTGTGAATAGGCTTCTAGGATCACCTCTCACCCTATCATTGATCCATTCATTTTGTGATCCTTACTACAATGGGTCTCCTTCGATTGATGGAAGTCCATAAATAGTACGGAGCCATAGCTAAGGTGAAAATGGGCTATTGCTCCATTGTTTCCCTTAACATGGTTGTAGCCCTTCAAGGCCCCCCTTTTAGGACCCCTATTAGTTTGAGCGGTAACATTTCTAGTGTCATTGTCGGGGTCACAAAACATTCTCTGCAAAAAAAACTAAAAAATTATAATATAATGTTCTCAATCATGGTAAAAATATTTAAAATTTGAACTTATAAAGGATAAAATAAATAAAATAATATTATTTTATTCTTAAAAACCTATAAAAATTTGAAAAACAAGTCATTTTTACCATTTGATTTCTAGAGCAGTAAAAAGGAGTTTTTACCATAGATCTTCTGAAGCTGATATCGAGAGGATCGAAAAACCATTTCACGAACCGCCAGTTCCAGGTATTTAATCCCTTCATTATCTTGCATTATATACGTTTAGTTCTTCATTTTAAGCTTCTACATTATTTTTCGAAGAAAATTTGTTTGTAGAAACTGGCCTCGGGGGTGTGCATGTTTTTCCTGATCAAACCTATGCACCCTGATAAATTTTAACACGAAAAAATTTACCATGCCATCGCAGTTTTTTATGTAGATTGTGTGAAAAAATGCATTTTCCACAAAGGAAAACCATGCAGGTGCCATGGGGTTTTCAAAAAATTGTTTTCTTTCCATCCAAATTGCTCTAAGTTCTCCCAAAAGCTTCCTAATGTTTTTAAATGATTATTTGTAGGAAATTTGAAACAACCATGCTTGAGTGGAGATAATGCAAGCATGAATCACATGATAATGAGGCCATTGATAGCCCAAAAACACTTCGGGTGTTAAATAATTGTGTTCTATACAAGGAATGAAGGCCCAAGTAGAGCTAATGACTTGGTTGGTAAATGTATGGGATGTCCAGGAACAATGTTTTATCATCAGGGATCATAGACTCATGATTGGTGCAAAGGATATTTATTTCCTCACCTGTTAGCTTCGAAGGGAAAGAGACATTTCCTTCTTTTTTACATGACCAGGAGGATTACCTAAGGCATCCTATATGGTGCAATATTGCATGCAGGATTCACAATTGAAAGATGGTCGAATCAATATAAAGACTATTGAATGACATGATCTCAAAATTATTTCTTTCATAGTTACTATATTATGTGGCAATGCGATTCCTCGCGTCGCTACCAAAGCACATATGCAAACGACTATTGAGTGTTTCGAGGGAACAATATTCAACTAGTGCAAAGGAGTACTAGTCAATATGAAAGGATAACTCATGCGATCAAAGAATGGTGAGTTGTAGAATTTAGGCTATGTTACCATTCTTATATCTTTTTCCTTAGAGAGAAACCCACTCATTGTACCACAAAAATAGTTAGTGGATCCTACAAGACCAAGATATCCTTGCATGTTGTGATGGGTTTCGTTGATGGCTCACCATGGTGGTGATGGCAGTCCTCTTGTCTAGTATACACCTCAATTTTCCATATGGTTGAGAAGTCAAATCTTCATGATTGAGGACTTCCCCTATGTAGGGGTGGATTTCAGAGGTGACCCCGATGCAACACTCCCACTTGGACCACAGTGGGATGCGTCAGGTAAAAAGTCTCATTTTGAGTTTTTATGTTTTATAATTTTTATTTGATTTTTTATCATCCAATACTGATAATAATAAAAAAATTTAACACAGATGTTGGCCCAGTATGACCAACAATGGTTCTTCATTTTGATAGATGAGGAGAAAAACCTATAGCAGTAGTTTACCACAAACTGATGCATACGAGGCCCTCACATAGTTGGAACAAAATATGGAGAGGTTGACCATATATATCCCAAGGAGTGGGACAACTGATTTGCTTCTCTAATACCAGAGGTATGTGACTGGGGTTCCTAGTCCATTTAGGTGATACGTGCATAGAGTGGCGCATGCTATACTCTGCTATCATGATCATCATCATGGCTAATTGATGGTCATTTTTTATGGAATTTTTTTTTTGTATCAGTACATTTAGATCATAAGGTGTTTGAGACCTATGATCACAAATGATGTATATTTTTTAACACTCTATGATAAAAAAATATTTTTAACTATTCATGATTATGAATTTTGGTCTCTGAGTATCTTGTTCAATATGGATTGAATATTGTTTTGATTTACATTCAAAATTGAAAATGTATATTTAAAAATTGACTAGCTAATGCATCAGATAATGTGTTTAAATTTCTTGAAATGTGTTGATATTCAATGTAATCAAGCTATCTTTCCAAGAGACGGACCCTTAAAAACATTCTTAACAATAATGGATTTATGATTGCATAAACATTGATCAAATGTAATACAATGAGTTCTGAATCTAACCTAACAATAAAATGTTGAATTCCAAATGCAATGGCATCAAATAATAGCTCAATGACTGCGCTATATTCTGCAATATTGTTTGTTGTTTGACCAAGGCAAACCCCATGAATAGGAATTAACTCATCAGTGGGTGAATAGATAACCCAAGAAGTGGAATATAGGTTCTGTGTACTATTATAGGTGTCGTCAGCAAAGCCAATATAAGTTTGAGGGAACGTCGACATTTTCAATGTCGAGAGTAATCAAGATAAGTAGAAACAGTAGTAGAAACTCGCCAATCAAAATAACTAATCTAAGGCACACTTTTCCTAAAATTGTAACTAATGTGCAATGAAGATATCGACAAGATAAATAATGCATAATATATCTTTAGATAAAGACCATTTCTAGGCTTATCTAAAGAGACACCTCCATAATAAACTAATTCATAGGCCCTTTTGCAAGCACATGCTTAACAATGTAAGGGTCATGCCACATTGGTTCAAATTTACCAACACCTAGCTTATCGTGAGCTTGATCATATACAAATATTGGGTCGCCTTATGAATAGACATGAGATTTAACACTTTTATCATATTGTGCCTTAACAAGATTTTTATGAGCTTCAGCAGCTAATGCAATGGTGCGGCGAGTCTCATCTAACTGTGCTAAGTATAAGACGTGATTTTCCTCTTCAGAGGTAGCTAGTAATAACTCAATGGCTAGTTTTAGCGATGGAATTTCACATTCAATGGATGGAAAAACTTCCAAACTGTAAACAAGTTGAAAAGGAGTAAACCATGTAGATGTTTTTGTGGAGGTACAGTAAGCCCACAATGCGAAAAAAAACATCATATGCCAATTCAATTTATGACTTCCTACAATCCATTTAATCATATTGATTAAAAATTTGTTTACAACCTCAACTTGGCCATTGGCTTGTGGGTAATACGGTGTGGAATTATCATGGCGTAGACTGATCTGAGCGTAAAGTTTAGTCATCATAATGTTTAAAAAGTGGCTACCATTATCTATAACAATAAGTGCAGTTTCATCGTCAACCTTAAATGTAGGCATCACTTCGATCCATTTGGTAAAAAAATCTACATTGAGAATAATATACCCATGCCCCCCGGCCAAATGAGGGTTACATGTAACGAAATTGATGCCATGTTTTGCAAATGGACCGACATATATGATTGGTTGAAGAGGAGCGGGAGGTGCAAGCATCTTTCGATCAAAAATCTGATAATTGTGACATTTTCTAACCGCAAGCATAAAATCTATGAAGAGTGATGGCCAGAAATAGCCAATGCGCAATATATTTTGGCTATGGAAAACCCAGAAATATGACCACCACATGCTCCAAAATGGCAATCATTTAAAACTCTTTCGACTTCTTCATGAGTTAAAAAACGTCGAAACACATAATTGACACCATGACGGTAAAGAGTGTCTCCAAAATTATTATATTGTTGAGATTGGTATCGAATCCTACGTCGATCAGAGCATGAAATTTTAGGCTGAAAGATTTGGGTTTGAAGATATATAATGATATCTCCATACCAAGGATCCAATGTGCTGAGCAGAAAAATATATCCATTGGGAAGATGGTTTTCTTCCATAATTTCAAATTTAGTGTAGGGAAAGTCACACATAAGTTCAACAAAAACTAGTGATTTCTTGGATTTTTCTTTTTCAAATTCCAAATTGAACTCTTGTAGGATAAATATCCACTTATATTATTTTCCCCCAATCAATTGTTTTGTCAAAATCTACATCATAGGGTTGGAGTCATATATCACGGTTGTTTTGCATAACAGTATGTAGTGATGGAATCTTTCGACAGCTTGAACTGCTACCAAAGCCAATTTCTTCACATGTGTATACTTGATTTCTGTCGGTGTAAGGTTCCGACTTAAGTAATAAATAATATATTCATTGTTTGAGTCATCCTCTTGAGCTAAAACCATTCCAATGGTGGAATAAGACACATCTAAATACAAAAATTAATCTCAGTGATAATCAGGTGGATGCAACAACGGTGCATGTGTCAACGTGTGCTTAAGTGCATCGAAAACTTTATCAAAAAGCTCTTCCCAAATAAAATGAACATCATGTTTTAATAAACGAGTGAAACCTTTTAGTTAACTCGACATAGTTAGGGATAAAGCGTCGTAGAAATTTTGCTTTCCCTTGCAAAATATGAAGTTGGCGCAGAGTAGAAGGAGGAGGTAAATTGACAATGGCCTCAACCTTCAAAGGGTCGACACGAATGCCTTCTTTAGAAAAAATGAAATGAAGCAATCGTCCTGATTGTACACAAAATACACATTTGTGTGGATTCAAACGAATATTTTAATGCCTCCATCACATAAAAATGGTAGGTAAATGTGTACGATGATCTTGTTTGTACAAAGAATGAACATGTAAGTCATCCAAGTAGGGTTGCACACCGTGTTTGATGTCGTGAAATGTGTAAGACATAGCTCGTTGAAAGTTTGTGTCAATGTTTTTCAATCCAAAAGGTAATTTACAATATGCAAATGTTCCCTATGGACAGATAAATTTTGTTTTGGGTTTATCTACAAAGAGTATGTTTATTTGATTATAACCAGAAAATCTATCCATAAATGAAAATATTTTGTTTCTAGCACAATCATCAACAATTTGGTTGATGTAAGGGGTGGGATAATTGTCTTTAGGACAAGCTTTATTAATATCCCTATAATCGACACATACTCTGATAGTTCCTTGTTTCTTGGTCACTGGAACCATGTTAGATACCCAATCTGTCAATGGAATAGGATAAATGAATCCTACATGAATTAGTTTTTCAACTTCAGCTTTAATATCAGCAAATTTTCACAGATGTATTGGACATAATATTTGTCAATAGGTTTAGTATCTAGGTATGTCTTAATTTCATGAATTACAATCTTAGGATCAATTCATAGAATTTCTTTGTAAGACTAGGCAAAAATTTCTCGGAAATCCTGAAATAGGGCTTTGTACATGTTAATTTCATTAATTGAGCATGAAGTACCTATATGAATGTTTTTAGTTATTTCTCATTTGATTGATATGCCAATTGGAATTGTTGTGGAAATGTTTCCTTTACATAGTCAATTAAAAAAATCATCCAAAAGTCATTTTTAACTCTATCAAGGTCTGGAAGAAAAGAGGATCGATGGTGAAGATCATCCCAAGGTAATTCCTCCAATGAAGAAATTTCCTGAATATTCGCATCCCTTAAAAATATGTGTTGAAAATGATCGAAAAAGATGTTATGGTTAAAACTAGTAGAGAAGAATACTAACCACCGACCATATTCACTTGATCAGTATCGGTTGATGAAATTTTAGAAAGAAATTTCACTGCTACATATGAAAATTCATATGGACTCAAAGGAATTTCATTGCCATAGTAGTCCAATTCAAATTATGAAGGCACAATCCATGGGTCATCAAATGGCATTGTGCTTGATGTAATCCTATTGATATTGGAAATAGTTCGAGGCACGCTAGGTGGAGGTATAGGGAAATTTCCCATAAGTGCGAAATCCTTAAATATTCCTACCCAACATATTCATAAGGGATAACCGTCTTTCCAACATGTTGGATACTATCAATAGAGGCAGGATCGGAAGTGTAGTAAGAAAAATGATAAATTTTAACAATATTTCCCTTATGAGGAAACATGATTAATCAAAAGAATGATGAAACGACAATGGTCATAGCATAAGACCAAATTTGACCTAATAGAATATTGTAGTGAAGAGGGGCATCAACGACTTCCACCTCAAGAGTAATGACTTTTATTCTCTCTCTATGGGTAAATCCTGGAGTATTCCAAATGGACGAAAACCTCTCCCATAAAAGGCTTTCAGAATGGTGGGTGACTGATTGATTGGTTGAGAACCAAAATTTTTCCAACAGGCTAAAGACATAATGCACATAGATGCTCCCTTGTCAATCATTGTGCGAAAAACTCGCAGAGATTTGATTAAGACAAGTATTTGAAATTCCATTTGGTGCGGGAGTCTAGGTATAAAGTTCTCGATAATAGTAACTTCGCTGGAAAAGACTACAAAACTTTGAGGGCTCACATTGCTAAAGGTGTCATGCCCATATCTTCAACAATATTGTAGTTATGAGCGGCTCTTGAATGTGGATTAAAAGATGATTTTCGAAGTACACCTTTGGCAGGTGGTTTAATTACTAAATCAAGACTAGGTTTCTCGATGTGTAATGGTTCAAAAATAGGAGGAGTTGATACAAGAGGTTGACTGGATTATCTAGTTTCATTTCCAGTTACATGACTCTTAGATCCATAATCTTGAGACCGTGTTGCAACCATGACCTGGGACATCATCAATATATCTGCAGATGAGTTGGAAGAAGATTCGATCATTTTGTTGTCTTGTGATGGAAAAGGATCTTTAAGAACAATGGGTGTGGGCAAACATTTGAAAAATTTAGATACCTCGGCCCAATGTAGGCACTCTTTTGTGTAGTGATCCTCGTCACAGATGAGACAAGGATAACGAGGTTTTCTTTTTTCGTCAGATGGTTTGGTTTTTTCTGCTTTATCTTTTGGATAATTGTTTTGTATGTTTTTACCCTTCCATTTGTTCTTATTGTCAAACGATTTTGTTTTGACAGTAGATGAATCTACAACATGGATTTTAGTAGAAGTTTCTAGAGAAAAGTTTCCTTTGGGAGAATCAGGTAAAGTTATGATTGAAGTAGTAGATTTGGATGTTTCTTTTTATTCTTTGATGTATTAACTGTATTTATTATACTCTCTGTGGCATGAGAACTAGAAGGAGTTGTAGTAAGTTGACCTGGGCGAGGTAAATCAGGAATTTTTTCATACGAAGTACCAGACTATGTGTAAAAAAGGTCTAGATATTGGGCTTGAGTGATAACCTGTTCTTCTATTACAACGCCTCCTTTAGCTACATCTTCAGTAATCTTAGGGAGTAATGATTTGATAAACCATTCATCCAGAATTTTATCTGGGATGAAAACTTTGACTAAACGCCATCTACGTCGCCATTCATGGATGTGATTTGAAATGTATGTAGATGTACTTTGTTTAAATGAAGTCAAAAGTTATGTGCCATTATCATAATGTACTGGTAACTGAAAATGAGTAAGGAAAGCAGTTGCTAAGGCATTGAAATTGTTGAAAGAGCCTCGTGGTAACTCAATGTACCACTTCATGGCTAAACCGATCAAAATTCTCTGAAAAAGTCTTAGACCTATGGAATCATCGATTAAAGAGTTGGATGCACACCAGAGATGATAAGTCATAACATGGTTTTAGGGGTCCTCTCCTGGTTTTCCTTCAAACTTTGGAATTCCACTGGGCTAATTAGTAGGCATGGCTGGCCAAAACAGAAGATAATAAATTGGATCATTCGTTAGCCAAGATAATTCTGGTAAATATAAAGTTGTTATGTAAGGTAACCACCTGTTACGGTCTTGTTGAGTGAATTGATAACCCTGAGGGACGAGTCCAGTACCCAGAGGAGTGTATCCAGGAAAACCTAGGATAGCTTCAATAGTTGGAATTAGCACAATGCCAAGGTATCCAGGGGTAGCCATACTGAATTGGGGTTGAGCTATTATTTGAAAAGTATATACATGGTATGGTTGGCTCTGGAAAGATTGATTTTGAACCAATTTTCCATATTGCAATTGGCCCTGAAATGGTTGGCCTACCAAGTGTTGTCCCTGAAGAGTTTGACCTATAAAAGGTTTCCCCTAAACAGGTTGACCTACAAAGGGTTGACTTGTTTGCATAGTTGTTGTACTAGGTTGTCCCAAATATGCTTGAGGAATCGGCTGGACTGTAGCTCCGGTTTGATGGGTAGTAGTATGAGGTTGAATGGTCATAGAAATAGAGACTTGGGGAAGTCTTGGGATGGGAGTACCTCGTTTTTAAACATATTTTTTCACAATAGATTGGATAGGAGTGCTAGGAGTACTCAGACCAACTTGCTGACTACTTGACACAGATGCCTTTGGGGTAATTTGAAGTGCACCTTGTGTTGTAGACAATTTTGTCATCCCCTAGAGACAGTCTAGAGTTGCCATAGACCAGTGCCTAGGACATCTTATCATAGCAAGAGAACATGAAATATAGCTTGGGTGTCAATCCAAAATCTCTCTTACTATCTCTTGTAAAACAAGGAAATTAGTTTAAATGGAACCAAACTCTCTCAGAAGCTGATACAAAGATAAGAATAATGTAGGAACATCATGCAAATCTCCAATATGAAAGCATCAGACAGTTAAGAGACAGCTTACTGCAAAGAGGGCCAGTGCAAATAATATGCCACAAAAATCAAATATCAGAGAGTGGATGCAATGAAGAAAACATGAAGAAGATACTAGTTAGCATTGAGATTGATACCCAGATACACAACAGAACCACATATGGGCTTATCCAACTAAGAATCCATACATGATAATGGCGTTTTAAAAGCACCCTCCTCAAGTAACTAATATAGCAGAAAATATGGATGAAATGAACATGGAACAATATATCATGACTAGGCCTATTTAAAGCGCTTGACTAATCCAAGTATGGGCACCAAATAGGATGAATCCTTACTTAAGACCAGTGAGCCACTCGCATTCTAGAACATGATACAAGAAGATAAATAGCATGGAATGAGATTTTATATTAATACATAAGAGAAAATTACATACTGTGAGATACCAAAGACCAGAATCCTCATTACAGTTATAACTCCTCCTCATTGAGACCCTACAGGCTCTGAGCCTTCATACAGAAGTGTTACAAGATGTATACAAGAACTTCTCGTTGCACAGTTTGCTGATAGAAATCTGGAACCCTTACAATGTCTTTCTTTCCAGTTTTTATAGGAGGAGGAGAAAACTCTAAAGAATGAGGTAGGTAATATACATTTAATGACCTTATTTAAAACAAATTTGAAAGAAAAACCCACCCATGCTATTCGGCGGTGCTGAACTGGTGCAAGTACTCTGCTACTACTTCATGAAATAAATGCTGAGGCTGATAATCTACTCATAAAAAGACACAAAGAATAAAATGTACAAATGTTCTGTACTTGACTGGAAGAGAAAAATCTGCTGCAATAAAACCTTGAGGTTGTTTGTATTCGTGCATGGCACTCTCGCCTTCCTAGCCCCGGACTGGAATTTACATTTTTCAATGCCGGACACTGAGCTCTTTGATCCTCTGTTGATATTCTTCATAACCTCATTTATACTTTCAGCTACCAAAATTTTCCCCCTTTGAATTGCTCAGCAGGGTTCAATGGGTTTACTTCTGCTTCCATTAATGAAATCATATCACAGCAACTACCTCCAGTACCCATCTTAAATTTCTTCCTCGAAGACTGTTAATGGTGGTGCTATGAGCCTCTATAAGAAAAGCAGTGAACCATGGTTATTCTCAGCCGTGGCAAACCTGTAAAAACCCAAAACTCGTTAAATAAAACCAGTCACATGGATGGTGAACACGGTGGGGTTGATGGAAATGATGGTGTAAGTCTGAGGAGATGATGGAAAGATACGGGGTGGCAGAGAAAATACAGTGAAGATTTTGATAAACAGACGGAATGTAAGTTTTCCCGTAGAACATTTGAAACACGATGTATGGATAAAAAATGATAAATATGAATGCAACGCATATATATAGACGGCGAGGATGGAAATACAATGGGTACATGGGGTGATGACACATGGACGTATGACAAACCAAGAGGAATAGATGACGTGGATGAAGGTACAACAAATGTCAATGAAGGGGTGACGTGGAGATGTGGAGTCAACAGGCGGAGGCGAACGCGTCTTGGACCGTCGGATCTTGAAACCGGATCGACGGCTCAAAGGCGCTGAGAGAAATGTAATGGTGGGCCACGGGACATAGTAGGGAGGCATTAACGCCGGTGCAACTAAGTCAAGCGGTAGTCGTTGGATGAAGATTTTGAGGTCTGACGGTTTACGATTATTCCGCTGCCCGGCCTTCAACCAATCTTTAATGCGTGAAATGGCGGTTTGAAAATCGTACATGGGGACACTTGTCACGCGATCTATGGAATCTCTGGCCCCATGAAGAATACCGCTTGCCCAGGGAGAGCGGTGCGGAATGAAACAACTGGTTTTGAAGGTGTGGGGACCGCTAGGGTAATAGGATTCCACTCCATTGATCTAATTTCAATCGGATGGCTTTAGACGCGCCCGATGGACCCATGCATTAGGTGCCTTGGAGGATAGGGCGCGTTCCTGGGCCTTGGTCAAGTGGGGAACAAGATGAAGAGAGTTGGAGCTGAAGGGGCTAGGCCCCATAAATCTTTTAATTATGGATTTCAGCCTTTATAACATGTATTTTTCGGGTGGAAAGGGTAACGATAGGAGGACAATGGAGGTTTTGGGTTGCGGCAGAGGTTTGAAACAGATTATGACGAGGCAGCAGGCCAAAAATTTATATGCAAGGGTTAATATGTACAACATCGGCTCCAGCTGGGGACGACATGTTCATCCATGGACATGTCGAGAACACGCAGACCTCAGACCATCCTGTATGTGAGCTCTGTGTTTTCAACCCCTTTGCATTTCTTCCTTGTTGAAACAAAAACTGAAACCAAAACCTATATACAATATAATACAACGGGTAGGCTTCGCCTGATTCAGTATTGAAAATATGGCTTGAGGAATTGGCCATTCACAGGGGCATCCAACAAATCACCCTGTAAATTTTCCAATATGAACGTGTTGTTACCTCCCTATTCCACAACTTTAAATGGACCAAACCAAAGTGGATCAAATTTAGCATGCTTGCCCTTCTCTGCTCTTCGAACGTCCCATCTAAGAACCAGGTCTCCAATTTGAAATTTTCTATCTTTCGCATGCCGATCAAAGATGTTTTTCATTTTCTCCTGATACTCCAATAACCTCTGATTCACTTGGCTCCGTGTCTCTTCCAATTCCACCAGTTGATTTATTCTTCTGACCATATCATCTGGCTCTTCCTGATCTCCCTGCATGAAACGTGCTACTGGCAAAGCCAATTGCACAGGAAACACAGCTGCTCGTCCATATACTAATTCATAAGGAGATTTCCCTGTTGCTCTCTTGCTGGTTATCCTATTCGCCCATAGAGCAAATTTTAATTGGGAGTCCCAGTTTTTCTGATTCTCATTTATTTTTTTCTTCAAAGTCCTTACCAGGGTTTTATTCGAGGACTCTGCCAAGCCATTCCCCTGTGGATAGGAAGCCATGGAGTGATTCAATATAATGTTATATTGTTGGCAGAAATTTACGAACTTGGAAGACTTGAAGGCCTGTGCATTATCAGTTACAATCCTAGCAGGACAGCCAAACCTGGATATGATATTCTCTTCCACAAATTTAATTATCACAGCATCTGTAGCATTTCTTGCAGGTATGGATTCTACCCATTTTGTGAAATAATCCGTGGCTGTTAGTATCCATTTATATTGGCCACTTGATGGGGGATGTATTTCCCTTATGAAATCTAATCCCCATTTCTGAAATGGTTCATTTACATGAATAGGGATCAAGGGCAAAGCTACTAATTTCTGTCTTTCTGCAAATCTTTGGCACTTGTCACATGTTCTGACCCAAGAAAAAGCATCTGTAAATAATTTTGGCCAGTAGAAGCCAGCCTTCAAGATTTTATGAGCTGTAGCCCTCCAGCTGTAATGTCCTCCATAGATTCCTTCATGAAATTCTATCATTATATTTTCTACTTCATCCTCTATGAGGCACAATAATAGTATGCCTAAAGGATCTCTCCAATATAACTGACCATTGGCAACTATATACTTCTGTGATTTCATTCTTACAGCTCTTTGTTTTATCTTATCACAACTTGGAGGACAGCTAAGTGTTAAAAGATATTCAACTATTTCTTTATACCAAGGACTACTGAGATATTTTATGTGTATCTTTTGAGAGGCCATCTCTAGTCCTTGTTGTTCTTCTCCTTTCTCGGATTCTTCATTTTCTATCATGGATAAATTTATGCCTAGAGCCTGGTGATTTTATTCAGACAGAATTTTGGCTAGCCCTTTCCCTTTAACTAGCTTAGTGGGCCTTATGTCCAAATCATACTCCTGAATTTTTGCAATCCATCTTCCTCTTTTACCTTCACTATCCCCCTGAACAAGAATTTCTTTGACAACTGCTGTAGGGACATATCCAGTGATGTGAGACTGCAAAACATATGTCCTAAAGGCTTTGAGAGATTTCACCAGGGCATATGCCTACTTTTCTAGTATGTTATATTTCAATTCAGCATCATGAAGCCCCTGACTGAAAAAGGCTATTGGTTGCTCATATCCATCTTCATTTTTCTGCAATAATACTCCAGCTATTGTATGAGGTGAAGCAAATGAAAATATCATAAATGGCTTTGTATAATCTGGCCCAGCTAGCACAGGAGCTTCAACGAATGCCTGTTTTATCCTGGTGAATGCATCTCTAGACTCCCGGGACCATTTCACCTCATTGTTCTTTTTAAGCATATCAGTTATATGCCTAACTATCTCAGCATAGTTAGGAATAAACCTTCTCAGAAAATTGATTCGTCCTAGAAACACCTGCACTTCTTTCTTATTCCTGGGTAAAGGAATACTGTTTATAACTTCAACTCTCTTAGGGTCTATTTTCACACCATCTTTAGTTACAATGTGCCCTAAGAGTTTTCCCTCATCTAATGCAAATAAATATTTTTGAGGATTGAGGGAAAGACCATACCTTCTGCATTTTTCAAAGGTTCTCTGCAAGTGTTGAATGTGTTCAATATCATCCTTTGAAAATACTGTGATATCATCCAGATATACCACCAAAAACTTGTCCTGCTCTCCAACAAAAACAATGTCCATTGCCCTCTGAAAAGTAGCTCCTGCATTAATTAATCCAAATGGCATCCTGGCATACATAAATGTTCCCCATGGTGTTGTAAATGTAGTTTTCTTCTGATCCTCTGGGAACATAGCTACCTGATTATAACTAGAAAACCCATCCATCATTGACATTCTGGAGGCTCCAACCACTTTTTGCAGAATGTGATCCATCTTAGGCAATGGATAATTATCCTTTAAAGATTCTCTATTTAAGTTTCTGAAATCTACACACAACCTTATTTCTCCATTTTTCTTTCGAACAGGAACAAGGTTTGCTACCTATTCTGAGTATCTCAATGGCACAATTATTTTGGCCTTCAGCAGCTTCTTGATTTCTTTTTCAATAGAGGGAAGCAACAGTGGATTTTTCTGTCTGAGCTTCTGCTTATATGGTTTTGCATCTTCCCTCAGAGGAATTTTATGCTGCATGATGCTAACATCAAAAGTTTTAAGGTCTTGATAGGACCATGCAAATACATCCTTATAGGACTGAAACAGCTTCATATATTTCTCTCTATATTCTTCTGGGACATTTTTGGATAATTTGACAATTTTGGGCTCAACATCAGTACCCATATTTAAATCTTCCACTTGTTCTTCTTATACTGTTTTACTGTGCTACAAAGGAACATCATTTTTATTGAACAATCTTTCTAGAGGCACCAGCCCTCTAGGTATGACATTTCCTTTTAGCTGCAACACTTTATTGCCTGCTATTTTTTCTTCCCATTTGTTTTCTACAACATTTTCAGCTTCCTCTTCTTCATTATCATCAATCTCCATATTGGAGAATTCTCCCACTGTCTCCATGAATCTCTTCATTTGTTCATCATCTTCAAAAACCTGCCAATGTCTAACATTATCTGGGATTGATGGTCTCTATCGTACTTCAATTTCATACCTCAAAAGAGGACTCTGTGGAGGACGAAATGTACTGGCAGCCACAGCAAGAGAGTCTGCCATTTCGTTCTGCTCCCGGGGCATGAATTGTATATTAAAAGCCAAGAAGAAATTTTCCACGATGTCCCAAACTTCATTTCTATATGCCCTCAGCCGTGGATGCTTAGTTTGACATTGATTTCTGACTTGTCTGACCACAAGCTCAGAGTCTCCCATGACTTTTAAACTTTGTATGCCCATATTCTTGGCTGTCTGCAATCCAAATAAAAGTGTTTCATATTCAGCTACGTTATTGGTAGCCTCATATTCCAATTTAAAAGACAGTGGGACCCATTTGCCTGTAGGAGAGATTAATAACACCCCAGCTCCATTTCCTTCTCTTGAATTTGCCCCATCAAAATGCAGAGTCCAGATTCCAGCTTCATAATCTTCTGAAGGCTGGTCATCCTTAATTTTGAAGGAGGGTTCATGCATGTAATTTTGATCTTCTTCTAGCATAAAGCATGAAAAATCTCCTTCTTTACTATAGACTGGTGAATTTTCAGAGTTATCAACCTTAGTAAATACCTTGACAAATTTGGTTTCTCTATATAATCTCCTCTCCTGGCCACCAAAGACTAGGATAGTAGCATATGTTAAATCTAACTTGATTGACCCACCAATTTTTGTACCCCAGGACCTTGACAGCAACATGCCAAAGCGGGCTGGGATATCAGCAACCACAATGTCCATGACCACACTCTTTGCTGGAATTTGGGCCAAATTGACCACTAAATCTTTAATCATCCCCAAGCATTTAACTCTTTTGGAATCAAATGAATATAGGTCTTTATATGGTCTTGTGATTTGCAGTCCTAGTTGTTCCATGACAGACAGAGGCATTAGATTATGGGAAGCCCCAGAATCTAGCATACAATTATGTAACATCAGGTCATGAATAAATAGAGACACATAAAAAGGAGGAGTAGAAGGATCTACCTCCTCAACATGTGGGCCAAAGACTACCATGGGTCTTTCTTCTTGAAGGTTTAGAATATCAGGCGCAATTGGTATTTCAGGAGGAAGCATGAAGGAAGTAACTTGAGACTAATATACAGGCTGTTTTAACAGTTCGGTCAGGGGGACTGGAATCTTAATTTTCTCGAGCTCTTTTTGTAAATTAAAAGTAGAAGGGGGCTTCTCTATTACAACATCTTTTAACTCTTTATTTTCAGCTGAAGCCTTAATTTCTTTTGACACTGACTCAACATTAGGAGGACTAACTATTTTTGAAGAAGAAGGAACCTAGTCATTAGACTGCAAGGGAGCTTTTAGAGGACTCTTACCTTTTTCCATGTTTCTCTTTGTTGCTGATCCATTCTGAGTAGGTGCATTATTCTTCGGTGGCTCTTCTTCTTGGTCCTGAATTCAGGTCCTCTTCCTTGAAGATCTGAGATCATATTTTACATTGAATTGTGCTCGCATGAAATTAGCAAGTTTCTTACAATAATGATCAATATTTTCTTCTTCTTCTTCTTCTTGCAATGGGCATTCTATATCATCATTATTTGAAAAAGCAAGATTTGAATCTTCTAATTGATAAGTAGCATCTTCAGTGGAGCCTTCTGCTGGACCTTCCAAGTACAATGGATGTGGTACTTGGTCTTGTTGCTCCTTTGCTTCCCTAGGCAATATCTGTAATGGTGGTCTTTTGTACTGAGGATTGTATCCTCTGTTTGGAGCATTATAAAAATTCTTGGGAGCTGGGTTCTTTGCCTCTAATTCAAGCTCGACCATCTTCTTAATCATTTTGCTTATTTCTTCCATCTTGTCTAAATCCTTATCTTGATTAGAGGTGGAAACCTCTTCTTTACCTCTCCTCCTAGTATCTTGTTCAACTTTTCCTTTTAATTTCCCAGTGGAGGAAAAGTTTGCTTCCAACTCCAGAGCATCTGACTGAGCATCATCTAAAGTAGCAGGTTTCCTTTCCCTTAGGGAGAATCCAAAATCTGAGTCAAATGCTGCTATGAAAACAACTTTGGCATCATTCTGATGTGGCTTCATATCAACAGGGAGATTTAGATATAACTTATTAAATCTCTTGATAAACTCTGACACTCCTTCATTATGTTTCTTCTTAAGAGTATTGAATTTAGTAAGACACTGTCCATGGTCTTTCTTTTCTCCCCATTTCCTGAGAAAAGTATTCTCCATGTCATCCCAGGGGGTCACTGAACGGTTTCCCAATGTATTGAACCATTTTCTGGCTTCACCCTCCAAAGATTGTACAAACAACCTCAAGACCACATCCAAATGTTCTACATTAAGGTTTTCTGCAAAAGAGCAGAAAGTCTCAAGATGTTTCTGAGCATCAATTTCATTTTCACCATTAAATCTCGGCAGAATCTTCAAATAATCCTGTGGCATATCATTTAGCACTTGGGATAAGGCCAGTGGAGCATATTTGTTCAATAAAAAATCTGGTACATTCGCCATTGGAGGAGGTGGGGGTTGTGCAACACTCTAAGATATAAATGAAGGAAGAGGAGGTGGAGTATGTATAAAAATGGGAATAAATTGCACAGAAGCCTAAGGGGTAGATGGGAATAGTTCACGGTTGACAACAACTACTTCTGTGACTTCTTTAATTTCCTCAGCCTCGGGAGTAGGATGGAAATCCTCTTCGATCCAGGCACTTTCTCTACGTGGAGTTTCTGAGTAATATTCAAGATTTTCCTTGGTAGAATCAGGATGTTCGGTTTTGATCTCTTGAGAAGAAGAGGGCGGATAATATTCAACAGAATATTCAAGGTTTTCAACACGAACTAATTTCCTCTCCTTCCAAATTCTTTTATGAATGATATTCTCTGGGTCAGAAACGTAAGATGTCTTTGACTGAGATGTATCTGACCTCAAATGTGGCTTACGAGGAGCCAGGACTTCCAATAGCTTTATCAAATAAAGAACAGTGGAGTCGCCAAGGTGAGAGATACACAACTCTTCAACTCTCTGTGCTCACCTGATTAGAGAGTGAATATGATTTTTCCAGGCCCAGGGAAAATGATATTCTCAAATTCGTCCCCGGCAACAGCGCCAGAAAGATGTTGTAGACAATTTTTTCATCCCCTAGAGACAGTCTAGAGTTTCCATAGACCAGTGCCTAGGACATCTTATCATAGCAAGAGAACATGAAATATAGCTTGGGTGTCAATCCAAAAGCTCTCTTACTATCTCTTGTAAAACAAGGAAATTAGTTTAAATGGAACCAAACTCTCTCAGAAGCTGATACAAAGATAAGAATAATGTAGGAACATCATGCAAAGCTCCAATACGAAAGCATCAGACAGTTAAGAGACAGCTTACTGCAAAGAGGGCCAGTTCAAATAATATGCCACAGAAATAAAATATCAGAGAGTGGATGCAGTGAAGAAAACATGAAGAAGATACTAGTTAGCATTGATATTGATACCTAGATACACAACAGAACCACATATGGGCTTATCCAACTAAGAATCCATACATGATAATGGCGTTTTAAAAGCACCCTCCTCAAGTAACTAATATAGCAGAAAATATGGATTAAATGAACATGGAACAGTATATCATGACTAGGCCTATTTAAAGCGCTTGACTAATCCAAGTATGGGCACCAACTAGGATGAATCCTTACTTAAGACCAGTGAGCCACTCGCATTCTAGAACATGATACAAGAAGATAAATAGCATGGAATGAGATTTTATATTAACACATAAGAGAAAATTACATACTGTGAGATACCAAAGACCAGAATCCTCATTACAGTTATAACTCCTCCTCACTGAGACCCTATGGGCTCTGAGCCTTCATACATAAGTGTTACAAGATGTATACAAGAACTTCTCGCTGCACAGTTTGCTGATAGAAATCTGGAGCCCTTACAATGTCTTTCTTTCCAGTTTTTATAGGAGGAGGAGAAAACTCTAAAGAATGAGGTAGGTAATATACATTTAATGACCTTATTTAAAACAAATTTGAAAGAAAAACCCGCCCATGCTGTTCGGCGGTGCTGAACTGGGGCAAGTACTCTGCTACTACTTCATGAAATAAATGTTGAGGCTGATAATCTACTCATAACAAGACACAAAGAATAAAATATACAAATGTTCTGTACTTGACTGGAAGAGAAAAATCTGCTGCAATAAAACCTTGAGGTTGTTTGTATTCGTGCACGGCACTCTCGCCTTCCGAGCCCCGGACTGGAATTTACATTTTTCAATGCCGGACACTGAGCTCTTTGATCCTCTGTTGATATTCTTCATAACCTCATTTATACTTTCAGCTACCAGAATTTGGCCCCCTTTGAATTGCTCGGCAAGGTTCAATGGGTTTAATTCTGCTTCCATTAATGAAATCATATCACAGCAACTACCTCCAATACCCATCTTAAATTTCTTCCTCGAAGACTGTTAACGGCGGTGCTATGAGCCTCTATAAGAAAAGCAGTGAACCGTGGTTATTCTCAGCCGCGGCAAACCTGTAAAAACCCAAAACTCGTTAAATAAAACCAGTCACATGGATGGTGAACACGGTGGGGTTGATGGAAATGATGGTTTAAGTCTGAGGAGATGATGGAAAGATACGAGGTGGTGGAGAAAATACAGTGAAGATTTTGATAAACAGACGGAATGTAAGTTTTCCCGTAGAACAGTTGAAACACGATGTATGGATAAAAAACGATAAATATGAATGCAACGCATATATATAGACGGCGGGGATGGAAATACAATGGGTACACGGGGTGATGACACATGGACGTATGACAAACCAAGAGGAATAGATGACGTGGATGAAGGTACAAAAAATGTCAATGAAGGGGTGACGTGGAGATGTGGAGTCAACAGGCGGAGGTGAACGCGTCTTGGACCGTCGGATCTTGAAACCAGATCGATGGCTCAAAGGCGCTGAGAGCAATGTAACGGTGGGCCACGGGACACAGTAGGTTGGCATTAACGCCCGTGCAACTAAGTCAAGCGGTAGCCGTTGGATGAATATTTTGAGATCTAAAGGTTTACGATTATTCCGCTGCCCGGCCTTCGACCAATCTTTAATGCGCAAAATGGCAATTTTGAAAATCGTACATGGGGACACTTGTCGCGCGACCTATGGAATTGCTGGCCCCATGAAGAATACCGCTTTCCCACGGAGAGCGGTGCGGAATGAAACAACCGGTTTTGAAGGTGTGGGGACCACTAGGGTAATAGGATTCTGCTCCGTTGATCTAATTTCAATCGAACGGCTTTAGACGCGCCCGATGGACCCATGCGTTAGGCGCCTTGGAGGATAGGGCGCGGTCCTAGGCCTTGGTCAAGTGGGGAACAAGACGAAGAGAGCTGGAGCTGAGGGGGCTAGGCCCCGTAAATCTTTTAATTATGGATTTCAGCCTTTATAACATGTATTTTTCGGGCAGAAAGGGTAACGATAGGCGTAAAATGGAGGTTTTGGGTTGCGGCAGAGGTTTGAAATAGATTCTGAAGAGGCAGCAGGCCAAAAATTTATATGCAAGGGTTAATATGTACAACATCTTGAACATGTTGTTGGACTTGGGTGTAACCAAATTTTCCAAATGGTTGAGTAGGTTGATTATAAGGAATTTGCGAGGTAGGTTGCAAAGACTGTTGAGTAAATGAAGGGTTACACATAGTGTTTATCCCTGGATAAGGAATTCCCATTGAGGGTTGTGACACATAGGGTTGACCATAACCAGTTTGAGGCACGGGAACACAAGGTTGATAATTACAAGGAATATGCTGCCCTACAACTGTCAGATAGGTTTTATTGAAAGGTTGTCCTCCCTGAAAATGATGTTGACTTTGAAGAGGTTGTTGCCCTTGAAGAGGCTACCCTTGAAGAGACTACCCTCGGAGAGATTGTTGCCCTTGAAGAGGATGTTTCCCCCTAGGCGTTATATAGCCACCTTGTGAGCTAGCTTGAGGGGTATTCCTGGAAAACATATAAAAATGTTTTGTAGTAAAAGCTTGGGTAGTGGACTCAAATAGGCTATTTGACATAGTAGAAGTTTTAGAGAAAGGATATCTTCCTAAAAAGGTGTCAGAAAGTGAAGGGTACCCAGAAAGAATAGAAGGACCAACATACAAAAATCTTTCTAGTGAAGATGAAAACGTGGTTGACTCAATAGACATGCTCTCCGAAGCCATGTTACTATACTTGGGTAAAGAGTAAAATGGGATTCGGTGTCGTGGATGTCTGTAACTAGAAGAAAGTAAAAAAATATGTGAATTGGATATATCAAGGATATTTTTAAAATGAAGTGAAAGGAAAATAGAAAGGGTAGATTGGTTCACTATACCTTAAATCTAAATATTCTTGATGAGAGGGAATTTCAATTTCTTCTTTTTCGTCAGATATTTCTTTAATGCTAATAAGGTTGGGAGGAAGATCCTCAGTGATGAGAAGCTTTACTGGAGGTGAACAAGGACAACCAGGAGTCAAGGCTATAACATTCAAAGGTGACTTAGATGAAGTGGAATCAGACTTAGGTTCATATATTTCAAGTTTAGTGAGCTGTGTATCTAAAAACTCACCAATGACAAATTCAAGTGTGATTACTTCAGAAATTTCTGGTTGATCTTGTTATGTTTCAGTTATCTGAGGTTGATTAACTTCGAAGTCAGGATGTATTATGATAGATGATTCTCCTTGTTCAGAAGACCCGGTTCCTGATGATTGAACCCTTTAAGTTTCGATTTTTACAATTGAATGGGTGTATATTCAGGGGGTTTCCCCTGTATTCTATGTGAATGTCTCGGTAATTCAACCACAGTTAATTTCTTTAACACACAAAATAAAAAAAATTCAAAAGAATCACACCTAAGGCCTCTAAAAGTAATCAAACAAATGAACACATGCTACAAAATATAAGAAGCAATCCACACACAAACAATATGTTTCCATAATAAAATCCCTAGTTGGTGATGAAATCCAACCTCGCAGAGATTAATGTGGAAAACTAGTGGTTGGAATAGTTACCCTGACAACTTGCTTAATGAAACAATCTGGTGCAAGTAACTCCACTATGCCATCTCAAAGTGAAGACTACCCTCTGGAAATTCCAAGTGAGTATATTCAACGTCTGCTCCAGGTACAGCGGGACCTTCCCTCCACCATCACCTTGGGAAAAATCCTAAATATTATAGCCACTAAGGTTACCAACTGAGACAATTGAACTTGGGGGAACAGTCTATGACCTGATATACACGCAAGGGAAAAGTATCAAAACTAAATCCCCTTGAAAGATCCTCGACATGGTAAATACAAGGTCTACTAACAAGTGATCCCAGGGCCCTTGACAATGGTTAATCTTAAGTTTACTATTTATAATACTTGCACATATTCTATCTTTACCAATGAAGTAGGTATTATTACTCCACTGGGTCCGACATGACCTCGTTCTTGACTCTTTTAAGATTAGCTTCCGGAGAAAAATTTTAACAATTGGGATTTTCCTTACCGCAAGATGATACAAGTTTGTTTTATCTTCTTTGGAAAGTTAATTACTCCCTATTCCAAAGCACTAATCCTGACCTAGATTGGTTGAATGAACCCTAGAAAAAGTAAAAATATCTATATTAATTTTATCAAGCGTTGTATTAATTTGGATGTTGTTTATGCAAAGGGTTATGGAAATGAAAATCAATTATGTTCTGACCGACTCAAAAAATTACTCTAAATGCATCAATAATGAATATGAAATTCTTTGTTTCCATGAATTCCTATTTAAGGGAAAGTAGAAGGATTTTTTGAACTCAAAGAAGTACAGATTTCCTAAAACATCCCATAACAATTATTTTTCATCGAGAAATCACTTTCATTTTGAATCATAACCAGTATCACTTTGTAATGAAAATCTTCATTGATTCAAAGCCAAAATAGACAATTTTATGAGCAAAAAATCTTCAATTCTTCCAAAATAAAAACAACTAGAAAACCCCTAAAAATTTAAAAACTTTTCAAAAAATGTAATCTCTTAACTAGTAATCTAACTAACGATACCTATGAGTGTACTTTCATGATTTCTTTCAGCTAAAAGAAACATAAATCATTTTTTCACTTTAACTAGCAGAAGAAATTTCATAAAGACTACTTTTTGAGACAAATCACACTTCACTTATTTGGAAGTTTTCCTTTGCAAATGAGCAAGAAACAATCACTCAAACAATTAGGAATAATAAGACACCTGGTAGCTCTAGGGGGAAATGATATAAAAACAGTGATCTAGGCAGTGAATCTATTTTCCCAAACAGAGCAATTCATCAAACCAGGGAAAAACCTACCCGGAATTACAAAAAGGATGATCTATCAAAAAATACTCTAAGGTAATTAGGAAGAGTTCAAAAATAGGCTGTAAGGGTTGGTATAAGTGAGGTTGAACCTCTAGAATTTTTTCATGAGAATCTTAGAGAGAGAATATTTATTTTTTCAAAAATTCGCAGGGGGTGCGCAGGTAGTCAGTGAGAACCAGTGCGCATGCACACTGTATTTAACTGAAAACTTGCATAGGTTTGCGCTCTATTTATCAAAGAAAACCGCGTAGGGTAGAGAAAATTTTAAAGAAATAAACAAAAAGCGTTCTAATTTAGAGGATCTAAAAATTCATGAACCTAACAACACTCATACATAGACAAAATAGAAAAATCAGAGAGCTAAACCAAAATAATCTAGAGAAAACTAAGCTTGTTCCCCAACGGAGTCGCCAATTTTTTTTCTGGATAAATCCCTCTTGCAGAAAAGAGGGATATCCTTAGTATACCAATAGATAAATAGAAAAAAACAACCATTTCAATATCTCTTCCCCTAAACTATTACCATCCAGATTATCAAAAATTTAAAAAGAGAGGATAATGCTCCTACCTTTCAACGAGATGTTTGATGTAGACCTTTCCTTTTGTCCCGAAAAAGTGATTCAATGCTGAGAAGAACCTGCAATCACAAACATGTAAATAATCAAAATCACCTGTAATATATAATAATCCAAATACTAGCTTAACTTATGATCAAGGAGATTAAAAATTTTCATTGTTTTAACGAATCTAAAAACAACACAATGATATAAAGTATCCATATGTATTATCAAGAGTATAAAGATAAATCTTACAACCTAAGCATTGATGTCATACAAATTTTTCCCGTGTGCCTTTACAATCTTCCTCCTTGGTTTGACAGGATTTCCACTCTAGAATGACCAGTATAAGTTTATCTTCAGTGAACCCTTATGAACCCCTATGTACCCTAACCCTGAAGTTTTAGCTCAATTTATAGGAGAAATCGGGGAGGTTTCAAATCCACCAATAGAGGGATGTGATCCTCTAATGAAGGGATTAGGGTTCCTTGATCCAAGGGGATAATTTCCATGATTGGAGTGATATAGCTCGAACTAGAGTGACTCAAGAGGCTTTTAGTTGGAAGAATATGCACCCAACTATGCTTCTAGAAGTTACTTTTCGTTTCTACTTTCTTTTAAATGGGATACGTAGTTTTTATCAAAAAAAAGAGTGCAGATGTCTGCATGTAAGGTTAGGAATATCCGTGCATGCGAAGGAAGTGACTGCAAAAAGCGCACAAGCAATATTTAAGAGTACTTAAGAGCTTTTTTCCAGTTCCTAAGACTTGGTTAAGGAATATAAGTGTTTTGACTTCTAAGGAAGCATGAGTATGGATGGTGATAGATCCATATTGATGGTCAAATGTCATGGTGACAAAATGGCGTGTAACACCTGGTGGGAAATGAACCACCCTACCTTAAAATGGGTATCTACTACTATACCTTACACATCATGCTCTTATCCTTTAAGCGCCAAGTAGTTAATAAAAGAAAAGTCATAAAAGGAAAAAGGCATATAAAGAAGTGTGGAAAAATCAAGGTCAAGGTATCCCGTGCACCACGATTTCTCCCTCCTATACATTAGATACGCAAGTATGGGCTTCCCTTTATTAGCTACCCTTGTACACCGACATGTGGCCTAAGGTTTCCCCCCTAATTCCCTATTCCATTTATTTCTTTATCACGTGACACCACCATTTAAAGGATCTACCTTGGACATACTATCCCCTCTCAGGGTAGAAACCACCTAATAGGATACTTGGTTAACCCCCTTTTTAGCTTGGAAACATTAGAACATGCCAAATCTCACTAGGGAAGGGCATGTCATTATGAATTTCCCACCTATTTTCCATGGTTTGTAATCTCTTTAACTCAATTCCTTTAAATGACTTGTTGTACTGGAAGGCTAGGGTACACATTGGATCTTATACGAGATTGTAGATGGGATACATTTTGGGTTTGTTATCCCTATACATGGTCTTAACCCTCCAGATGGATACATTGGCACATGTAGGGTGTGTGTAAAGATACATGGGCCTCCACAATAGTATAAAACACTCCAGGAATCCCTAGAGATGCTCAAATATTTCTAGAGATTCACCTATTGAACGAGGAAGATGGATTTGGTTCACCATGCCCAGTCGTCCCCACAGTTATACCATGCACTCAAAAGATGAATCACAAACTATATGATGATTTGGAATCAATTACACCATAATTTGAGCCCTTGGAGATGGTCGACAGGAATATTTGATCTACCTAGAGACCCATGAGGTTACTTGTGTGCCCCCACACCTATTGGGAGCACCAAAAGCTTATTGTTTGGAGAACAAGGGGCCAACCACTTGTCCACAATTTTTTAGAGTCGTATTTCTAATTATGGCACCTATAAAACTCATCCCACCTCTTAGAAGGCCCAATAACATGTAATATTCATCATTCAACCTCTTGAGAGGCTTATTCTTTTTTTTATGAGCTAGTTTGGTGGGCTTGTAACCAAAAGTTAGTTATTTTTCACATTATTTTACACTAGGGTATAATGTAGGCCTAATTAGCTAAATAAAACTCATTAGAAATGTATTAATAAAAGTGATGTGAATTCATTTTAGTATAATCATTTGTATTGGACTTGTATATGTTTAGAGAACTTCGTTATCCTTCTTGGAGGTCAAATTTTTAGAGCATGGAATGAATTTTGATGTTTGGATCCTTTTTTCTTGTCTTGGAGCTTCTTGATTGGAATTTTTTTTATGGTTGGATATACTCTTACTACATGTAAGTGAAATTTAATTCTATTTTTTCTTTATGTTTTTGTCACATACATTTTTGATGATATTTTGCTAAACTAGGACTAATTTCCTACATCCATTTATGCGAATTTGTGGAAAATTTTATTCTAGATAGTGTTGCTTAATTTATGGGCCATGTATTATGAGTGAATGTTCCTAGAGATGCTTCATCATTGAAATTCATCTCAATAAGCCACATATTTTTTAAAATGAAGTATAAATTCCTTGAAGTTTATTTTTTTGTTGTCCTAATGTTATGCAAATTTGTCTTTAAGGCCTCCTTGACATAGAAAATCTAGAAGTCCATAGTAATAATTATACTTAACTACAATCTCCCCATAAGTATTAGGCACTGGTCCTCAGGAGCTGATCACATCAAAGCTTATTTCCTTCACCTTCCCCTTTTTTCTAGACCTAGCCTACATAGGTCACCTAGGGAATCAATTATCTCACAATCTAGCCACCCAAACACTTATATTTTTGGTCCACAATAACATTGGTGGGTCCCAAATAAGCCCTCCACATTTCATGATATTTTTACAGTGGTATCTTGAGATATCTCAAGCCCTAGATTGAAGACCGATTCTTGCCCTTGGTTTCCTTAGGCTAGAAACCTCACTAGGATCACCGCATTACCTTTCATTGAAATTTCCTTCCTTGATCTCTTTCTCCTCCTAGATTAGGTCAAGTATATAATTATTTTCTCAACCCCATTCCCTTGAACTAACCTCGGGTGCACTTGGTCCCGTGTGGTCCCACAACTTATCAAAGCCAATTTCAAAAATACCATTATGGAATCCAAGTTTCCACAAGGATTTTAGGAGCTAAGAATATTCCTTACAAGTCATATACTCAAGCCCTAGACCTTACAATTCCTCGAAGCCCTTCCTTTAGATACTTCAACCTTGCCCTCCAAAGCAAGCAAGCCATACACTTGAGCCTCTCTTGTGAATAGTCTTCCAGGAACACTTCTCACCTTATCATTGATCCATTCATTTCATGATCCGTATTACAATAGGTATCCTCCCATCAGTGGAATTCCATAAAGAGTAGGGAGTCATATTCGAGGTTACAATGGGCTATTTCTCCATTGTTGCCCTTAACCTGGCAGTAGCCCTTCAAGACCCCCCCCCCCTTTATGACCCTTTTTAGTTTGAGCGATAAGAGTATGTATCTTATAATGGTGGCCTGTAAACCCTAGAATTATCCTTGAGCCGTTCATTGAGAGCCTTTAACCTTGCCTTCCAAAGCAAGCAAGCTATGCATCTGAGCCTCTCTTGTGAATAGGCCCCCCAGGATTGCCCCTTCACCCTATCATTGATCCATTACTTTCATGATCCTTATTATATCGGGTCTCCTCCCATTGGTTAATGTACATAAAGAGTAGGGAGACATAGTCGAGGTGATAATGTGCTATTGCTCAAATTTTTCCCTTGACCTAGTAGTAGCCCACCAAGGACCCCCTTTTAAGACCACTACTATTTTGAGCAGTAACAGGCATCTTCCCATAAAAATGGAACGGATATGGAAAGTGGCCAAATCCACAACTTCACCCAACTGAAATTATATTTGTCACTCCTTTGGGTTGCATACTTCAAATTTCAAGCTCCACAATGTTACAATTTGAGAGGTCATTATTATGGCTTATCTCTTGAGGAAGTAGGCTCCTTAACCGCATAATACATATTATAATTAAAAACTTCCCTAAAAAAGGCATTATCCATCCTTTTCAAAATATAAAATCAAGGAAACACCTCCAAATATTATAATTTCAATTTACAAATACAACATAGTTGTTCAATACCACTACTAGCCTAGTAATAGCCAGGCATACTAACAAAATAGACGAAGAGGCTGGGGCTCAAATAAACTTATACATCATAATTCAGAAACCGTTCATTATATTTATCAAAAGTAACTTAATTTAATAAATTCCCTTTGTTTATAGAGTTCTTCTTTGAAGGGGATATTAGCAACAAATTAAAAAAATATAAGCATTAATTCTAGCTTATCATCCATAACATATTCAGTAACCTAGGATGAAAACATTCATGAAGCTTTCATTCAAATGAATCCATTTCATTAGATAAAATACATGTAGTTATCCTAGTCACTTAAGCTTTGTTGGAAACTAAATAAGGGAGAGTCACATCCCACCAAACCATAGGCTCAACTACATTGTAGTTTTCATGTAGCTAGCTTCCCCTAACCTAGATTTTATGCCTTAAGAGGAGGTATCACTGAGGGTTAACAAGATTCAAAGTAGGGTAGAGAACATGAAGGTCACTTTTCTCCACATATAGGAATCAATGTTCTACCTTCCAACCAATGAGTTAGGGCCTATTAACACTCATAGTATGACCACCATGGGACTACATAGCACAAAGGGAATCCTTCATTGATCCAAATGTTCCTTATTAGTTTCCCTTTTAGTGCCTTACGTGATTGGTTAAGAAAAATATATAGAAAATTCTACTCAATCTTAGCTTAAAATATTCCACACTAACTTCCTCATCCTAATTTAGTTAAAATAACAATTCCACGTAGGATTTTCTATGACCCAAAAAGCTTATTGGTTGCTTTTTTTCATAGTCACAGTCTCAAAACTCACTGTGGTTCTATTTTATCCCATGGATTTTCTCTAGTTCACACACCCTTCTCTACATTTGCTCTACTTATTTTCATACCATCACACTACACAACTATCTACATCAAATTTTTGGATCCCTCTCTTGGGCTACACGGTTACTTCAAATGTTTCTAGAATGGTATGTAGTCAATACCTTCGAATAAGTTCAAAAACAATTCCCAATTCCTTTCAATAATTTTTGGTAGTTGTGTAGTTCAACTACCAAATTTGAAAACTAGACATTTAATTCAAGAAAACATAGGAAAATTCCCATTCCTCTTCACAATTTCCTCTCAGGTATTAAGATTTGTGTTGACTACTATCTTATTTATATATTTAGCAATATATGAAATAAAATGCACTTTACATCAAATAAAGTCTGTCAAGATATCGATGCTAGCCATCTCCAACATTATAAGTATTAATTGTAGTTACAAAACTTGCGGTTTTAAAAAGCGGTATTACATAATCTAAGTAATGCAAGATGCAAAATGGAATATGTGGAAATGCAATATGCAGGGTGGGCGTTATAGTGAAGTTGCAGATGAGGTATCCTATAATATGCATTGTGTATAAATTGAGTATTGAAGTGGATAAATATATGTTTTGGATGTTTCAAAAGACAAAACGGAGGTTGTGGAAGTGAAGGATAAGAGTGGGTTGTTGAGGAAAAGTGTTTTTTTGGCATCCGACATCCTGCAAATTACATCAAATCAGCTAAGTGTTGAGGTGTTGTGGGGTGGTGAATAATGCAAGGAGAGAGGATACAAAGGATAGGTATCTTGAATCTAACATTTTGCAAGTGAAAAAGAAATTACAAACTATGGTATTCACGAGAGATGGAATATATTATTCCCTTGAGATAGTTTTTGGCTAGAAAATGATGTCAAGGCACCAAAACTATTCTTTAAAATAAGTTCTATTCCAAATTATTCTCTACTCAATGAATGGAAGGATAATAACTTTTAGGAATTTAATCAAGAGGAGAGTTTCCGACCAAGCTAGATGAGAATTTTTTTAAATAAGGTGAGAGGAGGAAAAGGAGAAAATTTAACAAATCCTACAAAATTCACTAGCTGATTTAAAAATTGTTATTGCAAAAAACGTAGATGATAATATTCCTAAGGTTATAGAATGAAACAAGAACTTCAATTGTATGAAATATCTAACCATTCATTTAGAAGTATGATAAAAACAAACTAATTTTATCATAAATATTTGTGTATAACATAACCTTGCCAAAATTTAGGTAAATTGATTCTCGATTTAGCTTCTTATGGATATTTCACATAAACTGAAATAATTGCAAAGATGAAAAACAAAATTGAAATTTTATCCCACTATGCAATACTCTGCTTACCTTTTTCGTCTCACTTTCCTCCTACATTGATGTGTGCATTCTTTCTCTTCTTGAATTCTTTGCACTTTTATCCCTATGATGTCTCAACATTCATAAATTATTCGGTATTTATTGGTTCTTTATAGCATCCAAAAACCATGTTTCCCTCATGTCTTGCTCTAGTCAGCCTCTAGTCTCCCCATTACACACAAAGAAATTTAGTAGCTCATGTTGTCAGATTCCATTGACGTAACTTTATCACACAACATTTTTATCCATGTAGGAAATAATATCAAATATCTTCCTCGTTTTCCTTTAGAGTAATTCAATTTAGCTGCACTATATGACTAATTACTGTAAATTACAACAAATTCAACAATATAGCCTTACAACACATTATTCAACAACAACAAAAATACTATGTGAGAAACCTTTTTATTTATAGTGTTAACCCTTTAGAGTCCAACTGTGCGGTACAATAGGGCACCAAGTTCTATGTTCTTCTGCCAACCTTTATAACCACTCAATCAAAATGATCAGAAACTCAACAAATAACATTGCATGAAAATATGTAAAAACATACTTTTGCATCCATTTCTTACCACTGATTCATTGATTTCTAGTCATTGTATAGAGAACTATTACTCTTTTGTCTTCACCCACTATTGTATATCTTACTTAGTAGGTATCCACATCCCCTTCAGCCAAAAATATCAATCTCATCTATGGAACCATTTGTTGGCATGCAGGGGTAAACTCGGGGTCGGGGAAAAATTTTCAACAAAACTCCTACATACACGAAACCTTTTGGAAACAACTGAAAGAAAGTGAAGGATCACTAGAGGAATCGAGGGGGAGCTGTAAGAACCTGAATAAGTTTGCTATGATGAAGGATATAGGAAACTTAAGCTAGAATTTCCTATCTTCAACATATTATTACTTATTAGTATTCATAAAAAAGGGTGAAATATACCCTAATTTTTTGCAGTAATCCCATTGTGATACATTTAAAGTGATAATATTATGTAAAATAGACAATTCATTAATCATTGCACAAAAACACGTACTATGCTAAAAAATGATCTTTCTATTAACATAATGAGTCTTTCATCACATTCATATACATGGCAGCTCACCATCCTAGTGAATCATTTATCATGAAAACGCAAGACTATATGTCTCCATCTCAAGATGTACTAACAAGTTATATATTTTACTCCTCATCCTTAATCTATTTATAGATTTACATGTGGACCCAATCGACCAAAAATTCCTTACTTGTAAATTATCATTACGGATTGGTAAATATTACTATGGGAAAGTAAACATTACTAATGGATAGTACATACAAAATTTTCCCAATGGATTTCCTTATTCTTCACACTTTTATGTCATCCTTTGGCAAACCTTGTTGTGTGGTGCTCCTATGCGCAAATCCCCTTAACATTTTACCTAAAAACACTACTCCAACATTTATAAAATACAATGGCTATAAACCTAGGGCAAGATTCATCTATCTCACTAAGCTTGACAATATTCAAGAAGAAGTATTGGTGATTCTCACAATAGCAGGGCCCCTAACAATTTGTTTAATTTGTTTTTAATGAGTGAGCTCTTGATTCAGATCGTTCACATCGGTTATTCTCAGGGTTTGAACTATGAATATTTTAGCTTATATCATAATTCTAAACTCCTTGTGGAAGTTCAACAAAATTCCCTCGAAGGGGTCTTGAGCCTCTTCCTTTCTGCATGTATCCTTCTTCTATCCATGCATCTTTAAGAACCCAAAATCACTAGTGATGAGAAATGGATATCTCCTCCTTTTAAGAAATGCATGGGCACTCATAGTGCTAACCAAGTGGTGTGTGCCAACTCACTCTTTAACTTGGTAGATGCATCCACTCAACCAAAGGATCCATATGATGTTATTTATTTAGATCCTAGAGTTCCTCATTTTTTATGTTTTAGTAAATATTTCTAATTTTGTGCTCCATAATTGTGTCATTGACATAAAATTAAGACACGATGTCATTCCACTTTTAGTTACGAAAAGACAAGGTTTTGAGTGCATGGGTCCTTGAAAATATCTAATAGCTTTGGATTCAAGAATTGTAGAAACAACTGGTTATATGAAAGGTTTATCTATTTCTTTTAATCAAGCTCATAATGTGAGAATTCTCATACATGTGATTGTAATGGAAATAATTGAGGCATATGGCATGCTTTTAGGAAGGGAGTGGTTCACCAAGGTCAAAAAGGGTTTATATTTTATGGAAGGAACCCACTTCACCTTTCATCAATAGGTTAAAAATTTGTCATTACGAGAGAGCTAAAATATCGAGAAAAAGTTGTACCTACTTCCTTCTACATCAGACATGTGCCTTACCAAGATATTAGGATGGTTACTTATAATGTGCTATCTAAATAATATCTTCATGTTCCTACTCATGAAAAAATTGAAATGGTTTTTAACATGGGATTTTGATGGTGCCAAACCCAAGCAAGGATCTAGTGTTGGAGTATTTCTATGTTATCCCAAGGATTACATTACCTAATAAATTTTGACTCTTCGAAATATTTTGACACCAATGAAAATCTATGTAGATTCCTTCAAACAAGGAGTTCAAATGCTTTCACATTTTCCATGAGATAGAAGAGGAAACCAATGATATGATCCAATCGAAAACCAATAAGAGTATACTTGGGTTTTCCACGCTGGAATCCATGTTTGATTATAATGATGAATCTACCCCTACATAGATATTAATACTGAATCCATTAGGAAGGCAGAATAAAATACCCCTATAAACATGGGAACATGAGAAAATCGAAAGATGATTTATATAGGGTCAGAATGTTCCCCTTGTGAGTTCACTTACTTCATAGATTCACTCTTAACAGAGTTAAAGTATTTTTTTCCTGGTCCCGCGAGGACCTCAAAGTATTCAATATGTCATAAATAGTTCATGTCATATCTATAAATATTGATTCAAAGCCTTATAAGGAAAAATATAGGAAGAAAAACCCTAGTTTGGAACAAAAAATTAGGGATGAATTAGATAATATGGAAGCAGTAGAGGTCATATACTTTATTCATTAATCATAGTGTGTACCCAATTTGGTCTTAGTTAGGAAGAAAACTATAGATATTCGGTTATGTGTTTATTATTGACATGTGAATAAGATTTCAATGAAAGACAACTACCATGTCCCACCCATGGAGGAAATCCTCCAAGAAGTGTATGGTACTGTTGTGGTAAAACACAACCCCTCCATTTTTTACTTGCTCACTTCAAATAATGGGGACCCTTTCTATAAAAAATTTGGCAAAGTGCCTTTTAAGATTTTTATTAAGTTAGTTACCTCATGATTAACTTAATTTTTCATCTTATTTAGATTTTTTTTTTCATTGCTTGGTTGAAATCGATTTTTTATATAAGCTTTTCATTGATGCTTGTTTCACCTCATTTGGTCAACTGGTTTGTAAATGACACTCCTTTGAAGTCTAATCAATTATGTCGTCTAGGTTAAAAATGTGTAAAATGTACAATATTCCAATTTTGTAATTAAATTAGTTCAATAATACATTTAGTTTAAATATTAACCCCTAGTTAATTATTACTAATATTTTTCAGTTTTCTACTTATACAGCCAAATCACTAAGCATCAGTATTTTAGAAATGTACTCCAATTTTCAAATAAATTACTAATCTCAAAAATTCAAAATTACAAAATGGTTGTAATTTAATAGGCAAATCATCCCTTAGATAATTTCATAACTTAAAATCATTAAAATGAAACCAAAAAAAAAAAAAAAAAAAAAACTAATATTTAACATTAAATTTTAAATTAATTAAATTAATTATTATATTCATTAAATTAAATTAAAATTTAATATAAAAATATATATATATAAATAAAAAAATAAAAATTACATTGCATCATTGCATCAGGAGTTCATTATCGCATCGGGAGTCTTTATGGGTGCATTTGTTTGAAAACCCGATGGCCCTCACCCTCCCGATTGCCGATTGCGATGCTATAACCATGCCTTACTCTGTTTGACTTTCAACTCACTCACGTGAGTGTTAGTGGAATATTGAAGTGTTAGTGTTAGTTTAATTTAGCATAGTAGTGTTAGTATTAGGGTAGTGTTAGTTTAACTGTTAGTTTAGTATTAAATAATGTTAGTTTAATGTTAACATAGTGTTAAAGCTACGTTAGTTTTAAGTTAGTGTAGTGTTACTATCAGGGTAGTGTTAGTTTAAGTGTTAGTTTAGTTTTAATTTAATAATAGATTTAGTATTTAATATTTAAAAAATTAATTTTAAATTAGTTAAATTAATTAATATGTAGAATCTAATTAATTCAATTAAATCATAATTAATTATTAATTAGATTAATTTGTTTAGTTATTTATATTGGTTAGTTATATTAATATTAATTTAAATAATTAGTTTAGTTTATAATTAACAATTAAATTAGGATTAATTATTACATAATTAAAATTCTAATTGAGGATTAAAATTTTAATTAAAATTCTGATTTTTAGCCCAACAACTGAATTTCCAGATTTATATCAAATTTGACTTATCAACTTTGGAGGCTCATAGATTGAGTTTTACTTGGCCAAATGAGGCCCGAGATGACTCATTGGAAAGAAAAAATCAAGAAGAACATTTCTGAGGAGGTTTCACTAACATATTTGGTCATTTATTGGGTAAAAAATCAGGCTGGAAATCAAGCTCCGAATTTCTAAAACAAAATCAATTTTCTGAGTTTTATTTTCCTTATTTTCATTTGCCCAAAGCCTCTTCTAATTGCAGATTTTCTCATCAATAATATTCTTGGCCAATTAAACCATTCCAAGCATCAATAGAGAGCTTATATTTTATTTTCAATTATTTATTCAAATAGAATTTGATTGGATTTGTTTTAATGCAAAAAATTATATTTTGATTTTATTGTTGCATCTTAATTCATTTTGATTTCTTTTTGCAGGAAAAACAGTAGAAGGGATATGGAGAAAAATATCTCAATCAATGAGAAGGCTCCAACAATTAAAGATTGGAATTTTTGAGAAATTAAAATTGGATTGAGCAATTTTTTCTTCAACAAACTCTCCTCTCAAAATTCTTTTGGAAATATTATAAATAAAATATTGTAAAATGTGAAAGGGGCTACTCTCCTCTGCAATTCTAGACTTCTAAAATCATTTCTGTAATATGAATTTAGAGTTGTAGATGGGGAGGAGAGAAAAAACATTATTGAGGGTTTTTCTTTATATCTTGAATTATGTATGATGGACAGAGTTTGCATTTCTATAGCTCTAGTTTTGAAAACAGAAATTCAAGTAATGTAAAGGACTATTAGAGACCAAGATCAAAGAAGTGGATTCAATTAATTGGTATTTTTGGCATTTTTATATCAAATACCAGTTTCATTTTTATGTTAATAAAATGGTTGTTTCATTTATTCATGTTTATGCATTTATGTTGATATGGATAATTTGTCCCAATATTGTTATGTATCTCTGCTCTTATGCATTAAACTCTGATTTTTGAGTAACTATTTACTCAGAAATATATCTTATAAAACTGATTTATTAAATAGTAATGTGTTGTGAATTTCTTCCACATATTATTGTTTAATTATTGGCTTGACTAATTTAATAATCAATATCATTTTTGTGAATTTCTTCCTGAGTGTTGTTGATTTATTATTTTAGTTAAATGGTCTCAATAGGATGTGTTTTGGTATTCACAAATGTCAGCTAATTGAAATTCTTCATTAGCTTGACATTAATTAAAATCCAGACATATTTAAATTCTCATCATTTAATTATTTTTCTCTTAGTTGGGTTAGATCTATATCTACCTAATTGAGATAGGATTTAGATTAGTTTCTTTTGCTTGCATTATAGAATAATTTTGCATTTAGATTAAGTTCTACATTCTTTTAAGTCCTCTTATCAAAGAGAAAAAATATTAGTTGTGGTTTGGCTGAACCCAAATTAGCTTAAGGGTCATTCTCTTTCCCGATCAGCAAGAAGAAGTGATCTGATATCCCTGTCTATTGGTAGTTAAAGAAACATCATAAACCAATAGCGATAGGGAAAAGGTAACTGGACCTAGTTAAACCAATCAGAGCCACTATCATAAATGAAAAATGAGTTGTATTAAGGTCCGGACCGGGTGGTTATCCCCCAATGTTGTCGCAACGATTTTTGAGGCTTCAACATTTTTGGTGCTAGAATGAGGGCCTAAGAGTTGTTGTCTATTGGAGTATTTTAATCTTCTAATTTGGAGTTGTATACATGGACGTGCATCTTCCAATACTCCACCCAAAGTGGTAAGACTCTTGTCTCAGGTGAAGTTTAATGGTAAGAAAAATTCTTCTTCTTTTAATCATGTCTTTCAATTTACTCAAAACGTTTCAAATTATGATTTTTAAGGAATTGATAAAGGCATTTTATGCAGAATTTTTACTCTCACATTTGCGGCAAAAGCTAGAAACTGGTATAGAACTCTTTCGGTTGCCTAAATTCACAGTTGGGATCAATTTGTTACACTTTTCATTTGTAAATTTGACAGATATAATTATGAACAGGTATGCGATGAAATTGAATATCTATGAAGATTTGAAAATGAGTCTGTTAGAGATTTTAATATTTGATTTCATTTGAATTGTTCAAGATTTAAAGTATAAAATAACCCTACGGAAGAAGAATCATTATATTGGTTTAAATATATTTTATCTCTTCCTCTCATTCCCAATCCATATGAAATTAGTTCAATATTTGTCCCATCCCCTTCTAACATGAATAAGGATTCCAATGTGGATGTGCAAATAAATTATGATGAAGTGGTCTCACAAAGCTTGGAAAATATTTATATCCAAATGCAAGAAGAAAATAGCAGCAATTTTGGAGAAAGAGTTGCTTTGAAATTTGAAAATTACTCTGCATTAAATTCAAAAAATCAGATCGCAAATCAACACGTGAAAAAAACAATCAAAGTGAATAATATAATGCAAACTGCTGTACAAATTTCTGAATTTTTTCATGATGAACAAATGCCGAAAATAGAGCAGCAAAGCAACCTTCTTCAAGAAAGCACGAGTAGACAAAGAAATGATCTAGAATCTGAAATTTATAGTGAACAGAATGCACAAGATTTCTCAAACGGAGAAAATTTTGAATTCATTATTTCTGGTTCTCATTTTCCCCTTTATCTTGATATTTTTAATGTTGGTAATTTCTCCCCTCTTATTATTAATGATATTTCAGAAAACAAAGAGGCTGATCTAAATGAATTGCCAATTAGTTTTTATCAGGATAGAAAATTAATTAATGATCATTCTTCTGGCATTAATGAACATGAGCTAAATATTACTTCTTGTCTCAATTCATTGAATAAAATGGAAGAGAATTATAATGAATGTCTTGAGATCATTTATGATAACTACTTTGACAATGATGATATTGATGTGTCTTCTTTACAATTGAATCCTCATGATCAAATTCTAATCACATGTGAAAATGAAGAAGAATCTAATTTAGAAATTGTTTGAAATAGTTCTCATTTTAAAACAAATAATCATACTTATGATTTCAACATTCAAGAAACCATTCCAATATATTATGTATATGATGATCAAGATCGCATTCCTATTCAGAGTCATACCCTTCTCTCCAATTCACAAATGGGTTTCAACAATCATTCTAATTACATTATTCTACCCAATTCTTGTGAAGATGAAATTGCTTTAAATCAGTCCCAATTGTGTTGTAACAATAATTGTAATACTAGTGTAAACTATGATTCAATTTTGTTATTATTTCAACATTTATTTTTAACTTCAGATTTATTTTCTGTTTTTAGTGTTAAAATTTTAGATACTTTATGCTGGCATATTGAGCAACTCAATATTAAACACTCAATTGATGCATTGCCTCAATGGATAAATGAAGATTCAAATTATAATAGTGAACATTAAGAATTATTAAACTTTCAATTTCAATTGATGTTCATTCCTTATCAATTACTTATTTCTTCTCAAAAGAAGTACCAACAAACGAGTGTATTTTCACAATATGAACAACAATCTAATTCAAATAATAATCTTCTGTTGGATTTATCGTACTCCCATCCATTTTTCATTAATCAATTTGAAAGATATTTGGAAATCTTTCCTTCACGAAAGATCATTAATAATTTAGCACTTAATCATAACACTAACAAAATCACACAGGCCATTGTTGTTGAAAGATCATTTCTACAACTTGGCCTGCCATCTTCTCTTTTAAACCTTTGCCACTCAATAATGGAAATCCATCCAGATTTCTATGATCCAATCGAAATTCAGTTGGAAAGGGCATTTCAAGAGAAGGTAATGGTGAATAAGCTACTAACAATAAAGATACATTCTGCTTTCAGATTTAGTTTTTGTAGTTTAATTATATTTACATTTTTACTAATGTTTGACATGTACATACATGCAGGAATTAAAATGCTTATATGGCTTCATTGGAAGTATGACTATACCTAGTCATGTTTCCTTCATTAAGTTAGAAATAGGAATATATTAATTTTCTTTTCCGTTTGCATTTATTTCATTATTTCAGATTTTCAATAAAACAAGTAATGAATCCAGTTTATTTTTGGCATCCATTTCAATAATAAAGAAACAGCCTAGATCATTTAAAAATCTCTTGAATTATCTGATCATACTTATTTTTCCAGCCTTCAACTTTCTTTTTTTTTTCAAAATTCATAACATTTATCATACATGAAGAAATTCCAAGAATTTTCTATCACTTGAAATTTTTTTTATTCACAAGTAATTCTAAGAACTCATTTTTACGACTCTAGTCTTCCGATGTAATTTTGGAAAGGATGCAATCATTACTTAGCATTTTAAATTAAAATAAGAAAATGATGTTGAACTTATAGAAAAATTGGGAGAACTTGAAACTTCAAAAAATATAAAATTTACCGTAAATTTTTTTCCAAGTACGCATTTACAAGTTCATTTTCATCTATTAATAGTTTCTCCTTTCCTTAGCTTTTTTTTTTATTCTTGTTCTGTTTTATTTGCAAGTTTTCATTTGTTTTCAATATTTGAAGTAAGCAGCAAACCCGTTTCAAATCTGCAATAGATTCGGGGAAATTTTATTTTATGATTCATTAGAATTTGAGCATTCTTTAACTTTACTTTCATTCATTAGAAAACCGAATTGAAATTTAAAAAAGTATCGCAAGATTCATGTCTGAAACGTTTCAACTTGATTTTCACATTTCTGATGCAAGATCTCTGATGTGTTACCTCATTCGATTTTTCATAAAATACCATATCACATTGGCATGAATTCAAAAGTTTGGTTTTCATCGCAAAAGTTCTGATGCGATAGATCGGATCGTAAAAGCGCATTAAACATAAGGTTAATCCTTCCATTTGAAAAGTTCTGATGCGATAAAGTTCAAATCGCAATCGAAAATTATTAAATTCATATCACAATTAGTCAAGAGTTAAATTTGAAAGACCTCCGATGTGATAAGTCTAATCGCAAATCTCAAATTGGGAGGAAAATTGAATACATCCTTATGTGCTCATTTCAAAAGTTGCGATGCAATAACTCATCGCCAATTGCTCATCACTGTCATTTTTTGCTCTTTGCTTAGCATCAATTATTATAAACATCGCATCGCTACTATCGCAAGAATCATATTGGCATTTCCAACATGACTATTTTCCAATATTCCGATATGTCGATATCGATATCGCTTATCGCATTTTTTATGCTCATATTATAATGCCGAAAGTCACGTCATCCATCGCATTTCTAATATTGCAATTGCTTCATCACATTTTTATTCATGGTCATGTCACTATTCTGAATCTGCGATACGCAATGTGCAATGTGCAAAGTACAAATTGTGAGATGCGGTGTGCGATGTGAAATTTGCGACATGATTGTCCCTGATCCCAAATATAACATTTCTTCAATATTATGATCGCTCCATATTATCGCATATATTTTTTTCGCATGATCTCATATCGGAAATTTTCTACTGCAACCCTTGATGCGATAAACTCCAACCATGCCTCTACATGCAATATGAATCATCCGATAAGGCATTGTGTTAATTTAAAGCAATCTTGGGTAACCGCTATGATACTAAAGCGATTGATGACAATTTGCAGCATATTCAAATAATTTTGATTTCTCATATATTTCAGTTTTAAATAATTCCATAATTAAATATGAAATCCAAGACCTGTCTATTTTAAATTTCATTATCTTAAATTTGGTCTTAACTCTGAACAATTTATAAAATCATGGAATTTGTATAAAACTTATAATATTATGAGAATATTCATCACTGCAAATTCACAATCTCATTTCTGATGCATTTGTTTCAATTTAAACTCCCTTGAACATAAAGCATTCCATTTTTACATTTTACTGCTTGCTTTAGTTTAAATAAAATAAATAATGATTTTGGGTTATAGGATTTTGGTTAGTTTGCCTTCTTCATATTTTTAATGCCAACTAAAAGAAGTCAACTAGTATTAGAGAAATTGATACCTTTAGGTAAAATAAAATGCAATTATCCAATGGTAAGATTCATGTACCCACTTTCATTAATTTCCATTTCATTATTTTAGTTTCAGTTTTGTTTTTTGATATTTAAATTTGTTTTGCAGCTCTACATAAAATATTTCAATCATCTGCCAAATCATATTTTGGAAGCCCTGTGCTCTTTTCTTGATTTTATTTCAAGAAGCAACGATAGTTTTCATTGAAACATCTACACTAGGAAGTTTATGAACCTTTAATATATTTCTTTAAATCATTCATTTTATTAGAAAATGATTAAAGATAATGCTCTGAAACAAGAAGATTGACATCAGACAAAAAGTTTTCATTGTGGTTGAATCTTATCATCACTACTATCTAAAGCCTAAAACATTTACAACCCAGCAAGGTATGAGTTTTTTGAATCTCTACATAAGAAGGAATGATTACATGATTATTTTCTTTTACTTCATTTTTTTGAGACATTGGTATAAACATTCTTGTTAGGGTTTGTGTTTCAAAATTTGGATTTTCCTTTCCACTTTTAAAATTTTTTCATTTTATTTTTTATTACTGATTTCTTTTCCCACTTTAGCTTAAGAATTCTTTTCCTTTGATTTTCATTTTTAATTTTGGTGACTCTGTCATTTTTTGTATGAAAGGCCTTCTTATTACCTAATTTTGGTCGACATACATAGGGAAAAATCGTTAATAGTTTACTATTAGTTTTTTTCTTAAAATCTCTTAATAAAGTTTGTTTTTCTTATTATTAAGGTAGACATACTTAGGGAAGAGATTACAAAAAAGAGAATTTGAAAAAATATCATGAAATATGAGAAATTTCGTTTTCATAAAAATTGTAATTCTTTTGAGATTTCAATATTTTATTAAGATCTTTCAAAATTCTATTATCAGTCAAGAAAAGTTATTTTTAACCAAGTAAAGACACTTTATAGTAAACCACTTTTAACTCTGAAATTGTCATTCTGAACTCTTAAGGAGTTAACGATTCTCCTTATTTAAAATATTTTTATTTTTCTAGAGTGTAATCCAAAAATATATTTAAACTTAAAATATAAGAGGTCTTATCACGAGCCTGCTTACCATGATCATAGGGGAAAAATAGACTGACATTACCAATATTGCTAAAAAAACTAGGGTAATGGCTTATGATTGCAAACAATTGTATGACAAGGGGTCTCATCACGAGCCAGCTTGTTCAGTCCAATTATAACCAGTGAATGGCATTGTCAACTATTTGGCTACCAAACCAGGACAATGGCTTTTAAGAACTCAAAAAAAAAAAAAAAAAAACATATATAAATGGATTTATTCTAGGTCAATAATTCTTAAATAGATGGGATTCTGAATCATTCATGATTAAAAGGTAACCCTGTCGAGTCTATAGATGTTTTCTGGCAGTAGTGGCTTTACTTGTGACAAATGAGTACATTTTAAAAGCTAAGTTATAAAGTGACCCCTGCTTTATCTCTACAACTAATTAAGTACTGATATAGAGTTATGAAATCTCTTAATTTATGAGGAATTTTAAGAAAATTACAATAAGATAATTCTTGTTTTTATTCAGATTAATGAACTTAGTCAAGCATTCCAAGAATAATTTTCTCTTCTTTAATTATTTTTACTTTAATTTTAGAAAAAACTCATTGATATCAAACAGAGAAAAATCTCATGCACATCAAATAGAGATAATTGGTTCTTCTCCAATGTGTCGCCATTGTTGTGGTAAAACACAACCCCCCTATTTTTGACTTGCTCACTTCAAATAATGGGGACCCTTTCTATAAAATTTTTGGCTAAGTGCCTTTTAATATTTTTATTAAGTTAATTACCTCATGATTAACTTAATTTTTCATCTTCTTTAGATTTTTGTTTTGATTGCTTGGTTGAAATCGATTTTTTATATAAGCTTTTCATTGATGCTTGTTTCACCTCATTTGGTCAATTGGTTTGTAAATGACACTCTTTTAAAGTCTAATCAATTATGTCGCCTGGGTTAAAAATGCGTAAAATGTACAATATTCTATTTTTGTAATTAAATTAGTTCAATAATGCATTTAGTTTAAATATTAAACCTTATCTAGTTATTATTAATATTTTTCAGTTTTCTACTTATACAGCCAAATCACTAAGCATCGAGATTTTAGAAACGTACTCCAATTTTCAAATAATTACTAATCTCGAAAATTCAAAATGACAAAGTGGCTATAATTTAATAGGAAAATCATCCGTTAGATAATTTCATAACTTAAAATCATTAAAATGAAACCAAAACACAAAAAAAAATTAATATTTAACATTAAATTTTAAATTAATTATATTAATTATTATATTAATTAATTAAATTAAAATTTAATATAAACAAATATATATATAAATAAATAAATAAAAATTACATTGCATCATCGCATTGGGAGTTCATCATTGCATCAAGAGTTTTTATGAGTGCATTTGTTTGAAAACTCGATGGCCCTCACCCTCCCGATTGTCGATTGCGATGTTATAACCATGCCTTACTCTGTTTGACTTTCAACTCACTCACGTGAGTGTTAGTGGAATATTGAAGTGTTAGTGTTAGTTTAAGTTAGCATAGTATAGTGTTAGTATTAGGGTAGTGTTAGTTTAAGTGTTAGTTTAGTATTAAATAATGTTAGTTTAATGTTAACATAGTGTTAAAGCTACGTTAGTTTTAAGTTAGTGCAGTGTTACTATTAGGGTCGTGTTAGTTTAAGTGTTAGTTTAGTGTTAATTAGTGTTAGTTTAGTTTTAATTTAATAATAGATTTAGTATTTAATATTTAAAAAATTAATTTTAAATTAGTTAAATTAATTAATATGTATAATCTAATTAATTATTAATTAGATTAATTTGTTTAGTTAATTCTATTAGTTAGTTAGATTAATGTTAATTTAAATAATTAGTTTAGTTTATAATTAAAAATTAAATTAGGATTAATTATTAGATAATTAAGAGTCTAATTTAGGATTAAAATTTTAATTAAAATTCTTATTTTTAGCCCAGCAACAGAATTTCCATATTTATATCAGATTTGACTTATTAACTTTGGAGGCTCATAGATTGAGTTTTACTTGGCCAAATGAGGCCCAGGATGGCTCATTGGAAAGATAAAATCAAGGAGAACATTTCTAAGGAGGTTTCACTAACAAATTTGGTCATTTATTAGGTCAAAAATCAGGCAAAAAATCAAGCTCTGAATTTCTAAAACAAATCAAATTTTTGAGTTTTATTTTCTTCATTTTCATTTGCCCAAAGCCTCTTCCAATTGCAGATTCGCTCATCAATGATATTCTTGGCCAATTAAACCATTACAGGCATCAATAGAGAGCTTATATTTTATTTTCAATTATTTATTCAAATAGAATTTGATTGGATTTGTTTTAATGCCAAAAATTATATTTTGATTTTATTGTTGCATCTTAATTCATTTTGATTTCTTTTTGCAGAAAAAATAGTAGAAGGGATATGGAGAAAAATATCTCAATCAATGAGAAGGCTCCAGCAATTAAAGATTGGAATTTTTGAAAATTTTAAATTAGATTGGGCAGATTTTTCTTCAACAAACTCTCCTCTCAAAATTCTTTTGGAAATATTTTAAATAGAATATTGTAGAATGTGAAAGAGGTTTCTCTCCTCTGCAATTCTAGACTTCTAAAAGCATTTCTGTAATAGGAATTTAGAGTTGTAGATAGGGAGGAGAGAAAATTTCAGATCTGGACATTATTGAGGGTTTTTCTTTATATCTTGAATTATGTATGATGGGTAGAGTTTGAATTTTTGTAGCTCTAGTTTTGAAAGAAGAAATTCAAGTAATGTAAATGACTATTAGAGACCATAATTAGAGAATCAGATTCAATTAACTAGTATTTTTGGCATTTCTGTATCTAATATCGGTTTCATTTTTATGTTAAAAAAATGGTTGTTTCATTTTATTCATGTTTATGCATTTCTGTTGATATGGATAATTTGTCCCAATATTATTATGTATCTCTCCTCCTATGGATTAAACTCTGATTTCTGAGTAACTATTTACTCGGAAATCTATCTTATAACACTGATTTATTAAATACTAATGTGTTGTGAATATCTTCCAAATATTATTGTTTAATTATTAGCTTAACTGATTTAATAATCAATATCATTTTTGTGAATTTCTTCCTGAGTGTTGTTGATTTATTATTTCAGTTAAATGGTCTCAATAGGATGTGTTTTGGTATTCACAAATGTCAGCTAATTGAATTTCTTCGTTAGCTTGACATTAATTAAAATCCAGACATAGTTAAATTCTCATCATTTAATTATCTTGCTCTTAGTTGGGTTAGATCTATATCTACCTAATTGAGACAGGATTTAGATTAGTTTCGTTTACTTGCATTATAGAATAATTTTTCATTTAGATTAAGTTCTACATTCTTTTAAGTCCTCTTATCAAAGATGCAAAATCTTAGTTGTGGTTTGGCTGAACCCAAATCAGCTTAAGGGTCATTCTCTTGCCCGATCAGCAAGAAGAAGTGATCTGATATCCCTATCTATCGGTAGTTAAAGAAACATCGTAAACCAATAGCGATAGGGAAAAGGTAACTAGACCTAGTAAAACCAGTCGGAGCCACTATCATAAACAGAAAAGGAGTTGTGTTAAAGTCCAGACCGGGTGGTTATCCCCCAATGTTGTTGAAATGATTTTTTAGGCTTCAATAGGTACCCAATTAATATCTCTTTTAAATGGTTTCTCATGATACAATTAGATATCCCTCAAACCTTATAATTTTCATAAAATTAAATTCGTCACTCATTGGGACACATAGCCATATAATAGGATTCCTTTTTGTTTCATTAGTGTAGGAAGTACCTTCTAGCATGCAATGGCCATCACTTTTTCAAGGGTTTGAAGGATGAGATTATAGTTTTCTACTTCAATGACATGATATTATTTTCCAAAGAATGAAGTAGTCACTTTGATCACCTTAGACGAGTGCTTTAGATATGTCATAAGTTTGGCATATTCTTAAATACTAAGAAGAACATTTTTGTGTCACTCGAGGGAATATTTTGGGTCAGGTTGTGTCTCGAGTAAGTGTAAAAGTTGATCAAGAGGGTTATAAAATTCAAAATGCTTCCCTAGTTAGGAGGAATCTCTTCTTTCTTTTTTATTTTAGCCTTGACATTATTAATCGTGTTAGAGGTATAAACTCGAGGAGTAATAGTATTACCAATCAATATCTTGAAAAAAATGCCCATACCACCATGTGGATAAAGAATAAGGTGGAGGTTTGATTCCTTCTAATTTTGTGATCTACAAGAATCCTTCCATATTCATGTTTCTTTGTAAAAAAAATGTCAGGATTCTATTGATATGAAGATATTCCCTCTTTACCTAGAATCTCTACCCTGTCATCATCAATTATGTCAAAAATCTCAAGTTCAAACCTGATTTTCTTCCGATTCAATGCCTTGACAAAAATTTTCATACCACAGAATAGACAAAGAACTAGGTGGAGAGTCAATTTCATGCAAGATGCAAAAAGGAAGATGTGGAAATGCAATATGCAGGGTGGTCGTTACTGTGAAGTTGCAGATGAGGTATCTTGTAATATGCATTGTGTAGAAATTGCGTATGGAAGTGGATAAATATATGTTTTGGATGTTTCAAAAGGAAAAACAAAGGTTGTGGAAGTGAAGGATAAGAGTGGGTTGTTGAGGAAATGTGTTTTTTTTTCATCTGACATCCTACAAACATCAAATTAGCTAAGTGTTGAGGTGTTGTGGGGTGGTAATAGTGTAGGGAGAGAGGATACAGAGGATAGGTATCTTGCATCTAACATTTTGCAAATGAAAAAAAAAATTAAAAACTATGGTATTCACAAGAGATGGAATTTATTATTCCCTTGAGATATTTTTTGGCAAGAAAATGATGCCAAGGCACCAACACTATTTTTTAAAAGAGGTTCTTATCCAAATTATTCTATACTCAATGAATGGAGGGACGATACCTTTCAGGTATTTAATCAAGAGGAGGGTTTCCAACCAAGGTAGATGACAATTTTTTTTAAATAAGGAGAGAGGAGGAAAAGGAGAAAATTTAACAAATACTACAACATTGAATAAGTGATTTAAGACTTGTTATTGAAGAAAATGTAGATGTTAATATTCCTAAGGTTATAGAATAAAACAATAACTTCAATTATATGAAATATCTAACCATTCATTTAGAAGTATGATATAAACAAACTAATTTTATCATAAATCTTTGTGTATAACATAACCTTGCCAAAATTTAGGTAAATTGATTCTCGATTTAGCTTCTTAGGGATATTTCACATAACTTGAAATAATTGTGAAGATGAAAAGCGAAATTGAAACATTATGCACTATGCAACACTCTGCTTACCTCTTTTGTCTCACTTTCCTCCGACATTGATGTGTGCATTCTTACTATTCTTGAATTGTTTGCACTTTTATCCTTATGATGCCTTAGAATTCATAACTTATTCGGTCTTTACTAGTTCTTCATAGCATCCCAAAACTATGTTTCCCTCATGTCATGCTCTGGTCAGCCCCTAGTCTCCCCACTACACACAAAGAAATTTAGTAGCTCGTGTCTTTAGATTCCAGTGACATAACCACTTTATCACACAGCATTTTTATCCATGTAAGTAACAATATCAAATATCTTCCTCGTGTTCCCTTAAATAAATTCCATTTAGCTGCACTATATGACTAAGTACCATAAAATATAACAAATTCAACAATATAGCATTACAACACATTATTCAACCAAAAAAAAACTATGTGAGAAACTTTTTTATTTATATTGTTAACCCTTTAGAGTCCAACTACATAGTACAATAGCACGCCAAGTTCTATATTCTTTTTCCAACCTTTGTAACCACTCAATCAAAACGATTAGAAACTCAACAAATAATATTGCATGAAAATATGTAAAAACATACCTTTACATCCATTTCTTACGACTGATTCGTTGATTTCTAGTCATTGTATAGAGAAATATTGTTATTTTGTCTTCACCCACTATTGTATATCTTAAATGCATGGGGCACTCATATTTCTAACCAAGTGGTGTGTGCCAACTCACTCTCTAACTTGGTAGATGCATGCACTCAACCAAAGGAGCCATATGATGTTATTTATTTAGATCCTAGAGTTCCTCCTTTTTATGTTTTAGTAAATATTTCTAATTTTTTGCTCCATAATTGTGTCATTGACACAAAATCAAGACACGATGTCACTCCATTTTTAGTTACAAAAAGACTAGGTTTTGAGTGCATGGGTCCTTGTAAATATCTAATAGCTTTGGATTCAAGAATTGTAGAAACAATGGGTTATATGAAAGGTTTATCCATTTGTTTTAATCAAGCTCATAATGTGAGCATGATCATACATGTGATTGTAGTGGAAATAATTGAGGTATATGGCATGCTTTTAGGAAGGGAGTGGTCCACCAAGGTCAAAAATGGTTTATATTTGATGGAAGGAATCCACTTCACCTTTCATCAATAGGTTGCAAAGTTTTCATTACGAGAGAGCTAGAATATCAAGAACAGGTTGCACCTAATTCCTTCTACATCAGATATGCACCTTACCGAGATATTAGAATGGTTACTTATAGTGTGCTATCTAAATAATATTTCTATGCTCCTACTCATGAACAAGATGAAATGGTTTTTAACATGGGATTTTCATGGTGCCAAACCCAAGCAAGGATCTAGTGTTGGAGTCTTTCTATTTGATCCCAAGGGCTACATTACCTAATAAATTTTGACTCTTTGAAATATTTTGACACCAATGAAAATTTATGTAGATTCCTTCAAACGAGGAATTCAAAGGCTTACATATTTCCCATGAGATAGAAGAGGAAACCAATGATATGATCCAATCAAAAACCAATAAGAGTATGCGTGGGTTGTCCTTGTTGGAATCCATGTTTGATTATAATGATGATTCTACCCCTACACATATATTAATAGTGAATCCATTAGGAAGGCAGAATAAACTACCCCTATAAACATGGGAACATGAGAAAATCGAAAGATGATATATATAGGGTCGAAATGTTCCCCTTGTGAGATCACTTACTTCATACACTCACTCTTAACAGAGTTAAAGTATGTTTTTTCTTGGTCCTACGAGGACCTCAAAGTATTCAATATGTAACATAGTTCATGCCATATCTATAATTCTTTATTCAAATCCTTATAAGGAAATATATAGGAAGAAAATCCCCAGTTTGGAACAAAAAATTAGGGATGAATTAGATAATATGGAAGCAGTAGAGGTCACATACTTTATTCATTAATCACAGTGGGTACCCAATTTGGTCTTAGTTAGGAATAAAACTATAGATATTTAGTTATGTGTTTATTATTGACATGTGAATAAGGTTTCAATGAAAGACAACTACTATGTCCCACCTATGGAGGAAATCCTCCAAGAAGTCTATGGTACCCAATTAATGCCTCTTTTAAATGGTTTCTCATGCTACAATTAGATATCCCTCAAACCTTATAATTTTCATAAAATGAAATTCGTCACTCATTGGGACAAATATCCATATCATAGGATTCCATTTTGTTTCATTAGTGTTGGAAGTGCCATCTATCATGCCATGGCCATCACTTTTTCAAGGGTTTGATGGATGAAATTATAGTTTTCTACTTCAATGAAATGACATTATTTTCCAAAGAACAAAGTAGTCACTTTTATCACCTTAGACAAGTTCTTTAGGTATGTCATAAGTTTGGCATATTCTTAAATACTAAGAAGAACATTTTTTGTGTCACTCAAGGGAATATTTTGGGTCAGGTTGTGTCTCAAGTAAGTGTAAAAGTTGATCTCAAGAGGGTTAAGAAAATCAAAAGTATTCCCTAGTTAGGAGGAATCTCTGTTTTGTTTTTTATTTTAGCCTTGACATTATCAATCGTGTTGGAGGTATCAACTCGAAGAGTAATAGTATTACCAATCAATATCTTGACAAAAATGTCCATACCACCATGGGGATAAAGAATAAGGTGGAGGTTTGATTCCTTCTAATTTTTTAATCAACAAGAATCCTTCCATATTCATGTTTCTTCGTAAAAAAATATATCAAGAGTCTATTGATATGGAGATATTCCCTCTTTATCCTGAATCTCTGCCCTGTCATCGCCAATTATGTAAAAACTCTCAAATTCAAACCTGATTTTCTTCCAATTCAATGTCTTGACAAAAATTTGCATACCACAACACAGACAAAGAACTAGGTGGAGAGTCAATTTCATGCAAGGGGATTCAAAAAAAAAAAAATCCCCACTCAGATTCTAGGAGTCTTAGTTTTATGTTTGAGCAATAGTTGAATGTCATTATTTTGGTTGGGATAAATTGGAGGAAAAACTTATAATTAGAAATTATATATTTTGTTAAGGATTAATCAAGTATGATTTAGTTAATAATTTAAATAAAAGGAGACAGTCATGTTACAAGTACTTGATCTCAAATATTTGGGGGATATTTGGAAAGATCTCCAAAAATCAAGATTTGGGGCTTTTTTGGGGAGTGGAAAAAAATACGAAGGGGCTCTGTAATGAAACGTGGACAAATTGACATTATAAAGAACCTCTAGGAATTTTGTTCCAAGATCAGAACTGTGAAAATTATTTCTCAATGAACTGGAGGCTTTACAAATACATTTATTAATGTTCTATTCAGGTACATTTCTTAATGTTATATTTAGATTCATGTTCTATAGTGTGTGTAACAACTAGTAGTCTTTCTCGCAACACGTTTTGGTTTTCATTTTTGTTTTTCTAACTTTGTATGTTCGCAATGCATTCAAAGGTTGGGACATTATCGTGTGGTTGTGGTGAAACCAACAATAATTGGAATGGAGCGCATTGTGATCTGCAAAATCCAATAAAAGTGTAGATCTTCAACTCTGAGTATTACGACCTTCCCATGCTCTCTTTCCATGTGTGGATACAGAGCATATTCAACTAACACACATTATTATTATTATTATTATTGTTTTATTTGGAATCAATGTTAAAGTGAACAATGTGTTATCTCTGTGTATTGTGGTGGGTGAATCAAATTTAGGCATCCCTATAATGGAATTAAACCAGAAAAGAAAAACCAATTAAATCTTTGTCTACAAAAATTCCGAAGATGTTCATGTGATCATAGTTCAGTTCTCGTTCCATGTGTACAATTCCTACTAACTAAACAGAGCATTTTCAGACCCCTATTTTTCGTGTTGAATAAAAGGTTCCTGAATGATTTGTTTTACTATATGAGAGAGTGTAAATCTCAATAAAAATTTTGCAAATGGTTAGAATACAGTCTGGGTTTCCTGAAGGTGAAATAAATGCCTTTCCCCTCCACCACAATTCCTTCAAACGAAATTTGTAAAATTCCTTATGTCTTAATGTTTCTTCCCAAAAGAGATCAAAATTTTCTAATATGGAGGAATTCCTTCCTTGTCTTGAATACTAGCCTTCATATTGTGAATTTTATTAGAGATCATAACATCAACTATAATAGTCTTACAATTAAACATCTTCACAAGGATCTGCATATTCTCTTGGAGATGAAGGATAAGAAGCAAGCTCAATTCCTGTGAATATTATAATAAAATACAAAATTGTAATCTCCAAAATGCTTTCTAGAAAAAATATATCTTTGAATATTTGGAGGAATTCCTTGTCTTGAACTTTAGCTTGGACATTATTGATAGTAACTAATCTATTAACCTCAAGAATAATTTTCTTCCCATCTAGAGTTTTGAGATCTACATTCCAGATCTTAAAGAGAAAACCAAATAGATTTACCTATGAGTTTTGAGATCTCCATTCCACCTGTAAAATTGAATCGATTGGAATGTATTCCTTCTAGATGTGAAGGTACCACCATCCTCTAGTTGTTTTCCAATGGAGGTTAACCATTTTTGGTTAGTAGGTAAGCCATAATTATAATTATCTTGCATATTTTCCTTAACATTATGAATGATGTTTGAGTTGTCCACCTCAAGAATAATGTTTTTTTTCCAGCCAAAGTATTAAGAAATATTTGCATTACACCTCTTATAGAAAGCAATGGATGAAGCATATCCATTTTGCATATTTTAATTAGTGAGAACTTATCCATCCTCAAAATGCTTTCTAGAAAATCTCTTTTTACATATTTTAATTAGTGAGGAATTATCCATCCTCCTAATGCTTTCTAGAAAGTGTTAGTCTTTTTCATTCAAGAAGAATGTCTTCCTTGTGTTGAATCTTTGGCTTTCACATTGTCAATTGTGTTAAAACTCTCTACCTCCATAGTTATAGTATCTCTAGTCAATTTTTCAATTAAATATTTAAATTTTCTAGTGAGTGTCATCACAAATATGTCCATGTTGGAAATCAATGATATAAAAGAAACTAACCTATACTAAAAAGGGTGTGATGAGGTCAATAAATTTTCCAATAAAAAAATTAAAACAATTAGGACAACTTTTCCTTCTCTATTCCTAAAACTACAATTAATTTTTTTTTTTGTTTTTCAATTTGGTAGTACCTTGCTATTTTCTATTTATATTCTTAAAGCAGGTTACAATAGATAATGATTTGGTGACCTCAACTTGCCCGGAGGAAACCAGGTCTGTTGACCACCTTAATGCATTAAAAGCCAGCCAAAATTGAAAATGTTTCATTCTTCTACTTGCCGCATTAGCTAGTTCACTATTTAAACTATTTACAAAGTAACAACTTGAAACCAAAGCTCTGTCCAAAAAAACACTATGCATATACAAAATTAAACTGGAATCATATCCATCCGATGACTCTATTGGAGCTAGGTCCTTTGCTGAAGAACCTAGCATGTCTACTTGCTATAGTTGTTGGATCTGCTTCTCAATTCGTGCAACACGGTCTTCAATTCTCTCAATACGGTCTGTCGCTTAGTACTGAGTCACCTTGATATGTTGAATCTGAATATCAATGTCCTGTAGTAATCCAAACATTTTTGGTTCTTGATTCTCGCTGCATGGATGAATACTCTGGATAGCCTTAGACAGAAGACACTTCATAATCCAATAAGTATGGACTGTTTGATTGAATAATGAAAGCCGACCTCTAGTGTTCCCAAGATCTAAAACGAAGTCCAGAATTTGTGCCTCTACTTAAGTGTCTTCCTCATTGCTCTGGGTTTCTCTTTCCCAACCGTGAATTTCCTTCCTGACTTGAGACAAATTTCCAAGGGAGTATACTGACAAGATATTCAGATGGACCTCTTGCTTTGTCTTCCTACCTCTTTTCTTGTTCTTAGCTTCAGGTTTTATCATCTTCTGCTTCCTTTTTTCTTTAATTTGAGTCACTGTTTGTCTCGTTTGCCTCTTAACCATTGTGTTCAACTGATTAATTTCGAGACTTAACCCTGGATTAAGAAAATAAGAAAAAATTATAACAGTTAAACTTCCTATATTGTGACCAACGACTTCATATGGACACTTATGATGCTCCTCTTGACTTAACATATACGGAAGATCAAAAATGATATTAGCCCTAAAAATAGCATGGATATAAAGCGAAACCCAGAAATGACACAGATTCGGGTCAATAAGAAAAGGCTGGAAAATAGCAGAGCCAAGTTTATGTGAAAGGAAAAATTTCAAATTAATAGCCTGAACTACTATATAACTCAGATGGAAAACCAAGGTAGAATCCAGACAAACCTGCAGCAGAATACTCTACCTCCTATCAACACTTTCTTTCATAAAAAGATAGGACCAGAGATCATAGAAAAAGCTGATACTAAACATAGTATCATGCCTCGTGCTAATAGAATCAATAAAATATACATGACAACAAAATAAGGACCCCAACCCTGAGGCCCGCATAAAAACACGATTTTCCTTTCTTCCGCTTCTGAACCCCAAATAAACCGAGCAGAAACCGATGGAGCGAACATGAAAACTCATGACCAGACAATAATAACACTTCACAGGAAAGCTGAAATAGTAAATATTCTGCCTTACATTACATGGACCCATAAAACAAGGCTCAATGGCCTCCGGAGGTGTGGACACAGACTGACTGATTAATAGCCAAGTTTTACCTAAAGATTCCTCCCTATCCTGATACATACCAATACTAACGATAAAGAACATAAGATTGATATGAAGAAGAACATACCCCAACACTAGATTGAGCCTGTTATAGATTATGGAAGCGCCAGTCTCCACCCACCTCAATTCACTATTTTTCACAGAGGAAATTTTTGTTTTTCAAATCAACTTACAATGACTGAACCCAGCCTTGGAATCGCTTTTACCTCCAGCTTTTGATAGCACAGGCTGTCTTTCTTGATTTATAATCATTCCCTTATCCTCTGCATGTCTCCATAACCATGTGATGGATGGCTTAAACATTCATAATAAATGCGCATGGAAGGCTATCACCACTTGGATTATACATTTACCGGCAGCCTCATTCTTAGAGCACCTCGATTAGGGATCTCATTACCCAAAAGATCTCTGTCAATAATTATCTAGAGAGAATGTAGTTCAATATCCCAAGTTCTGTCTATCGGTATTACATCCAATTGTATTCCAAAATTGTGACTCCCCCAATTTTCCAAATAATATGCTGCCTCATTGCCTATTCGATGAACATGTAAAGGTATCATGTACTGGATTTCGTGAATGAGAGATCCCATTTCTTTAATCAGATTTTTTGTCTGCCAGCTTTTACTGATCTTTTCCCAGGATGATCCTTGATGTAGTTTCTTTAATACTCCTGTGACCATTGCCAAATCTCCTTCTACAATAAGACATCGATAATTTTCTCTTTTTGCTATCATTAAGCCCTATTTAACTGCCGATAGCTCAGCTTCATTATTGGTTGCATGTCCTATATCCATAGCAAAAACCCTGCAGGCTCCCCCTCTGGAGTTTCTGAATATCCCTCCAGCTCCTACCTGCCCTGGATTTCCTTTTGATGCTCCATCATAATTTAATTTGATGAATCCATTATGTGGTATTTTCCATCTATCTTGTTGAGTTCTTATTGGGGGTATGAATTTCCATAAATTGGTTGACAACATTTGGGGTTTTTAGTTTAGATTGGCCATAATTTGAGTTTCGATACCATATGTCTTCCACTCATCCTCTGCCCAATTGTTTACCAGAATTGTTTCATGAATATTCTCAACCATCTTCTGCCAGATTTTATTCTTGTTATTGAATTCCCCTATGAATATTCTATGATTCATTTCTTTCCATATCCCCCATAATAGAAACCCAGGGAATAATCTCCATGCTCTGTTCAAGACTTCACTTTTGAATCCTCCCTTCCGCCATTGAACTATTGTTGTATTTATATTTGTGTTATCTCGATCCATTTTCATAAATGTCCTTTCAATATTATTCCACATTATCTGCGCTATTTCACAGATGTTTAGAAGGTGTTCTATTGATTCATTTGTTTTCCTACACATGTAACAGATTGAAGGACCATACATTCCTCGCTTTTGCAGCTGCTCTCAAGTTAGAATTTTCTTGTGACTTAGCAGCTAGAAGAAATACTCCACTTTTGGCCAATGATTAATACCTCAGATTTTTTTCCATATAGTTCTGCCATTGTTATTAAGATTATTAGCATGAATCTTAAAACCTTCTTTAATTGTAAACATGCCTTTACTTTGATATCCCTATCCAATTATATCCTTTCCTATTTCCAATGCTATTCTCCTTGTGCTCAATTTTTTTTCAGGATTGTTCCATTGCCTCATTTCCGGTGCGCCTGGCCAGTGAATTTTCTCTTTCCATCTTCTCCATTGGTTATTTTTTTGTTGACATCAATAGTTATTAATTAATCTATTATTTGGAGTGTTTGTGAATAGGAAAAGTTCCCCTAAGTCTAGCTGGCTAAAGAGTTTTTCTCTTTGTTGCCGCAAATCTTCCCAAAAAGGTGCTGATCTTCCTTCCCTTACCTCTCAAAAACTATGTTGATGGATAAGATGTCTATTCTGAGTTGCAAGATTCCATATTGTAGAACCTTTTAGTACACTATCAATTTTTAGTTTTCATGTTATTGATTGCGGCATACCATATTTCCATTCCCATATGCATTTCTAGAGGTTGTGACCTCCTTCAATCCATATCCACCATAATTTGGCTCCCATGACTTGATTTAAGACATACGAGTCACGAAGGCCTAGAACTCCTACCGATTTTTCTTTTATGAGTTTATCCCATGACATAAGTGCCCATTTCCTGCAGTCTTGTGCTCCTTGCCAAAGGATTTTTTTTAAAATATTTACCAATTTGTTGCAAACCCTTTTGGGTGTCGCTTTGCCTGATAATTGATAAACAGGAAGTGATTTGAGAACATATTTGAGCATTATTAGTTGACCTAGAGCATTTAATACTCGAAATGCCCAATTTTGCAATTTTTGCCCAATTATAGAGATAAGATCTTTCCAGTCTGCAATTCTTAAGGAAGAAGTATTCAAGGGGACCCCTAAATACCTCATAGGAAACATTCCTATCTTGAATCCTATCATTCTGGCCAGAAAATATTGCATAGGCTCATTAATATTAAAGAAATATACATTTGATTTATCAGTATTAACAAGCATACCTGAAGCCTTCATGAATAATTTCAAAATTTTAAAATTTCTCTTGCTTCCCTCAATGAGGCCTAACAAAATAAGAGAATATCATCAACAAACTGTTGATGTGTCAAGGAGAGATCCGGACCCCATAATTTTAATCCCTATAGCTGCCCTTCCATTAAGTGAGATTTAATTAATATTCCCAGTCCTTCTGTTGCTAAAATAAATAAGAAAGGTGAAATTGAATCTCCCTGTCGAAGACCTCTTGATATATTAAAAGTCTGAGATGGAATTCCATTTAGCAAAATTGAAAATTTTGGAGATGATATAAATGAATGTAACCATTGTACCCATCTATCATCAAACCCAATTTCTTTCATAACATCTATCAGATAAGGCCAATTGATGTGATCATACGCTTTAGAGAGATCTAGTTTTATAAGCATACCTTTCATCTTGAGTGATTTTAACGAGTGGATTGCCTCGTGTGCCATAAAAATTCCATCTAATATTTGCCTTCCTTTGATAAAGCATGTTTTCTTCGGGGAAATCAAAGTAGGCAAAAGAGGTTTAAGCCTGTTCACCATGATAGCTGAAAGAATTTTATAGATGAAATTGCATAGAGCTATGGATCTGAACCCAACAGGGGTGTCCGAATTTTCATATTTAGGAATAAGAGTTATGAATGTGGCAGTTAGAACTGGATAAACATTTCGGTTCCTCCTTGATTCCTCAACTATCTCCCATATATCTTAACCCATCAAGTTCCAAGATGCCTTAAAAAATTCAGCTGTAAAACCATTCGGTCCAGGTGCCTTATTTCGCAGCATATTCATGATTACTTCCTCTACTTCTTCCATGCTGATCTCTCTCAGTAATACTAAGTTCTGCGCTTTTGTTACCATTGATGGAATGTTTCTCGTTATTCTTTGAATAGCTTCCTGTCTATTCTGATCAGACTCTGAGAGAAAATTTTTGAAATGTTCCACTAGTAGTGGTTCCATATCCTCATGTTGAAGTAATCGATTACCATGTTCATCTTTTAATGAGAATATTCTATTATTCTGTCTCCGTTATATCATAATTTTATGAAAAAAGTTAGTGTTTCTCTCCCCTTATTTTAACCATTGAACTCTGGACTTTTTATTCCACAGTATCTCCTCTTGCTTTCTACGTTCTTCTAGGAGACTGAGAGTACTTCCTTCTTCTACTATTAAGGCCTTTGTTCTTCCATTAAGAATCATATTTTGCTGAATATTTTTCATTTTTTCTTTCAATCTCACCTGATCCTGTTGGATGTTGCCAAATTCTGTTCTATTCCATCTTTTAATTTATGTTTTCAATTGTTTTAATCTAAGTTGGAAGGAATGCATTTTATTCCTTCCTGTTATTCGATTAGTTTCCCACCAGTTTTTAGCTTTATCTAGGAATCTTAGATCTCTAAACCAAAATAATTCAAATCTAAACGGTCTATTCTTCAGTCCTTCTTTTATATCAACATCTATACGAATTGGCCAGTGGTCAGATCCGAGTGTTGGAAGAATCGCTGCCTCATAGTATACATCAAGACTTACTAAAGCTTCTGAAGCTAGGAATCGATCTAACCTTGCTGCAATTTGATGTCTTTCTCCTCTTATATTATTCCAAGTATACATACCATTCACCGTGGGAATGTCAACCAGGTGAAAATCTATCAACAAGTCGCTGAAAAGTTACATTTTTGGGTCTTCTCTCCTTATTCCACCTTTTTTTCTGTCAGATTTAATAACATATTGAAATCCCCACCAAGGAGCCAATATTTTCCCTGGTGCATTTTATTTAACTTTCTTATATATTGTAAAAACGCCTCTCTTTCTCCTGGAATTGGAGGGCCATAAACTATTGATATTAGTATCTTTTCGTTTGATCCAATTTGCCTAAAAGTACCTGATAAAATTCTCGAGAGTCCTATCCATCCTTTCACTACAATTTCTGCAGGGTTCCATAAAATGGCTATGCCTCCTACTATTCCTCTTGAATCTATAGCCATTACCTCAAAATGAGGTTTGAACAAGTGAATAATTGTGGAAAGTTTTAGTCCTAATACTTTAGTTTCTTGGATCATCATTACTTGTGGTTTCTCTGTTTTGAATATTTCCTTTAGATATCTTTGCTTGCCTTTACTGTTTAGGCCTCTTATATTCCAAGAGATTACTTTCATTGGAATATCGTTTTTAATTTGTTGGAATATCGTTGTTTTGAATTTGTTGGAATATCGTTGTTAACGACATTATCTTACCTATATTTATCAACATCTCCCTAGCCAATTGTATGGATTCTTGTAGTGTCCTCCTGCACCTCTTTTTTATTCCTTTTGTTTGAGGATTAGGCCCCTTAGCTACATTTTTTCCTGCATTCATTTCTTCCTTTTTTGCTTGGGATGTCAAATAGTTTTCAAATGTTTCTTTATACAGGTTTTTCTATTCTGTAGGAATAAACCTATCATCAAGATTCTTCCATTCGTTCAATAAACGTTTCAATACTCTTTCCTCTGCACTCAAACCTTCTTCATTTTCTTCAATGTCCATTGGTATCTGTTCCATCTGGGTGTTATCCTCTCTTTCAATATGATCTTGCGATGCTTTGCACTTTGTTGTCGGAGCTTTTGAATTACCTAACCCTTGGCCTGGCCCCAAGCCATCTTCCTCTGCATGCGACATTTCCCCTCCCTCTTGCAGAACTTCATAACGATTCATTGATATTTTCTAAGTAGGTTGGTTCATCATTCTTGTAGAAGCCTTATTGTTTCGTCATTTTGTTGAGACTGTAATAAATCCATCCTGTCTGTCTCGACCCTGGTCAGGAACATTAGGTCGACGGCTTGACTATTGCTCCACAATATTTAGAGGGCATGATTTATAAAGATGCCCATACTCATGGCATCTTTGGTAGTGAAAGAGAATATGTTCATAATCAAGGAGATGTAGCCAGATTTTACCATCATATTCTAGTTCTATATTTTCGTCAATGGCTCAGAAATATTCATATATACACAGATTCTAGCAAAACAAGTATAACAACCTTGGCAAGTGGTTTTTTCTATTTTAACAAAAATGCCTAAAGAGTTACCTATGCCTTCCAAAATATCAGGGTCCCAAAAATCCATTGGGAGTCCAAACAGCCGTACCCACACAGGTGCTGCAAGAAATTGTTCCTGGTCTGGATTATAGCATTCTTCCCATTGTCTGAGAAAAATCCCTACATTATTATAAAAATATGGACCTCCTTCAAAAATCATTTCCTTATCTAATAGGTTAGTAAAAATTACTATAAAAAATCCTCTAGCCCCAAATTTGATATCAATATGACCTCTGGGCTGCCATTTTATTTCTATCCATTTCAATAGATCTTTTCTGTACGCAAAATACCAATAAACTTACGTATCAGAGCGTGATCCTTCATATAGCTCCTGTATTCATCTAGTTTGTTTGCTGGAATAATGAATCTGGGTTTCTTCACTGCTCGTGGCAGACATTTGGCCTTTTGTCTTCGCTTGCCAATTTGCTCCCATCACAGGAGTTGTCTTCTAATGAGAGCCTCCAGCTTCATGTCTTCTCGATTGTTCTCCACTCATTATATTACGGTAGGAGGGGGAGAGGCACCCTCTCGAAGTTGCCGCCATTGACGCACCAAGTTCTATGGACAGGCTGACCTCACGGGACTGAGCACAAATTTCCAAACCCTAACTATCCGCCATTTTCTTGGAGCTCATTTTCTTCTCATCCTCGATATTCAGATGTTACTGATATTGGTCGCAACTACAATTAAAAATTGTTTATATTGTTATAATACGACTTTAAAATTTTGGTAATGTTAAATATATTATGAGGTAAGTTTATTTTTATGTCTATTGGCTTTTATTTCCCATTTAATTTAGATGATTGTGCTAGTTCCTATCAACATCAAAAACTCAACCCTTCATTGAAAAGATTTGTTACTCCACATGATACATAATACAGAGATAATTTAACCTGTCTTTTCTTTTTTATTAAAAATTGTTTTACAAATTTATTCTATGCTACTTTATACCCATGATATTTGACAATTTAAAATAAAAAATAATACTTATATGTAGTGAACTATTATAAAAAATAATAAATAATAACAAACTATTTCTGTTGAAATATCTAGCACTATCCAACACTAACTCTTGTATAAAATAAAAAATAATAACTTCATATTTACGTTAAAAACTCAAGCTTTCCAACCTTTACATGCCCTGGTTTAAACATAAACATCCACAAAATAAATGAAATTTTAAAATAAAAATTTAAATTAACATGTACATCCATAAAATCTAACCAATATAAAAAGGATGAATAGAAACAGTAAAAACCATCCAACTTATTGAGATAAAATCGATAGAATCAATCTAACCAATAGAAAAAGGATGACTGGAAACCGGAAAAGCCATGAATTGAAACCAAGTGAATAAATGAAATATTGAGCAATTGTGTATCGCAGTGAAATTGGGTTCTCAAGCCTTTTTTCTAGGCTTTGTAATACCCCAATGCTTTACACCCCAATCTATGAATTATTGGCTCACTATGGGATCGATTTTAGGATGAGCTTCATTATCGACGGGTAGAATGAGATTTTGGGATCAACCAACCAAATGGCCACGTATTATATTGGTTTAAACCCTATTTCAACTTTCTTGTTTATTGATTTAAACCTTATTTAATCTTCTCATTTTTTTATTAAATTTCTTTTAACTCATTAATGGAAATGGGCTTCTGTCTCATGAATTAAACTAATAGTAATTCAGCTCTTTCCCTTCAGATTACAAACCTCTTCATCTAATTCAACGCACCCATGTCTATATGAAATCACCATTTCTCATTTCTCATTTCCAGAGGAGATGGTCAATGCTAGCTCTGACTTTTTTTTAATAGAAATCACATTAATTGTATTATTAAAATTAATTAGATATATATAATTATATTTATTATTTTTATATTGAAAAAAATATTTATATCATATTTTATTAACAATATTGTATTTTTTTATATTTCTTTTTTGATTGCAGGTTTTCTACAAAAGTTGTTGGTAAATAAAGGTCAACTATACTTTCTGAAAAGTACCAATGAAAGTACATTTATTTTCATTATTTGAACATATTATAAAAAAAGAAATACAAACTTTATTAAAAATATTTCAATTTTTTATGTGTTTTTTTTCCTAATATTTATATGTTATATGGCAGATTTATTTATTTACAGGAATGGTTTTTCATCATGGTTCTACTCAAAGTAATATTTATATATTGTGTTGCAGATTTACTCACAGGAATGGCTGTCTTCTCTGCTCAATGTAAATATTCATGTAGAGTTATCTGCTTATATTGTTTTTTCTTTTCTCAACATTGTGAGAAAATTATGTACATACAATTATTAATAAAGTGATCATTTTAATGGAAGGAGTTAAAACTCCTTCCAAATGCTTGAGGAGGATAGGTCCCATTCTTCATAGAGTAGTGTAGAGTTTTTTGTGGGTTGATTATTTTTCCTTCAACTCATACATATTACAGTACATTTTTTTATACAGATTTACTTCAAAACATTCATATTTAAAACATGTAGTTTTACACTTCAATTATATGAATTTATATTCCAAATTTCTCTTAAAAATTTGCACACACTTAAATTATACAATTTTACACAAATACATGAAAAAACACTAAATATCTTTTTCCTAAACAAATCATTCATATTATTTTCATATATATATATATATATATATATATATATTTTTTTTTTTGAAAGTTTTTTTTTTCTTCTTCGCTGTATTATTTTATATTTCATATTATTTTTATTTTTGCTTTTATACTATTTTTGCTTGCTTTTTATTTTATTTTTTATTTTTTTTCTCCCTGCATTATTTTGTATTTTATATATTTATATAGTTAAATAAGGTTATATATAATTGATAAATTTCTAAATTGTGTAATTTGTATCTATTCATTTCAAAGTGTATGTCTATTTCTGATTCTAAAAATGTTTTATTTTAATATTTTGAATCGAAATTCTATGTTGTGTGTTTGTTTTTTTTAATTTATTTTTTGTATGTTTATGTCATAGTGGTTGTATCAATATTTGTATGTGATTTGGAATTGGACACAAATTGAAATTGTAATGTGTTTGTTGTGTTGAATTGTGATTGCAATGACTCTTGTTGTGTAAATTTGAATGTATATATAATCTAGGTATGTTATTTTCTTATTTGAATTTGTATTTTGGGTGTTTATGCCAAATTGGTTGTATGGATATTTGTCTGTGATTTGAAATTTAACACTAAATTTAAATTGTAATATGTGTTTGTTGTATTGAATTGTGATTGCAGTGAATTTTGTTGTGTAAAATCGAATGTGTGATTGCAATGAATTTTGTTGTGTAAATTTGAATGTATATATAATCTAGGTGTGGTATTTGGTTATTTGAATTTGTATTTTGAGTGTTTATGCCAAAGTGGTTGTTTGTATGTGATTTGGAATTTAACACTAAATTGAAATTGTAGTGTGTTTTTGTTGTATTGATTATGATTGCAATGAATTTTGTTGTGTAAAATCGAATGTGTATATCTAATCTAATCTAGGTTTGAAGTTGTATGGTGTGTTTTTGCATTGGCTTTAAATTGTATAATGTGTGTTTAGTTATTTGAAATTGTATATTGTATGTGTGTGTGGGTGTGTTTTTTTATTCATTTACAATTTGAAAATTGTGTATTTTCTTATTTGAATTTCTGTTTTGAATGTTTATTTATTTTTCATATTGTATATGTATGTAAGAGTGGTTTTATCAATATTATGTTTCTTGATGTATGTTGGTCTGTGATTTGAAATTGTAATGTGTTTGGTGTATTTATTTGTTATTGTGATGAATTTTATTCTGTGTATTTAATGTAGATTTGCTTACTCCTTTGAATTTGTATATGTATGGTTGTTTATTTGAAAGTGTTTATGAAATTGTTTATATGAAATGTGTTGCCAATGGTTAGTTATGCATATTGATTTGAACTTGTATATGAATTTGTAATTCTTTTTCATTTTGAAATTGTTTGTATTTGATATCCCATAAGCATGTAAGAGTGATTTTATCAATGTTATGTTTGTTGATCTATGTTTGTATGTGTTTTGAAATTGTAATGTGTTTGGTGTATTGATTTGTACCTATGATGAATTTTATTCTATGTATTTAATGTAGGCTTGCTGAGTTCATTGTATTTGAATTTGTATATGTATGTTTGTTTGCTTGAAATTGCTTATGTATGTATGTGAAGTGTTTTGTCAATGTTAGGTTATGTATTTTGATTTGAACTTATATATGAGTTTGTAATGTTTATCTTTGTTGTGTTCACATTACTTGTATTTGATATTGGACTTGTATGTAACAGGGGTTTTACCAATGTTATGTTTGTTGATGTATGTTTGTATGCAATTTGAAATAGTAATGTGGTTAGAGTATTGATTTGTCACTGTATTATTTTATAAAATATTGTATATTATCTTTGAACTTTTTAAATATTTTGAAACCTTTTTTTTCTTTTTTTTTTGCTTAAATGACTTTTCTTGCATTTTTTGCATTTATCATTTAAAAACTAACAAGTTAACTTAAACACATACAATAAAATACATATATTTTATTACGTATTATTTTAACTCGGAAAAAATAAAAACAAAAATATATTAATTTTGTTAATCATTTAACATATTAAATCAATATATTTTTAGAAAATTCATTAATATTATTAATCATTTAAATCAATATAATTAAATAAATTGTGCATATGTTGATATGTTAAAACCCTATATCAACAAAATGCACACAAGTTTTTTGGGTACACAAGCTTCCACCTTCACGTGGTTAACCTGTTAGTAGAGATTACAATCTAGAAGCAAACATAAGCTTTTTTATTTGTTAATGAAAAATTATTATAATAAATATTTAAAAATAACCCTAATAAATAGATAAATAATTAATTATAAATAATATTTGTAAATTATAAATAATTATAATAATAAATAGACATATTTCCTAACAATAAAATTTTATATCATAAAAAATTTAACCCATTTAAAATATAGCATTTCAAACAAATGAAAATGAATCAAACACTACGTTACTCAATAAGAACCTCATATCAACAATGCATAGTAGTTTATGTGCCCAATAAGAACCACATATCAACAATTCATAGAAGTTTATGAGGCATATAAGCTTTCCATCTTCACATGTTGATAGAGATTACAAACTCAAAGAAAAAAAAAATATTTTTTAATTATTAATGCAAATTATTATAATAAATATCTAAACCTAATAAATATTAAAATTATTCTTATAATAAATTATAAATAAATAAATAATAACTCTAAATTATAAGCCATAAATAAATTACTATAATAAACCTATTATATAATAAATAATATATTATAATTACTATAATAAATAAATAATTATTATTTAATAGTTATTATAATTATTCTTTAAAAATAAACATAATAAATACATTATTATAATTCATATAATAAATTATAAATAATTATGAATAATAAATAATATATAAACTAGTATCCTTTGTAGTAAGGATGTGGTTTGTTTAAAAAAAAAAAAACTCTCACGCTGCCTGCGAGTTGCTGTTAGCCACCTCTGCACACTAGGGTTCACAGCCTGCTCGCGCACCATGGAGGAGATGGGATCCTCCCAGCCTCCTCCTCCTCCCCCTCCACCGAATCCACTGGAATTTGATGCGTTCAGGGCTCTCCTACCCTCGCAGCCAAAGAAGAAGAGGGAAAATCCATCCAAGTTCGTTAAACGCCTGGAAGAAATCCCTTTGGTCGATCTTTCCCTTGCATATTGGGCTCTTGTTGGTCAATTCACAGGTCTGTGGCCCTTCCCAAAAACAACAGAAGCTTGGGTGATCAAGAACTAGAGACCTCTGATTTCGAACAGTGTCACCTCATATTTTATAGGAAGAGGCTACTTCCTCTTCGAGTTCATCTCCAAGGAGGACAAGGACCTGATATTTTGAAATGACCCCTACTTCATGGGCCCTTAGGGTCTCTATCTGAACCGTTAGATGCCAGATTTCGATCCCTCAGAGGACGTTCCCAACGTTGTCCCCGTTTGGGTTAGATTGTCAAATTTACTAGTTCATTGTTGGAGTTGGGAATCTATAAAATTTATCAATAACACCTTGGGAAAGTTCATCGATAGAGCCAATAACAATGACCAGTATGATTATGCAAGGATTTGCATGGAGGTAGACCTAGAAGTAGGGCTACCGGAAGCCATCAAAGTAAATGTAGGAGACTGGACACACATCCAAAAGCTGGACTATGAAAAACTCCCCTTTAAATGTCGAGGGTGCCATGAGTACGACTATTTTGCCAAGAACTACCCCAAGAGCACAGCGCCAGTTCAAGAAAAATATGAAGCTTGGTAGCAAACAAAAAAGGCCAAGAGAAATCCAAAAGCCAACACAGATCAGCAAGGAGCAGGAAAGCATAAGCAAGGGAATGGGAACCAGCCACAAGCCCGCTCTAAGGAACAAGGTAATAAATTCAAGCCTCTAAACTCAAAACTGGCAGAAACTCAAGAGGTGGAATCAAGGCAAGAAGATCTACCAGAAAAAACCACTCCAAAAACCCCAATACTGGTAGACACTCTAGAAGATGTCTCTGAAGATAAAGAGCCTACACGAGAGGAGGAGGATCAAGGCTCAGAATGCCCAGAGGAGGAAGAGGAAATAAGCGACTCACAAAATACAGTTTTAAGGTCGACAAGGGGACGAAAGACCTCTCGTGAGAAATGAGAACATGAAACATATAAGGACAAGCTACAAGGAAGCCAACATACTTTGAAAAAACTTCTTAGCAAAAACCCTAAAGTGACAAGAAATCAAAGACAGGGCACCAAAGGGGCCCTAAACTTCTCCAAAAGTAAGTAATGAAGATTTTCTCCTGGAACTGTAGAGGGTTGGGAAGCATAACAAAAGAAAAAGCCTTAAAAAGTCTTATAAGGTAAGAAAACGCACACATCCTTCTCATCCAGGAGTCAAAACTGGATCCTCCATAGCAGTCATCAATTTTGGAACAACAATGGAAGGCAAACAGTATCAGCTAGAGGAGACTATGGTGGTTTGGGAATCTTATGGAATGATGTAAGGGTCAAAAAACTATCAGGTAGGCAAAACACCCATTGGATGCTCATGAAGTTCCAGCACCAAGACTCCAAAGAAACTTTTAGCGTGCTCAACATGTATGTTTTGGTTCACGCAGGGGAAAAAAGAGTTGCTAGGATTCGATCTGATCTCTCCTGGATGAAGAGAACTTGGACAACATCATAATTTCTGGTGACTTCAACATCACTCTCAGACTGGATGAAAAAAGAGAAGGATGTATCGTCAGAGACCCAGCTCGGGAGTGGATGGAGGACATCAGCCATGACTGGGATCTGCTCGACATAAAGCCCTCCAGAGGTAATTATACTTGGACCAATAAGAGGTTAGGTCCAGGCCATATAGCAGCTAGACTTGGCATATTTCTTATTCAAAGCTCGCACCTCCTCTTAGGCTTAGATGCAAAATCTGAAATCCTCTCCTCGAGTGTCTTAGACCACAAGCCTATAAAACTAGAGCTCAAGGCCTAAAGAAACTCCAGCCCCATACCTTTTCTCTTTAGCCCGCTCTGGACCAAGCACAATGAATTTATTGCAAGAGTGGAAGAAATCTGGAAAATACTAGTTGTTGGGTCTCCCTTCTATGTATGGGAAGAGAAACTCAGAAGAGTAAAAAAGGACTTGAAAGGCTGGGCTAGAAAATAGCCTAGCCCAATAGAGGAAAGAAAGGAAACTCAGGCTGCTCTAGAGTTGCATCAACAACAAATGGAAGCCATCCATATCACCAAAGAATTCCTAAAACATGAAGAAGAGTTGCAGCTAAAGCTTCACAAATCCTGTCTACAGGAGGAGGATTTTTGGAGGCAAAAGTATCGTAGCCTTTGGCTGCAAGCACAAGACAGAAATACATCCTTCTTTCATAAACAGGCCCAAGCAAGAATAAGCCATAATATGATCACAGATATTTCGGAGGACTCTCAAACTCACACTGAATTTCCAATCATTAAGGAAGCCACCTACAAAAACTTCAAGACTCTTTATAGTAAAGAGGCATATTTGATGCACAACCCAGCTCTATTGGAGATGGTTCCCAAAAAGGTAACAAGTAAAATGAATCAGTTTCTAATGGTCCCAATCACTAGAAAAGAGATAAAGGCAGCCTTGCAAGCTATGGAACCGAATAAAGCCCCGGGGTTGGATAGGTTCACAGCTAGATTTGTCCAATATTGTTGGCACATTATCAAAAAATACTTAATGAGAATGATCTCAAAATCCCAGGATTGTCACAAAATTGGGGCAGCACTAATTCAGCCTTCCTAGCCCTCATCCCAAAAGAAAAAGGTGCCAGCTCCTTCAGCAAATTTTGATTGATCTCTCTATGCAACAATGGGTATAATCTCATCACCAAGGTCATAGCGAACAAAATGAAGGCTTTTCTCCCCAAGCTCATTCCTGAAAATCAAGGAGGATTTTTCCATGGAAGGAAAATAGTGGACAATATCGTCCTGGTGCAAGAAGCAATACATTCTAGCACTCACCGGCACGAGAAAGGGATGGTTGTCAAATTGGATCTTGCAAATGATTTTGATCGAGAAAGGCATAATTTTCTTTTTGAAGTCTTGGCTAAGTATGGTTTCAGTCCTTCCTTTATCAGTTGGATTCGAGCTTGTATGGCTGAACCTTAGATCGCCCCCTTGGTCAATGGTTGAGCTACCGAGTTTTTAAAGCCTCCAAGGGTCTCAGACAGGGTTGCCCCCTCTCCCCTCTGTTGTTTGTTCTGCAAGATTATGTTTTAAGTTTTAAATTGGAGAGAAAGTGCCAGGAGTTGGACATCATGGGACTTAGGATTTCCAGAGGTGTCAAGGACATTAACCATGCCCTCTTCGCGGATGACTCCCTGCTGCTTGGAGGAGACTCCCTGCTCACTGCAAAAAAAAATTAACAGGAAATAGACGAGTTTTGTGCAGCATCTGGAAGCAATTTAAACATAGGAAAATGAAAATTGTATGGCTGGAATATTTCGGGTACAGATCTCTCATCCATCACCCACTGCTTTGGGTTTGCAAGTTCCGCAAATTAGGTCTCCTTCAAGTACTTGGGATTTCCAGTGTTCCAAAAAAATCCAACTAGCATGGACTGGCTTCCTCTGTTGGATAAATTCAAAGCCAAGCTACAGGGTTGGGGTACTTCTTGGCTTAATCTAGCTGGAAAGCTAGTTCTGATAAAATCGATTTTAAATAGTCTCCCCATCTACCAGTCCTCCTTATTGCTAGCCCCAAAAGGAGTTCTCAGAAAAATGGAAGCGCAGATAAGAACCTTTTTTTGGAAAGGAGGGAAGCAAAGGTCCCGCAAATTACCTCTGGTCAGCTGGGATAAATTGGAAATTCCCCTTCACGATGGTGGCCTCAATATGAAAAACCTAAATGGCCAAAACATCGCGCTGGGAGCTAAAATACTATGGAGACAAGTCTCTGAGATACCAGGTTGAGCCAAAAGAGCCTTCTGGAAAAAATACTTCATCCATCCAAGACTCAAAAGTCTGGATTACACCATGGAGGTGAGAAATGGATCCCAAATTTATGCTCTGTGTAAACAAGCTCTGCCCTTGATCCAACAGAACAGTTACTGGATACCTGGGAATGGCAAGTTAATCAACCTCTGGACTGATAAAATCATGATAGATCACCCTCTGGTTGAAATTCCTGACAACGATCCTCTCATGCGATGGATGGCTCAGAGAGATATCTCCATGCGGTGGGATATTTCGAATTGCGAGGAAAATGAGTGGGCAGGTTGGAAAAAGCCTGATCTGCCAAGCGATTTGGAGCAATCATGGACGCATTTGGTGGATCAGCTGAAGGGGAAGGCCCCTCTCAACGTATTGAAGAAAGACGCGAGAGGCTAGGGATCAAACTCTGGTATGTATAATGTTGCGCAGGGATACAAAATATTCACCACACTCCCTCATGTCCCCAACAATCTAAACAAGTGGAAAGGAATATAGACGGATAAATCTATTTCGAAAATCAACATTTTTGCATGGTTGACTATCCACAACAACATCCTAACAAATGATAACCTCAAGAAATGGGGTTTCCATGGTCCCTCCATTTTCATCCTATGCCGAGAGGAGGAAGAAACAGTTAATCATATTCTGATAGAATGCAATTTCGCCAAATCTGTTTGGAGAGAGGCGCTAAGTATATGGGATAAAAAATTCATGATCCTAAGTCAAATCTCGAGTTTGTATGCAAATTGGAGATCCATATATCTTGGAAAAATAATAAAAAAAAGCTGGATTGAGGCAGGATGGATGGCTCTGCCAAAAATGGTCTGCTGGAAGTTGTGGCTCAAAAGAAATAGCAGAATTTTCCAAAACTGTTCCCATCAACCCCAGATGGTCTATCTCAAAGCCAAAAGCCTACTCATCGATTTCTTGCAAGGAAAGATGAGTATATCAGCATTTTCCAATTTCGATGATCAAGAGTGTGAATGGGGGAGATATTTGGGCCTGCATCTTCCCTTGGCTAAAAGAAACAATAAAAACCAAGAGGAATGGAAAATAAGGATGTCAAGTGAGAATTTTTCCAAATGGAGCAAAGGTGCAAGCCACTTTCTTCATTTCGACGGGGCAGCCAAAGGTAATCCCGGGAAAGCAAGAGCTGGGGGAGTTATAAAAAATCTGGATGGAGCAGTCGAGCAAATTATGCGTGGGGGTTGGGGCACAACACCAACACTCAAGCAGAAGCAGTAGCATTATTGCAAGGCCTAAGACAGCTGAAAATATTAGGAATAGAGCAAGTCAGATTTATCGGAGATACTCAAAGCATTATTTGGATCCTGATCAAAAATTCTGTTCCTAAAGACCTCCGACTCAACAGAATTATTGCAAGAATTAAAAATGTAATGGAAAATTTTCAAGACATCTATTTTTTCAATGTTCTTCATGATAACAATAAGGAGGCTGATCATGAAGCTAACAGAGCGGTCCATCTCCCGTTGGGAACTCTGCTAAGTGATGAAGAGGAAACTTGGGACCCAATTCCGTAGCTTGGATTCCCCATTAATTTTTTTTTTGTATTTTGCTTCAGCAGTTTGTTTGTATTCGCTAAATAGTACCCCGTCGGTTATTGCAAGGTTACGTAATTCTAGATATCGGACTTACTCCTTGGTTGTCCACTTGATGGAAGTGAGAAACTGGGCATTAGTTCCCTCTCCATGTAAACTATTCAACATTTCCCTTTTGATCCCTTTTTAATATATCAACACATAATCGTTTCTGTTAAAAAAGAAATAAATAATATATAAACTATTATAATAATTAAATAATTGTTATAATAAATTATAAATAACTATTTTAATTATTATTTAATAGTTATTATACTTATTATTTAATATATAAACTATTATAATTATTAAATAATTGTTATAATAAATTATAGATAATTATTTTAATTATTATTTAATAATTATTATAACTATTATTTAAAAATAAACCTAATATTTTCAGCAATAAATTTTATATCATATATAAATTTTAACCCATTTAAAATATAATAATGAAAATGAATCACACACTACATTTCTTAGAAAACATTAATCTAACTAATTTTTTTTATGAATAAATTTACTCACCCTTATTGTAAGATAAAAAAGATGTGATTTCATCTTTCTATCTTTACACTTGAAGAGATATTAGTATCAATGTATCTTTTATCAGTAATATAATTTGTAAAATATTATACATAAATTATATTAAATTAAATATTTGTCTTTTATTAAATTAATAATGTAATAAAAATGAAAGACTGTTATTCTTCATATGTGCATTTAAAAAAAAGACATACACCATATTAAATTAAGTCAATATTATAATATTATATAATATAATACATGTTATTCTTCACATGTCTAATAAATAAAATAATAAAACAAGTGTTATGACATTTTATTTAACATAAGAAATAACGTGAAATATATAATTAGAAAATTGTGCATACTCCATTTTATATTAAGTTTTGTCTCTTATTAAATTGACTACATATTAAAAATGAAAGACAATTTGAAATAGCAAAAGAATATTTCCACTTAAAATATTAGATGCATCAATTGTACATACTCCATATTATATTAAGTTTTACCTTTTATTAAATTGACTACATAATAATTAAGGCCTCACTAACCTACCCAATTGCAAGGCAATGTGCATCTAGGCTGGCAATCAAGTCTAATCTCATATAATCCTATTTATAGAAATCCATTAGTGGGAAAATATTTATCTAACATAAAGCATAACACTATAAATATATATATATATATATATAATTAGAAAAATGTACACTCCATATTATATTAAGTTTTGCATCTTATTAAATTCACTACATAATAATTAAGGCCTCACTAACCTACCCAATTGCAAGATGATTGCAAAATGGTAATTGAAATCTTGCAAGATGGTAATTGAAAATTCCATTTAAAAGGATGTTAACAATTAATAATGTTTTAAAATCCTAGATTCTCCTCCAACGTTTACATTAGTGAGCCCTTCCTAATCTATAGAAACAATTGCTATACTCACTAAATCCTAATGCCCAATCTGCTCACAATAACGGCAGCGGCTCTCTTAGTTCACAAGATGAAAATTAGTTGAACTTTTATATTTTAGGTCTCATGGAGCCCCTCTATTCCTCGACCAGAAAACCCTTACATTGGTCTATAAAAGGAAACCAAAACTTACCTCAATGTATCCAATTTCACATAAATTGTTCTTGTGATTACACTTAAATTTTCAGATGCCTGAGGAAGGCAACGAAAGAATTACTGTGCGCTGGTTTTAGGTTTATTTTGTTATTTCTTGATTGGAACTTGGGATTCGTTTGGCTTGCAGGATTAAGGCTAGGCCGGAGGCCTCCTCTCTAAGGTTTGATCTATTTCATTGGCATCATCTCGACCTTAACCAACTATAGGACCTCGGTCCTCTATCCAATAGGGATTCTGAGTATAAAACAAAGTTTTTATTATTATTGTGTTTTCTTGGGTGTAGGTCTGTCTTGATTACCAAATTACAGACCTTTTTCTTGTGAATTAGGGAGCTCTCCCAAAGTTGCAGACCTGTGCATTAGGATACATCTTATTTGAAGCTTGAAGGGTGGTCTCTGGGCATAAATAATTTCGAACGATCAATTCACTTTACACAAAAGCATGACTATGACTTATAAATATGAATTTAGGTTATAAGCCCCCTCATATTTGGATCACAAACATCCCATTGAAAGACATAGAAGCCACCAAAAAATGGCCTATGATGTAATTAGAAATTCCATGAAATTGTTATTAGTATTATTTAAGCTTAAAAAATATAACAAATTAAATTTACACGTGTGTATAGAACTCCATTTGAAATAATGTAAAATAATTTATGTAAGGTGAAAAAGCTAAATTATAAAAGTATATATTTCTCATGTAAAGTTTGTCTTGTAATACTATTGTATTACCTGCGTATTCATGTAAACGACCTCAAGGTTGGGACTAAAATAATAGACATTGTAAACAATTATGGAGTACACAATTGACCACAAAAACAAAAACTTCATTGTCTTATCCATGGATAGGGATGAACAACAAAAATAACATGAATTATGTATATCTTATCTTGACTAATACAGATTGATGGGTAAAACTTTTAGATTATGGACTGATTACTTTTCCACTCTTTTTATTAATGACTTAGGTAGCATGGTTAAAAACATCAAGTAATTTTTTTGTCGTGACCATCATGGAACAAGAATGCACTTTTAAGCACATTCACATTGGTTGTGTGCAATAAGTAATAATTCATGTTTTTATTTTACTTCTCTCATGAATTAAATTATTTTCTTCTATTTGTAAGTAATGAAACTGCTCTTGGAATATGATCTAAATTAACTTTTGGTTGGCTAAGAGTTTGTCTCCTTTAGATGTAAAAAATAGATCAATGGTCTAAGACCTAGAGACATTTGTTAAGAGTGAAAGCTAACCCCCTAAAGTTATATATTTAGACCATAATTCACACCATATTTATTCCTTATTATATTTGTTTGGACAACAATTTGAAATAAATGAATAATAGTAGCATAGGAAATAAATGGATAATAGTGGTATGCCTATCATTGAGTCACACAACTTTGGACTTTGTGTAGAAAAATTAATGGATTATTTAGAGGAGTATCAATTTATCATGGAGTAACATTGCTTGCCCCATCATGTTTTTGAGTTGCAACTGAGTCTATTTTGGAATAATAATAATGAGATACATGACAAAGTATAAAATACTTACAAGCATAAGATTTAAATATAGCAAAAGAGGTGTATACCTACTTCCACATATGACCATTTACAAATAGTTGTAAATATAAATCTAGGTCTCTCTTCCAAACAATCAAAGGGAAAACACCCAACAACATTTAGCAATATTTATTTAAACAATAAAATATATAACGAAAAATTAACAAAACTTAAAAATTAAGTTATAATGCAGTGTCCTAACTATATAGCCATAAGACATCCCTTTAAAAGCTTAAGTGAATTTTTTTTTGGGTATATAAAACACATAGATATGATTGTTATAATGCTAAGATGCCTCTAACTTCCTTTTCAACATTGATTAAATTTTTTTTATCCATAATTACCATAATTTAAAAGTAAAATATGATTAAAATAAAAATATTTTCCTTTTAATTTTTTACATTTACCAGACTAATATCGATCCTTTATGAGGTCTATACTTTATATATATTTAGCCTTTCACATTAATAGATAAAAACATGTGTGACACACAAATGAATAAGATATTTAACCTTGCCTATTTATAGAAACATATTTGATAGCAAAGGAGGAATAGGTAAAAGGTTTAGAATGAATGAATGATATTTTAACATCCACGAGACTAAAAATAGTCTATGAGACTACTAGTCTCTTTGTTTTTTGCCTTTTGCAATTCAATCTTTTTCTTATTCAAATTGATGATGAGTTAACCCAACCTTCTAAGATTCCCCTCACTGAAAAGACAATGTCACGGAATTGATGCTAACATAATTCCATAACTGTCCCTCATGTCTCTGAAAGCATCACATTAAAAAATGAAATGCTTTTCCGATTCCACTGCCCCAGAAGTGAAAAAAAGTACACACCCATTCTTCCCAAGCTTCTTTAGGTTTCTTCCACCATCCAGTGTCTCACCGAAGTTGATGTGAGTTAGTTCATTGAGCAATATAAATCTTTGCTCTACATAGAATGCTAGCTCCAATGTACTCTTTTTCTTGGATATCACAAGTGGAGTTGAATTCTTGAACATAGTACTTCTTCTTTTTACCCAACTCTTTTCCCCATATACGCTTATGAAACTTTTCCATAAGAAAATTCTTTAACTCCTAATTGCTATTTGTGGGACATGCATTGAGGTAAATATTCCATTTTTGCATTCATATGTTGTTTTGTCTCATCCATGATCTCTTTATTTCACTCATGTCTTCATTGAAGATAAATGTCAACAATCTACCTCCTCCTATTTGCTAAATTCTTTTTAGATACCTTATTGATTGAAATGAAATTTTAACTTCCACAAGACTAAAAATAGTCTATGGGACTATGAGTTCCCTGTTTTTTTCCTTTTGCATTTCAATCCTTTTCTTATTCAAATTGATGATGAGCTGGCCCAACCTTCAAACAATCTCATCGCTGAAAAGACAATGCCAAGAAACTGATGCTAACATATTCCCATAACTTTCTCTGATGTATGAACGCATCATATTCCAAAATGAAATTTTTTTCCGATTCCACTGCCCCAGACGTGCAAAATCTGCACACTCTTTCTTCCCAAGCTTCTTTAGGCATTTTCCACTGTCCCATTTCAAACCGTGGTTCTTAATTAATTAATAAGAAATTTTTCCCTCCACAAAATGTTAGCTCCAATGTACTCTTTTTGTTGAAGATCATACGTCAAGGTGAATTCTTCAATGCAGTACTTCTTCTTTCAACCCAACTCTTTTCCCCATATGTTTACGAAACTCTCCATAACAAAATTCTTTAGCTCCTTGCTATTTGTGGGACAAGAATTGAGGTAGATATTCCATTTTTTCATCCATGGGTAGTTTTGTCTCATCCATGTTTTCTTTCTTTCACTCATGCCTTCCTTGAAGATAACATTAGGCCATCTACCTACTCCTATTTGCTCAATTATTTTTAGATATATTATGAGCCGCACCATAGAAATTTATTCAGTGGGAGTTGCTCCTGTTTCACTCAACATTATCTCATAAGGTATTGAAGTTTTTATTTTAAACTTGTTCATGATCAGACATTTTTGAATTTTCTCAATTTGCTTCCATTTTGAGACAAGGGTATTTCTAGCCTACAATTCACACCCATATAGCATCACTGGACAAACTAGGAATCCAAAAAGCACCTTAATCATTTTCCAATCCCATAACTCTATCTCTCTACATCTATTTTGAAGAGCATATAATGCTTTCCACCCTCCTAAGATTCGCTTATTGTTACACAACATTTTGTCACCGTCCCTGCAAGCCCTCATCCCGCATATTAGAGGATCATTCCCGTGACTTGTGAATAGTGTCATACTCTGCAAACACCTTCTTTGCATCCTTCTGCATAAGGGCATCATTTCTCCTGTTGGAAATTTCCTCAAAAAAGCACACAAAATCTATGTTTTGGCCTTGGCGCGGATAGCCAGTTCATCCCTCGTGCCAATGTGGAATATTTTCACTAGAGCCCATGCCACCTGACGCTCTGTCTCAGTGTAGCCCCCACGCCAAGCTGTTTTAGGAATGTTTTTTTTAAATTAGAGGTGGAAGTTTCCTTCTAACTAACTCAGGGATGAGTCATTGGAAGTGGTTAAATTGATCAACCACGGATCTATCTCTTTAGTCAGTGGTTTTCACCTCCCATGGAACACTCCAAAAAGATAGGCCTCCCTTCCATAATTATAGGGATCCTAACCTCTCCCTCTCCCTCTATATAAATGAGCCTTATCCCTTTATGAAAGCTAGCTAAACATATAGCCAAGGAGTTGAACTTGGAGGAGAATACTATAGCTGAGTAATCGCTATTGAGAAGGTATAATCAAGGAGAATTCTGTAGAGAGAGTCTTGTTTGAATTCCTGATGAGCCTTTGTGAGACACACTCCGCTTGAATCCTGCTGGAGGAGATCGCAACGTCGAAGCTTGGTTGTACTCTTCCTTCCATTTATTAATATACTCGACTATGGTGTTGGTTCCATCATTGTGTTATGTTGTTTATGTAATGCAATTGATTTAGTCCTCTTCAACTGACTGATAGTTACGAATGTGAACTAGTATGTTGTATATCGTCTTTGTTTCTTATGTGTGTGCAGGTGTCCAAGTGTGAAAGCGAGCGGATCATGATCTTCCAAACCAAGAGCGAGGAGCGAGCCACTCTTTTTGATGACAACAATAGCATAGGATCTCTGGTAAGTCATCTATAAAATCTCCGTCCATTCGTTAACTAGGAATCAATAGTATAGTGTGTCTTGTTTGTGGCTAGACCCACTCCAGGGCTAGTGGGATCGCCCATGTCCGCAAAGGGGATTTACCTCACCAAAAAATTGGCGACTCCATTGGGGATCAATGTCAGTTTTTCTTTCACCCATTAGATCTTCTTTTGGTCTTTGCTTGCCTATTTTTCCTTTTCTAATTATTCTGCTAAGTCTAAGAGCCTTGTTCAGCCCCAGAGGATCAGATCTGACCTCTGTTTTTTAAAATTTTCCCTTTTACCTGAGTGAACTGTCTTGGCACATTTTTTGCTTAGATAGACGCGCCGATTGGCACATGTTGCTACTTTTGCGCACGCACCATTCCCTGTTTGGCACTGATTACAGCCAAAGAACCACGCCAACACCTGTAGGTGTTAGGGTTTGCTTTGTTTTGGAGTTTTCTGGTCAGTGCTTATGCTTCTGGGTTATTCTAGGTATGCATTGAGTGCTTTGGGATGGTTTTTTGTTGTGATTTCTTCATTCCTTTAGTTGTTGATCCATTTCTTATCAGCATCATAGCCTTAGGGTTATCTAAGTGCTTTGGTATGTTGAGCCTACTGTAGGAGTTTGAGCCTTTTGTTTCACACTCAACTTCTTTCCTGGTTTGGTTGCATTCAGCTCCCTTGATCCATTTGACTGATTGCATTGATTGAATGATTCTTGACTCTTTCGTTCAATTTTTCTTCTTGTCACTCCAGGCATAGATCACTACTTGCATGAGTATGTTTTAGAATCTTTCTTCAATTCAAAAGATTGCAACATTGGTTTGAGTTTTGTTATGTTTTTCCTTGGTTGGTTGAAATTGTTTCGCTTCAAATCTCACATTACCATTCCCGAGCTAGTGTCTTGGTTTGTTTTTCATGTCATTTAGTGCACTGTTTGCTCTACTACATCGAAAAATAAAATAAAAAATTGTTTGCATTGTGAAATTGAAAGTCTTTCGCATATCTAGCATTGGAAAATTCTATGAAATATTTCTCATTTTCATTAGCTTGCATCGGATACTGTAGTGGATGTTTCTGCATGTTATCATTATTTTCTATCGCTTGAAAACTCCTAACTTTCTTGTAGATAGCTTTTCATCGAACGAAATGATATTTTTTTGGCATGTAGATTGCATTTAGGGATTTTTGAGATCCAACATTCGATAGGACCATGGAATTGAAACGTAAATACAAGATCAACTTAAAATTTACTAAATTAACCTAAGGCAACAATGAAACCTAACGAAACATTTAGTGGTCTAAGTTAGAGACGTGTTCTGGCGTCTTTAAACCTAACAGTTGTCGCTCGCCATCTGGCTTCAGATAGCACTAGTACTGACTCATGCTTCCCATAACGTTGAGTATATAAAGGTAGACCCCTCTAGGTTGCAATCCTTTTATCCATAAGAAGCCGAGTCTGCTACCTTGTAACCGTGATACACTGAATACACCATTCGGGAAGACTACTTGCACATACGTCAAGTCCTTGGTCATTCTTCTTTCATTTGATCACCAAGGTGTATATGGCAATTCACGGAAACCTGGTACACCCTTCTACCTAGACTACCTGAGCAGTCATTTTCGATCTTTACTGACTCCATAAATTTGAAAAGATCATCAAGCACTTGTCCTTTCATGCTCGCTTAAAACTGAAAGTGACTAGAGTCATCTTTTGCTTGTTTCTTGACTCTTAAAACATGAAACAACGAAATTGTGGTTTCAATGTGGTAAAATAAACTACCTACGATTAAATGCCCATTAAAGTTTGATCGCTTGGAATGTCTTTGTTTGCCTTGGTTTTTATCCAAGAATCTTTGTTTTGGATCTCTTTTCCTTTTCTAGTGTGCTACGGTCACAGTGGTGGAACCATCAGTTTCATCTATTAGTAGTCCTTTCTTGGATGATTCATCTGAAGCTTCTCAATCCTCTAGGTCGGCCGAGCTTTAGCAGCCTATTCTCCCATCAGAGTACCCATTTGGAGAACTACTTGAGTTCAATTGGCCTCTTTCAAATGCTTGGTTTGGGTTTGGGGTCGAGGAACATTTCCCCCCTCTTACATTGGGATCGCAATTTTTAGCTGCTATCATACCTTATAGTCCCCATAGTCCTTTACAAGATCTCACGGTGGATTCAGACATGGACTCGTCTAGTCCTATTGGTAGTGAGGGGATTCCTATTTCTGATGAATAATACCAATTTTTTCCAGAAAAAATCCCTCAAGAGTCTGCTCAATCTTCACCATTGGTATCACTTCCAGTCGGATATAGGTCTTTGGGTCAGATTATGGCCGGTATTGCCTCCATGGAAGCATCAACTCCATCAAGGGGTCTGGTCCTTCCATCATTATGGATGTCGCCAACGACACTTGTCTCGTCAACACCTTTTATTACATCTGTCCTAACTAGACCTACTATCTGCGTGGCTGCATTAGCACTGGTTGTCACCACTCAGCCATCAAGGGCTTCACCTTCGGTAGAGACTTTAATTTCCATGGCAACCCCCGATGGCCTGTCTTTCGAGGAGCATCGGCTGGCTACTCAGTAGTAGAGCTCCCAAACTTACCAGTCCCCTCAGGATTTTGGTGAGCCTTATCTTTCTCATTATGACATGGTCGGTAACCCCATTTATTCACTTCCATTTCATTATGATGAGTATGGAAACCCTATCTATTTTCCTGCTCCAGAAGCTTATTAGTTCCTTTCCAGTTTTAGACCTACTTTGCCTGTGAAACTTTCTAACCAACAAGGACAACCGTTTCAGGGAAAACCTTCGATTCACCAAGGGTATGCTTATGACCCACAGGACAACCCTTTCAGGGACAACCTTTGATTCAACAAGGGTATGCTTATGACCCACAAGGACAACCCTTTCAGGGACAACCTTCGGTCTAGCAAGGATTATTTTACGGTCCGCAAGGACAGTCGTACAATCAACAAGGCCAACCTTTACAAGTTCAGCCTGTGATCCAACCTGGGAAACCTCAAGGACCTGCTGGGCAATCGATATATCAAGCAGGGCCTTCATACGGTCCTGGGGGGCAGATTTATCCATCTCAAGGGCAACCTTTTGTGCAACCACAATAGCCATATCTTCCAATTGGTCAAAATGTTGCACAGCCAAGGCCATATTATGGTCTTTCTCCAAGTCAACCTATTCATCAGGTACAACCTGGCCCATCACAGCCAGGGCCATCTTATGGTCTTGCTCCAGGTCAACCTAGTCATCAAGCACAACCTGGCCCATTGCAGCCATCAATCCAACCTGCTCTGCAGGGGAAACTTGGTGGCCCTCATCAGTCAGGTCAACCTACTCAGCAGGGACAACCTGCATAGACGAATCATCCTGCTCATCCACTGCTCTACTCTACACCACAGTCGGGTCAACCTGCGAGTCCGATTTATCCAGCTAAACAAGGCCCTACTTATCAGCAACCCGTTCGACACCAAGGTGCCTATTACCCTCAAGGTCAATATCGACCATTTTACAACACGCCTCAAGGTTCTGCTCATTACCCTCAACCGCCAGGCTATACTTACATTCCACAGAAAAATATTTATGCTACTCAATCAGGATCCTCATATACTTAGAATCAGTATCCTGGTCCTCAACCTCTGTATCCTAGTCCTCAGCCGCCGTATCAGCTGAACTATCTAGCTTATACCCCTTATGGTCTGAATCCTTTGGGACAGAACCAATGGGGGAAAAGTTACACTCAACAAGGATGGAATGTGGGTATTGGTCCTTATCAAGGACCTATTATGCCTTTCAACCCTCAATTATCCTTTCTTGCCCTGTTGGAATTACCGAATGTGTCCAAATTAACGAATGATCCAATCCTTCATAATCCATATTGGCCTTCGGTTTCAAACAAGGTTCCTGGTGATTGCCCCAAGTTTGAGCGTAAGGCTAGAGAAGACCCCCAAGCACATGTCATGACATACCATTTATGGCGTTATTTGAATTCTTGGGTAGATGACTCTATTCGACTCTGTCTTTTCCTGCGAACTCGCACTGGAGCTGCTGCTAAGTGGTACATCGAGTTGTCTTGCGGTATCTTTCAATATTTCAAATCTCTTGCTATAGCGTTCCTTACTCATTTCCAATTACCGGTTCGTTATGAAGTCGGGATGCATCTCCTAACATCCTTGAAACAGGACCAGGCTACTCATATCTCAGACCACATTCATGAATGGAGACGTCGTCATCGTCTGATCAAATTTGAAATTCCTGATCAGATTCTTACCCATTGGTTCACCACCTCTTTTGTCAATCAGATTGCAAAATATATAGCCATGGGGGCATGTGTTATCGAGGAACAGGCCATTGCTCGTGCCCTGTACCTTGATTTAGTGTACTCTCAATTGGGCATTTTGTATGATATCTTGACTGCTGCCCCGCGACCTAGGACTTCTAAAGCGCCAGCCACACCATCCGTTGATGGTGTTATTGGTTTCATGCCTCAGACTTCACATAAGTCTTCCAACAATGGGAAGCAAAAATCAAAATTTTCCAATGATTCTGCTTCTCAACCTACCCTGGATTTTGGCAAAACCTCAGAGGTCAACACTGTTCAGGGCAATATTGCTGACAAGACATCCAAAGGGAAAAATAAGGGCAAAGGCAAGGCCAAAGCTGATGACCCAAAACCAGAGTCATCTAAACCTCGTGCTGATGATGGTTCACATCACAAGCCGAAGTATCCATGTCTGATTTGTGATGAGGAACACTACACTAAGGATTGTCCTAGATGAGCCAAAGTTAGTAAAATGCTCAAAGGCACTAAGGGAACTCTGGCTATCCTTAAATAACCTTTTCCATCTTAGCAAACACAGATGGTTGAGAAACCTGCACCATTTGCACCATTTGGCTCTCAAGTGTTCATGGTGAATGGTTCTGCACCCATTTACATTACTACTTAGTCAAAATATTATACTGGATCAGGTCAGGCAACCGGGAAAGAGATCGTTGATGGTCCTCCTCCCCCACCTACCTCTGCTTCTCTTGAGATTGAAAGGCCCAGTGCTGAACTCGTTGTATGACCACCTTCTAAAGGTGTTCTCCGGAAATCTTCTTATAATTCTAATGCCCGTGTTTCTTAGCATTACGGTATTGTTGAGGATTTAGCACAGGTGCCATTCGTGATGTTCGCATTAGAAGTGCTTCAAAGTTGTCCGTCTCAATGGAAAGTGTTATTATCTTCAATCAGTAGAATTGATCCTGTTGATTCTAGCATTCTCTCTTTCGATTTAGAGAATTTTTTCCCCTGAATTCCGCACCAGATTGCGCTTGTCATACAAGTCAGCATTAACGGTCTCAACATCCATAGAGCTATTGTGGACGAAGGTGCATCCACTTGTGTCATGTCATCTGCTTGCTAGAAGGCTATTGGCTCTCTAGCCCTAACTTTGTCACCCAATGCCCTTGAGGAATTTGATGGAAGGGAATCGAAACCCTTGGGTGCTCTCGCTAGCTTGCCGATCACGTTACAAGGAAAAATGGTCAATGTCGAAGTAGAAGTAGTTGACGCTAAAATCAATTACAATATTCTACTCGATCGTAGTTGGACTCATCCTATGTTGTGCATTCCATCCACCCTCTTTCATCTTCTAAAGTTTTCACATGAGGGAAAAATAATTATTGTCGACCAGTTTTCGTTCTTTACCTCGTCTTCTAAGAAAAATATTCCATACGTGGATCAGATTCCTTCTCCCCTTGATAGCATAGGGTCGGGTCTTTTCAACAACCCTGCCCTCATGGGTATCTTTCCCCTTCCGCCACCAAATACTGTTAAATTTAATATGATCTCTCGGTCAGATGACCCGTGGATCATCCCTTTACCTGAACAGGTTGATTCATTTGGGGATTCGAGGCTGCTTAATCCAATTAAAATCAATTACTGTGAGCTTGTAGCTACATCAGATTCTCCCCCTTTTGAAGATGATCATTTGAGCATTTCTCTCGACGTTTATTCTCAATCCCCCTGGCTCGGCGATGTAGATTTTCCTGATCCTTTGAAAAAAGTGTTTCGATTCGATGAGGCCATCATGGAAACCATGTCTCTCGAGGACCTACCGTGGAGCGATGGGCATCATCGTTCCTCATTTATGCCTGGCCTTTGGGCAATGTCTAACTGTCTTGAGCATTTTACGTCTCAAGTTCCTTCTCCGCCACTTCAAATGCCTATCTTAACTCACGAAGTCTTCACTAAAGGTAACTTGAGTAACATCACCCAGACGATGCCTATCGACATTTCTGTGAAACCGGGAATTGTCGAGAACATCCATGTTGGAGTCACTTGTTCTTCCAATGAATTCCAAGTGTACACTAGCCTCTTTCATGAATTCCGTGATGTTTTCGCCTAGCCTTACAAAGATATGTCTGGAATCTATCCCATTATTATGGTGCATGAGATTCCCACCTACCCTAGTGTGAAGCTTATTCACCAGCATCTTCATCCAGTGCATCCTTGGAAAGTTGCCGCCATAAAAGCTGAAGTTGAAAAACTTCTTAAAGTAGGTTTCATTTATCCGATCCCTCTGATAGAGTGGGTTTCTAACATTGTTCCTATGGATAAGAAGCAGGGAAAAATTCACGTCTGTGTTGACTATCGCGATATTAATCGGGCTTGCCCTAAGGATAACTATCCCACCCCTTTCATCGATCAAATAATTGACGATTGTGTGGGAAGTGATATTTTTTCCCTTATGGATGGATTCTTTGGCTACAATCAGATCAACATTCTCCCATCCGATCAACACAAGATTGATTTTATCTATCCTTGGGGAACGTTCGCATATAAGAAACTACCTTTCAGCTTGAAGAACGCTGGGGCTACATTCCAGCGCGTGATGTCTTATGCCTTTCACAATATTCGTCATATTGTTCAACCATACATGGATGACCTTCTGGCTCATTCAGCTGTGCGAAAAGACCATCTGGACCATCTCTGCCAAATCTTTCTTCGCTGTAGACGCTACAAAATTTGTCTCAATCCGCATAAATGCGTTTTTTGCATCAATTCTGGTAGACTTTTAGGGTTTATCGTATCCAAAGACGAAATTCGCCTTGATCTGCTTAAGGTTGAGGCTATTGTTAATCTCCCCTCTCCATCCTCATTACACCAGCTCCAGAGTCTCCAAGGGAAAGCAAATTTCTTACGATGTTTTATCCCAAACTATGCCGAAGTAGCCAAAGGGTTCACATGACTTTTAAAATAGGACGTCCCTTTTCATTGGGATGAGATTTCTTCGCAATATTTTGATACGCTTAAGACATTTCTTGTCAACGCTCCTCTATTATGTCCTCCAGATTATCATCGTGATTTCACCCTATATCTAGCTACCGCCTTCAGTACGATTGCCATGGTTTTGGTTCAATATGATGATGATGGTAACGAGCATGTTATTTACTACTTGTATCGAAAAATTATTGACCCTGAAATGCGTTATGCACATGTTGAGAAGTTAGCGCTCGTTGCGGTCCAGGCCGTTCAATGTTTTCTTCATTATATTATTTTACGGATGGTAACCGTGATTTCTGATTGTAACCCCATGACCTATATTCTGTCTTGGTAGTTGCTAGGGGGCAAGTACTTGAAGTGGATCGTTACCCTCCAAGAGTTTGATTTGGAATTCACTATCGTCAAATCAAAGAAATCACTCATTTTCGCTAACCTAATTTGTTCGCTCCCTTCCCACTTTGCTCCTTCTTATTTTGAGGATCATATTCTAGATGAAACACTTTTCTTGATTAGCACCCTCAATCCATGGTATGGTGATATCACTGTGTACCTCCAGACTTCTAATTTTAGGTCTGAGTTGATGAAAGATGCTCGACGCCACATTCAACATCAGTTGCAACCTTATCGTATTATCGGAGATACCCTTTATCATGTTGGAGTAGATTCTGTACTCCGTCGATGTCTGACCCTCGAGGAAGCTGAGAAAGTTTTAAATGACTTCCATAGTGGCGCCTGTGGGGGTCACATGTTTGGTTATGCCATCGCCCAGAATATCCTTCATGCTGGTTATTTCTAGACGTCCATTTTTAAAGGCTACATTGTTGCATTATGGAAATGCCATGTGTGCCAGATATATCAATGCAAGATGCGTGTGCCACCTGTTCCTTTACACTCTGTCATTACCATTGGTCCTTTTTCCAAATGGGGCATCAATTTTATGATGTGTAACCCTCGCTCGGCCAGGCCCGAGAGCATGCCTATATCATCGTCACCGTTGATTATTTTACGAAATGGGCCGCAACAATGCCTACACTGGCCGCGAATGGTAAGAAAGTAGCACAATTCATATTCAATCATGTTATTGCTCGGTTTGGTGTCCCTCAAGCCATCGTTACTGATCATGGTTCACATTTTCGGGACTATATGATGGCGGAGCTGACGTCTAAGAGGTCTGCGTCACAACAACTCAACACCATATTACCCTCAAGCTAACGGCCAATTTGAAGCAGTAAATAAAGTTCTGCTTATGATGCTTCAACGAACAATTGGGATCCATAAATCAAATTTGCATCTCATGTTTTTTTCAGTTCTATGGGCTTACCAAACATCGATTAAGAGTGCAACCGGATTCACCCCGTTTCAGTTGGTGTACGGTCTAGAAGCTACTCTTCCGATTGAGTGTGAAACTGCTTCACTCAAATTAGCTATGGAATTACTGCCTAATACTTTACCTAAGGAAGAGCATCTTCTCTATTTAGAGAGATTGAATGAAACTCATCGCTTAGCTGCTTTGGTCATCGAAGCACAAAAGAAGCGAGTCAAAGCTCACTTTGACCAAACAGTTTCCCCTCATTCTTTTATTGAAGGTGACCTCGTTCTCCTGTATGACCAAGCTAATGAAAAAATGGGGGCAGGTAAATTCCAACCCATGTGGCATGGGCCCTACATCATCAAATGTGTGTTATAGAATGGGGCTTATGAGCTTATTTATTATGAATTTTATCCCTTAGCACAGCCGAGAAATTGGTTGTATCTGAAAAAATATTATGCTTGAGTCATTCACGCATGATATGTGTACATAGGTGATTTTTTAATTTTTGTGCATGTTTAGGTTTGATGTGCTTTGTAATATTTTTTCTACTTATTGGGTCTTGTTGGTTCTACAGATGTCTATTACCCCTTACGTTGGTTTCGCAGATGGTGCTTCCCACAGTACCAGGAGCTTGTCTTCGGCAGCCTAGGTAATTTATAATCCTGCTGGTGAGTTGATTGACCTACAAGGTATTTGTCTAGGTCAAACAACAAACAATGTCGTTGAATATAGTGCTGTTGTGGAACTATTAATCGAGGCAGTTAACCTCGTCATACGCGCATTACTTGTAAATCTAGATTCACAGCTTGTTTTTATTCAACTTAATGGTCATTATTCGGTCTGAAACCCATCCATTTTGAGATTTTATTTACGTATTTGTTTGCTTGAAAGACATTTTGATTTCATCACATATCAACATATACCAAGATGAATGAATACATTAACTGATGCAGTGGCTAACATTGTATTAGGTAGACATTTTCACAGTTTATAAAACATCATCATATGTAAATAGACCCATGTAGTAAACAAATGTGTGTGTATATATATATATATATATATATATATATATATATATATATATCGATTGTTTGCAGTGTGTGCATCATAAAAACCCAAAAAATATATATGTATGTTCTGGTTACATCCCGAGATAACATGTATCTCAAAAATATGCAGAATTAAAAATCCTAGGTGCCTAATTAGCATGGTGCTCATGATAGCACTTCACCGCCCGTACCATCCGCCTCAGCAAGTGGTGGATACAACTCAGCACCCCTACAGTATGCCTCTGGTAGGCCTGAGGAACATAATCCAGGCGAGCATAGTCTGGGATCCCATGGGAAATCCCCTCCATATTTTGTAGTATCTCTTCGTCGCCACCCTCACCACGAGGATCAAAATCGTGAGGAGTTCACCTCGCTATTAGCGACATACCTGCAGGCCTCTATGGGCCAACATCTGCATACATATAAGATTAACTGTCAGAGCATGCATATATACCAAAAAATCATAAACTTATGAAAATAAAAAATGAGTCTCACCTAACTCTTCGTCCCAATCCTCAACCTCTAGGATTGGGAGGTCTGGATCACCGGTGAAGTCTGTACCAGAGTAAGGCTAGTCCTCCATGACAATTAGTTGTCAACGAAGCCAACCAAAAAATTCTAGCCTCCAGGACATCTGTTAGCCACCCCCTGATCTAGGCATCAGTGCAGCCCATCGGGCCATCCGTGGTTCTCTGGGTGGTGGCATCGAGATAATGACCTCCTGACACTGGAAAATCAGTAGTCATTCCAAGAAGAATGATACCAAAATGGATCCATACCCAAATTACTTCAGTTTGGTCTTCTTTCACTTGGTTAGTTGCCTCTTGATGTTAATAGTTAGGACCTCTGCCCAGTTGTAGAGAGTTAGGGTCAGGCAGTCTACGGAAAGAAGTAGTTGTGTCTTTTTGGCCTCATGCGGTGCTTGTGATCTTGCAGCTTGCGTGATAGTGTGCATCACTACTTTTAGTTCCAGATCCAGGATGGTTTGGATGTCAACCTTCCCGCTACCTGTTCCTTTGCGTGCCCCTCGACACACTCTGTCGATCACCATCCCCATACTCTCCCCAGAGGGACGGGTACCGATTAGCATAGGGACTGCACCCCTCTGTGACAATCCTGTGATAAAATAGACATCATAAACTTCAATTTCAAGTTCCTGATCTCAAAGAAAAAGGTTTTCTTGATCCTCGTCCTAAATGCTTATCAAATATTGAAGCAATTCCACCTGATCTCGAAGGCACGGTGTTAGAAATAATTTCTTTAGCCCATAGTCTCTGAGGGCGTCCATGCATCGCTCATTCTCCATGGAAATTTTATCTTCCTCACTGTGTTCTCTCTCTTTCCACTCAATCACCATTTTCTCTGTTTGATACCTACACATTGGTCATATGAACATTGTTAGTCTACTTAGGCATTAAAAATTGCAAACAATTGACATCATTTTCCTCAAATTTATGCGGATTTTGGGGTTGTGTGGTTGGCACGACTTTTTCGAAAATAGTCACGCAAATGGGCGTGCCCTCTGTGTAAAAAAGGGCGATTGGCACAAGTCCGTGCCCGAAACTTGCACCAACCGCGATGCCCTATTTTTGACAAATCCTCTCCTAAAAGAATCAAAATGACATATACAGGTAATGAAATTTAGCTTAAAAGATGGCAAATGATGCCGGCTCTTACCTGAGACTAACAAAATCATGATTGGTTCACTGGATCACTTGTAATTGTCGCCACAAGATCGCAAGGAAAATGGGTCACTGTTGCTCCACAAAGAGGTAAAAGTCACCACTTATGGCATTTTATAACTTTTCAGGATTTTAACTTAGGTTTTAAAACATATTTGTCAATTATTTTATCATATTATTTTCGAGGAATAGGTTTTACACATGTATTTTGTGCAGTGATAGGTTTTCGCATCGTTATGACGAAGAAACGAGTTGTATTTTATACTTTTTCGGACTCGGTAACAACATGAAAAAGTCACTACTAGAGTCACCTTTCAGATCTTTTCTGACTGTCTAAAATTGAAAATATTGTCGAGACGCTTGTCGTTTTGAACTCGTTAAATGGCTGCGAAACGATATCTACCCAGTATATGTTTACCCCTTTTTCAGGCTGGGATAGATTATTTACAAAAAAGGAATACCTTAGCCTATCATGACTAAGAGGTTCTCTCAGATGTTGTTTTCTACCTTTTCGGATCTGAGAGACTATTTAAAAAAAGGGCCTTGTTGGAGTTTTCTTTTCGGCTTTCTTTTCAAACTCTCTAAACATGAAAGGACGTCGAATTCTCCCTTTGTCAAACTCGTTAAAAACTGATGACATCAGACTCCGTCGTCATGACGTTACTCGAGTTTCTCCTTCCTAGGGCTCGTAAAATGTACTAGGTTGGATTTGTCCGAAGGAAAAACTTACATCGCAAGCATATGTTATCCCCTTCAAGCTTTCTTACAAAAATAATTGGGGTACTTGCCATAAATGGTGCGGGAAAATGGAATCAGACTTTAGTCAGTAGTATGTCACTCTTGAATAGGCACTTGTCTGCATTCGTGTCGGGTTTGGGACATCTCACTTCGTCATTTTTTTTCCTCCATGGGTTTGGGTAATCTCTTTTGATCGCTCATCTTCTCTTTGCCACATCACCATGACCTCAGATCCCTTGATGTCAAATACTGCCAAATCCAGTGTCGTGCCGCCAATATGTTCAAGAGAATTTTTTTCTTTGCGAATTTCAACCTCCCTATGATTCTCTGTTGGTATTGATTCGCAAATCATCATATTCCTCTGTCTCATGTCGATGATGTGGGAAACATCATGGCCTTCCTTCGACCAAATCACTTCCTGTCGACTTCAGCTCATTTTCTAGGAAGTTGATCTAGAGACTCCCTTCAGGTGCCCTAGAGTCTGCATGCCTTAAATGCAGGTTCTTTTCATCCGTCGAAAGTTTTACATCATTGGCCTTCGATCGGATGATTATGGATGTTCGATGCTAGATCACTATTCACATTCTTTGGATTGTACCTTTTGTACCTTGAGAGTCATTGTCATTATTGGAAGTTTCTCTCGTGTCTGTTAACAACTCTCATTATTGGCTGGTAATCAGACAATGTTCCTTCATGTTCGACTTCAACTCATCTATTCTCATGCTTGAAATTGTACTTTTTTTGGGTCAGGATGGAGTGCAAGACCCTGGGTTTTGTCTGATGAAATATACGCTACGGGTTCTTTGTGGATTACTATGACTTATTACATGACTCTTCTGATTGGATGGTTGTGACCATACCTGAGTCTATTCATTGATCCTTATTCCTGGATGGCTGCGTCCATACCTCGGATCTCACTTTCATGTACTCTATTATGGATGGCTGTGCCCATGCCACATATCATGTATCAAAGATATCAGTCGTATTTGTATTTGTAGGTTTTCTGATAGTAGTGTTTGGGTTGAACGCATTCTCATAAAGCATTTAACCCCTCCCTCTCTCTCGGACCTCATGCTTTAGGGGGCATCTATCACACAGAATTTTATCACCGTCCCTACAATCCCTCGTCCCGCATATTGGAGGATCATTCCTGTGACTTGTGAATAGTATCATACTTTGCAAACACCTTCTTTTCATCCTTCTGCATAAGGACATCATTTCTCTTGTTGGACATTTCTTCAAAAAAACACACAAAATCTATGTTTTGGCCTAGGCGCGGATAGCCAGTTCATCCCTCACACCGATGTGGAAGATTTTCACTAGAGCCCGTGCCACCTGGCGCTCTGTCTTAATGCAGCCCCCATGCTAAGCTGTTTTAGGAATGTTTTTGAAAAATTAGAGGCAGAAATTTCCTTATAACTACCTCAAGGATGAGTCATTGGAAGTGGTTAAATTGAAAAGCCACAGATCTCTCTCTTTAGGCAGTGGTTTTAACCTCCCATGGAACACTCCTTAAAGATAGGCCTCCCTTCCATAATTATAGGGATCCTAACCTCTCCCTCTCCCTCTATATAAACGAGCCTTCTCCCTTTATGAAAGCTAGCTGAACATATAGCCAAGGAGCTGAACTTGGAGGAGAATACTATATCTTAATAATCACTATTGAGAAGGTAGAACCAAGGAGAATTCCATAGAGAGAGTCCCGTCCAAATTCTCGATGAGCCTTTATGAGACACGCTCTGCTTGAATCCTGCTAGAGGAGATCACAATGTCGAAGCTTGGTTGTACTCTTCCTTCCATTTATTAATATACTCGACTATGGTGTTGGTTCCATCGTTGTGTTATGTTTTTTATGTAATGAAATTTATTTAGTTCTCTTCAACTGACTAATAGTTATGAATGTGAACTAGTATGTTGTATATCATCATTGTTTCTTGTGTGTGTGTAGTTGTTCGAGCGTGAAAGCGAGTGGATCGTGATCTGCAGAACCAGGAGCGAGGAGAGAGCCACTCTTTTCGACAACAACAACAACATAGGATCTCTGGTAAGTCATCTATCGAATCTCCATCCATTCGTTAACTAGAAATAAATATTATAGTGTGTCTTGTTTGTGGCTAGACCCACTCTAGGGCTAGTGGGAACGCCTCTATCCACAGAGGGGATTTACCTCACCAAAACTTATTTCTACAGTCCCCCCAATTAAGTTTGTTGTTGAAATTGATCCCGAGGTATTTGTACTCATTTACTTCTTCAAGAGTGTTACCTTCAAAGAAGAATGTATGCTAACTCTACTTCCTTTTATTAGAGAAAAACATTATCTCGATCTTGCTAATATTTACTTGCATCCCCACTACTCTACAAAAATGCTCAAGGGAATATAGGTGCGTCTGCAATCCATGGACCGATTTAGCTATCAATACAAGATCATCAGCATATAAAAATATTTATCACAAACTCCCCCAAGTGAAAACCATCCCCACCTTGAAAATTTAGCCACTCTTCCAGTTTACCAATATATAAACCAAAAAGAGCACGGGATAGAGGGAAACCTTGCTTGACTCCAATGTCACTTCTGAAGCTTTCTGAAATACCCGTTGAGGTTCTAATTTTTACTTTATCCTCTTCATAAAGTATATGGAAAACAACCCTATAATGCAAAGTAGTTTCAAGTTCTTCCATTCTACGCCACAAATTATCTCTAGGGACTGTGTCAAATTCCTTTTTGAAGTCAACAAAACATAAAAATATTTCTTCTTTATCCCCCCAAACCTTTTCAATAATGTGTCTCAACGTGATGCCATGATCCACTGTAGAATGATTTGGCCTAAAACCCGCTTGTCCTTTTGCCCTCTTTTCTTTTACTTTTTCCCACTTACTGATTCTATTTTCTACCATGCTGCCGAAAATATTTTCAAACAAAGAATTGATCATAATGGTTCTATAATTGGATGGATTATTAATGTCTCCACTTTTAAAAAGGGGTATTGCTAGGCTAGTTGTCCAGTCTCTTGGGAATCCTTGTTGAATATTTCCATGATGTGTGATGCAAGAGTGTTCCTTCCCCATTTTAGATACTTTTCTTGAAGTTCAACCAAGTCTTTTTCCTTTCTTGTTTTCAACTTTTTAATTCCAATCTCCACCTCCTGTAATGTGAAGAGCTTTGTAGTTGTGTTGAACCCCGGGGGAGGCTCAACCTCTGATTCTTTCTGATAGAGTTGTCTTGCATATTCAAACCATTGATTAGTTGTAATATTATTTTCAATTTTCTTCTTCCTTAGTTGAAGTCCTGCCAGAAAATTTTTGGGTTATTCTTTCCTAGATATATTAACTCTTCTCGCCCTGTTTTCATGAACTCATCTTTTTTCATTTTTAGTATTTGTTTATATAAATTTACATTCATATTTTCCTTAACTTATAATAAGGACCATAGCAATTTCTTCCATGAGAGCTACTCCTTTTTCACTCAACATTATGTCATAAGGAACCAAGCTTTTTATTTTGAACTTGCTCATAATCCATAATTTTTAGATTTTCTCAATTTATTTCTATTTTAAAAAACCCAAATAATTAAATCAAATTGGTGGAGAGGAGGTTCTACAATAATGATACATTTTGAAGGCTCAATGCTATGATTTTGAAAGAAAAGCACCAAAGCACACTACGATTTTGAAGGCTCGACACTACATTTTTGAAAGAAACGCACAAAATCATGTCACGTTTTTGAAAGAAAAGCACAAAAGCACATAAACCTTAAGTTGGGTAGATATAGGCAATTTCTGGAAGCTTTTGAAACGTTTTGGCAATGGCACCAGAGTTTGAATCGGGTCATGGATACGGCAAACAAAAAATGCATGTTAAAGGGAATTGACTCTTCTCTTACTGGTGCTTGGCAGCAATAGTGGAGGACACAAAGCATTGAGGGTTGATTGTGAAGCAGTAAACCCTAGCATTCAATTCATTTGGATTTCACATGCATACGAAGAAGAGACTACGGACGGTTTCATTCCCATGGCGACACAAATTTTTGAGGGAGGGAGGGCGCCATTGGAATTACTCATTTTAAGAAGTCAAAAAACTACTTTATGTTCATTTCAAGATGTGGAAATAAAACAGAAATGATCAGAATTAGAGCTTTATGCCCTAGGAAAATGACCTATATGCATATATGGATGCGAGTACGGCGCATCTATTGGATTAAGGGTTGTGGGGCTCCTTTCAGTGCATAAAATTGGGCAATAACTAATTGGATACTTTGTCACTAAATCATAATGGTGGGTTTAGGAAAAATTTGGGACATCACATGTTGTTGTGGAGATATGAATATCAGCATAATTCCCGTCTCCTTCCAAGCTTCCAAATGCATATATTATAAAAAATAAGTCCAAAATGCTGGTTTTGGGCATTGACTTAGGTAGCCTTACTAGTTTTGCAGGAGCTGGGGTTGTAGCACGTGTTATGATGGCTACTGTGATATATATCAACATGATGCTTCTGATAGATGATTCCATTTCAATTTGATTCTAGGATATATTCCAAGATAATATCATATTTAGGGCAAGAGGATGGCCTAGATGAACCAGACATTGCCAGGGTCGGATCCAATGGAATGGATTATAAGGCCAAACTTGATAATGGAATGAATGATTCTGCGAAATCCCATGAAATGATGAGTACTTCTATCATGAGATAGATTCAGGATGAGTTTTAGGTTATAGGAATAGCTAGGCATATAAATCTTGTGGTATTGCAAGCTTATATTTAACAACATAATGCCCATCTATTAAAATATTATTTCATGACCAATGGGAGTCTTGATGGTGCTTTGAAGAAAATCAAGGATAAGCAGTTGTAGCGGTGCTGGCGGATGTGGAATAGGTGTTAGTAAACAGACACATCACTAGAGTTAACGAATACACAAGAGGCAGTTAAGCACATACCACGAAACACACGGGGAGTATTGGTTTATCCAATGCCCAAAAAGCTTCTCGCCAAGCACGAGTCGAATGTGATTCGAACTCGAGACCTTACGCTCTTATACCATTTGTTGGAATCAATATTATAGCTACACCAAAACCCACATGTGTTAGTAAATGGGTGCATCTCCATAGTTAACGGATCCACGAGAGGTGGTTAAGCCCATGTTGCGAAACACATACGGAGCGTTGGATTATCTAATGTCCAACATGGTCACGGATTCAATTCTCTCAATACTCTTAGTGCTAGGTTCTAATGTTGAGCTGGAAAGTGATCCCTGTTGGTGGATCTACCTACTAAAATCCTGTGGAAATATCGGTCACTGATAATTGGGGTTTGTGAACCACATAGAAAAATAAAATAAAAAATAAAACATTTTCATCCTTCTTCCTCCTCATAACATAAAACTAGGAAAAATATTGATCATAAGACTTTTTTCGCCCCAATACATCAGGAAAGTATCATAAAAGTATCAACTTTATTATTTGCAGGATAACATGATTGGTCATGTTAAGGAGAAATTTTGATATGGACGTCCTCTTTCTCATACGGTTCAGAGGATGAATCAGATCAAGATCAATAATAAAAGAAGAAGATAAATATTCCTGTTCTAATGAGGAATATTTAGTTGAATATTTGTGCTTATCTCAGTATACAAAGCAAAGGATAATCTTCTTCATATGTAAGGGACAAGACAAGAAAGAATCGATGAAAAGAATATAATTTCTTTGAAAAACCACTTGACCTTTTCACACTATCTCTTCATTTTCTATCAGTAGGGTTCATTCTCTAATGGAGACTTTGATATTGGAGTCACCCAATGAATGATAAGTAGCCAATATTTGATGTCTAAATCTTGTTCACAATCAATATTTAGACCTTGTTATGTCATATACTCTGGGAAATATAGCTTCATTCATTTGTTCCTCAACAACGACGCTAATTTTATGTAAATCCTAGAGACAAATCCTAGCAAGGGAATCATGCCCGGGCATCTAAGTTTTTTTATAATAAATTTTGTTAGGAAGCAAGCTTGCATGAAATGGAGCTTGAAGTCAAATAATTACTCTCTATAACCATAAGGCCACATCTTGAATATTCACAGACTCAATAGCTAAAAAGGATGATAGAAGAAAGTAGAAAAATAACCAGCTAGCTTAGTAGAGTATTCTTGAATTCAAGAAGTTAGAGCTCAGTGAAAAACCACATTAAACAATTATGCTTAAGGGGATAAAATAATATTTTTTTATAAAGGATCATGAATGTAACGGTTTTACTTGTATAATATTGTAGGTGTGACTTGTGCAAATCTATCTACCTTACACAAATAAAAACCTATCCAGAGAGAGATTTATGTATTTTAGGAAATAAAACCCATTCAGATCCCAAAAATACTATTAAGAAGGAATAAGATGATGTAAGGTAAAAAAAATAACAAAGGCAAGAAACAAACTATAAATTCTTCCAAGAACTGGAATCTTTATCGATTATGAAAATGTCTCACAGACTTCTCTATACAAAAATCATTCCCAACCCTAGCTTTTAAACCCCTTTTCCTTGGCTCTTCATTGTTTTTATACATTCCTTTGAAAATTTGTTTGATTTAAAAGTGTGTTACTAACTCCTAACTAATTAATAATTGGAAATATGAAGTAAGTATGTTTAACATTTCGGTACATTGCAATGTCATATCATAGCGTGCAGTAAGCACCAGACGAGTAACTCGAATTACGATCTCAATAATCAGATAGGAAAAGGGCATGAAGTCAACATTGTCGACAATTACACAAAGAAATTTAACCCAAAGTTAAACAAAATTCATATATTTTTTATATTGTTAATTGTAACATTTTCTTGTGGAGCCCACGTTTATTCGGGCATTTGGGGTATAATATTTCATGAGGCCCCAACAAGATAGGAAGGCCCAAATAGGCCTATAGTCCCAAACAAGTCGATTGGATATGCAGGGTCCACACAGGTGTTCGACCCATTTGGGAGTTCAAAGCTAGTAACTTTTACAACCCACATCTAAAAGGCCTAAATTGGTCTAGTCCCGGATCTATTCAAGTTATGCCACATGCCAAATTTTGGGGCACCTAAGAGTTTAGGGGTGCAGCCTTTGTTCAATGGTCCCACTTTCCAAGAGGCCTGAATAAGAGAGAAGGCCTGAATGGGTGGGAAAGGCACAAACAACCTATTGGGTCCACACTTAAGTTTGGGGGTATTTAGGTGTTTGAAGAAGCTTGCAACTTATGCTCCCAAACATGCCCAAATTTGGGCCACCTTCAACCTTTTAACTTCAGCCTTCATCCTTTCCCAAATCAAATCAGAAATCATTATTCACATAAACTACAAAGTTGATGAGTTGAGCTAAAGAGTTGCAACTATGACATCCCAGTAAGTGTTCATTATGTCACTCATATCGTACAAACGAGCAAGGTTTTTGAGCTCGTTTTCTAGCTTCTTTTTGTGATTATATGGAATTGTTTTCCTTTTCAGAAAAAAATTGAGGTGGTTCCCAAAAAAAGCTCGAGAACATAAAGAAGTTGGCAGACATTTTTGAGCAAATATGTAGAAGTCCAAAAAAATTTGACTGGGTCATTTTGAGCTACAATAGGAAGGACTCCCATATTTGCAGTTGAAGAAGGCTTTGTACAAACTCAAGTAGGGACCCAAGGCATGGTATTATGGGATTAATGGATACCTAATGAGTTTGGGCTTCACCAAGAGCGATACAGACCCTGTCCTTTTCTTCATGGTTCTTGATGGTGATTCTTTGATCTTGGTGTTGTATGTGATGATTTGTTCCTCATTGGGGTAAAGAGACTCATAGTCAGGCACAAGAGGGAGTTGGCCTCAAAGTTCGAGATGAAGGATCTTGGCTTGGTGAATTATTTCTTGGGATTGGAGGTGTGGTAGAGACCAAGTGAGATCTCCTTGGACAAGGGAAGTACATTGTTCATATTTTATGGAAATTCAGTATGATGGATTACAAGTCAATGGCTACACCTATGGTGAAAATCTAAAGAAGATGAGTGATTTTGCCTCAGATTAAGATTAGGTGGATCCCACTATCTATAGGCATTTGATCGAATCCTTGATGTACCTAGTTAACCTCAAGCCAAATATTTGCTTTGCAGTAAACACCCTGAGCCAATTTATGGTTGTGTTGAGGCATGTACATTGGGTTACAACGAAGCATATGTTGAGAGACCTGTGTGGTAAAATTGGATATGGTTTGAGATATGCCTCGAGTGGTGAAGTGAGGTTGTTGGGATATACTGATTCAGATTGTGTCAGGAGTGTAGTGGATAGAAAGAGCACCTCAAGGTGCTACTTCAGTTTGGGATTAGCTATGATATCCTAGTTTAGCAGAAGTAGACTTTTTTCACACCTAGTACAATAGAGTCAGAGTACATCGCAAAAAATGTTGCAAGGCAAGATGCAGTAAATCATTGGAAGCTACTTGTAGGGATATTTGATTTTGAGCTAGAGACAACCTTGATACATTGTGACAATCAAAGGTGTTAGATCTACGACTTTTGTGATCCATAAATTAGATAAATGTATTTTGGATCAATCACATTGTTAGGATGATGCATCCATACTATTTATTCATTAAGATCCATGAGATTTTTCACCTTTTCCTAAGGTTGAACCACATTATTTGGTTCAAAATGTCAACCAAATCCTAACAATTTGATTAATCTAAAAGACATTTATCTAATCAAAGTTGTGTCAAGCTTTTGCAGAATCTAGTTTTTCATGACAGCTTAAAGCACATTGAGATCAAATATCACTTCATCTGATACATGGTGCATAAGGGAGAAATGAAGCTTTAATACATATCCACGGACAAGAAGATTTCAGACAATCTCATCAAGCCTCTATTTAGAACGAAGTTTGTATACCTCAAAAACAGGGTTGGCATGATGTTGAATGTCTCCCTCCCATAGAGGGAGTGTTGATTTTTTTATAGCATTGAGAAGACATTCTCCCATGGGGTCATGATGTTTTGAATAGTGGGGGAATGATGCATTCACCCATGGAGCCATGTTGATTTGGCTAGGGGTGAATGTGTTGATTTTTTATGATCAACTAATATGATAATTTATTTCCCATGATTTCTTCATTAATCCATCTCAAGTTACATTCATCATCAAGCAATTACACATGGAAAATCTCAACAACAAAACACTCATGACAGTAGTATTAGGAAGAGATGCCCAAACATAAGAGACAAAAAATTACCTCAGGAAAATCCTAACTAAGGAAAAAACCAACAATCGTTTCTTAGTGAAATTATTCAATTCAACAAAATTTCAATCTAAGTTTCATCAAACAACCTGAAAAATCCTAGGGCTAGACAAGCCCTTCTCCCATAAACAACAGTTTCCTTTTCAACTTTGTTGGTCTCTCCACATGCTTGAGCTAGCTCAATCTTCTCTCCTTAATGTTTGAAGCTTCTTGGTCCCCTTTAGACCTGAGGCTTGGTCTTAAAATAGGTTATTATCTTCCTCTTTCTTATCTTGACTGACCTCTTTTGAAAAAATGTATCTTCTGTAAAATCTACCTGAGCATTTGGTGCCAAATCCTCCACAAAAAGTAGGACTTGTTTCTCTTCTTGATATAGAATGGAAGGCTCATAGAGTTTCAAATTATTTACATTCACAACTGATTAAATGCATATGTATGGTGGTAAATTGAATCAATAAGAATTATCACCCACCTTTACTAGTATCTCAAAGGGACCATGCCTCAGAGCCTTGATTTTCTTACCAGGCCCCTGCAACCTCTCTGTGTTCAACTGTAGCCATAATTTTTCACCCACCTTGAACGATTTCTCTATTTTGTGTTGATCATGCCTAGCCTTATACTTCTCCTATGACTTCTGCAGTGTTTCTTGTACTTGTAGATGGATTTTACTGATCTTCTCTATAATTTTTTCAGCCCTCAAAGCATCTCCAGTAAGATCTTCCCTCACTCCTTGCTGCCCATACACAATATTCAAAGGTAAAGGTGGAAAATATCCAAAACAATTCTAAATTGAGGACTTTCCTGTATAAGTGTGGACTGCTTTGTTATAAGAATGTTGTATAGATACAAAATTTTCATCCCAGGTCTTCAGATGCTTCTAGTTGTATCCCCTTAAAAGCTGCACCAAAGTCCTGTTGACTACTTTTGTCTGCCCATTTGTCTTTGGATGGAATGTTGTAGATCTCTTCAACATTGTGTCCATCTTCTCTCACAATGTAGTCCAAAATGCACTGCGAAATCTTGTATCCCTATCTGAAACGATGCTCCTTGGTATCACAAAGTGCAGTCAGACCTATCCAAAGAACAATTTTGTTGCTTCTTGTCTACTGATGGTATTTTTACAGGGCATCAGAACACACATCTTGTCGAACTTGTCAACTACCACGAACATGTAGTCATGTCCCTTCCTGGTTTTCAGTAAACCTCCCACAAAGTACAAGGAAACGCTTTCCCAAGGATGAGTAGGTACAGTTTAGGAATGGTATAGACCCTATTTCATGTTTCTAGGCTTGTTGGTACAACAAAGCATGCACCCTCTTATGAACCTAGCTACTCGCTCTTGCATCTTGGGCCAATACACATACCCCTAAAAGTTAGCCATGATGTTCCCTAAACCAAAGTTCCCTACAACCTTGGAGGTGTGAGCCTCTCTAATCAGCTCCAAACACTCACCTTTAGGAACACATAGCTTATCCAGCCTGTAGAGTAACCCATCCTGGAGATGGTTGTCAATGGTGTTGTCGAAATCGTGCACATGCTATGCAACCATTGATACACATCATTGAAGTCCTCATCCTATCAATATGCCTCTTTGTATGCATCATGGGTGAATGGATCCATGTGCATAAGAGTCCCCAAAGCTGTAATATTTGATGTGGGTGGCCTTGATAGCATGTCGGCCAAATTTTTTGTGCTTCCCTTCTTATACTTGATGACTAAATGATGCTTCTTTAAGAACCCCATCCACTTGTAATTCTTGGTTTGTTGTAGCTTACTATGGGCCTGCAAGTATTGTAATGGCTAGTGATCTATGTGGACTATTGTATCCTTTCTCATCAGATAATGCTTCCACTTCTTCATAGCTTGAACCATGGCCTAAAAGTCCTTATTGTAGGTAGGGTAGTTACGAATTTCCCCATGTAAAACTTCAGAATGGTAACATACATGCCTTCCTCCCTGCATCAAGAAACTCCCATAGCATACCTACTTGCATATATCTCCACGTCGAAAGGTCACTGGAAGTTTGGTAATGTCATAATTGGTGCTTGAATTATTTTATTCTTTAGCTCCTCGAAATCCTTCTGTTGACCTTTTCCCTACTGGAAACTCTTGCTACTTGTTGTTATGGCATGGAGCAATGCTGCTCCACTAAAAACAAGACTATGAATTTCCTCACGTAATGTGTTGCCCCAATGAAACTCTTGACCTAAGAAACATTAGTAGGCACCAAGCATTTCATGATGGCCTCCATATTGGAAGGATCTATCTTCAACTCTCCTCCACCAATCACATACCCAAAATATACCAAGGACTGCTGCATAAACTCATGCTTCTTGAGATTTTCTAGCAGCTGGTGCTTCTTGAATGTTTCTAGCACTTGTGTCAAATGTGAAATATGCACCTCCAAGGTAGCACTATATACCAATATATCATCCAAATAGATAATAAAATTGAATCTATAAAAGGGCACAATATATCATTCAATAATATCATAAATGTAGCTATTGCATTACATAGGCCAAATGGAATGACAAACCCCTCACACAAACCTTTCTTGGTTTTGAAGGCAGTCTTCCATATATATTCTTCTTTGAATCGAACCTGGTCATATCTAGACTTTAATTCTAGCTTGGTGAAGTATTTTTCTTCTACAACTGATCCAGCAGATCATCTATCCTAGGTATGGGGTATCTATTCTTGAGCGTGATTTTGTGCAACACCCTGTAATCTATACACATACACCAAGTCCCATCCCTTCTTTGATGGGTGATGACATGGTGATGTACTAAGTCGAATGACACCCTATTTCAGTATTGTCTGCAACTATTTCTTCACCTCACTTGCTTCTATAACAAACTTCATGTACAACCCAATATTTGGCAATGGGGAGTCTGGAAATAGCTGGAACTCATGCTCCACTTATCTCTTAGGTGGTAACCCTTTAGGCTCTCATAACAGATCCATGTATGCATGTAAAAACTCCTCCAATTATTGTTTATGTTTCTTAGTACACCCCTCTAGGGATGCTTTGGCTCTTATTGACTCCTCTTCAGACTGAATTTCTCTTAAAAATAATAAAACATACTTCTTGCTGGAACTGATCAATTTCTTGGCTTGGTTGGAAGTTACCAGTGAAATTTTTTACTTGCCTTTTTTGCGCATTGATGATGAATTATTTTCCATCCTTGAAGAGCCGATATTGGTTAGCACTCCTCATGAATATTGGATTACACATGTACATGTATGGACTCCCAGACACGACTCCACATACATCAAGGGGAACCACATCTAGGTCTACTTTATCAATAAAATCGACACTGATAGGAAATCTAATTTTACACTATTTTGTTACCTTCAGCTCTACATACTTATTTACCCATCCCATTGGACATGGGTTTGGATGATCACAAACTTCCAACCCCAACTTCTTGACTAGCTCTGTTGCAATGAGATTCCTCTGTGATCCTGAGTCAAATAGTGCATCAATCTTTGTTTTATTGACCTATATCTTTATATGGAAGAGTTTGGTAATTTCTTTCTCTTCATGTTGCTGAAAGCTACTCAGATTCACCTCCTTCTGTACTGATGTACAAACAATATTCTCATCCACATCTGAGCTTCTTTCAACTTGGTTGCTCGAATCAGTGGCCATGAGATTCTTCTTCTTGTTCTTCGATTTTAGCTATGGATGAAACTTCCAACACTGCTCCTTTGTATGGCCATAAATGTTGCAGTGGTTTCTAGGATCTTTGCACTAGTGTGTTGTTGTTTTCATCTTCTTATCTTTCCCCCCTTTTTTCTTCTTCTTCCACTCCTTAGAAGATTCTTGTTTTTCCTTCTGATTCGATCGACTTGATTGCACTCTCTTTAGGCATATGTTCTCCAGGTACTGTGCCTGTACACAAGCCTCGTCCACCGATTTTGGCTTGAACAACATCACTTGCTCACGAAGATGACGGTGCACACCCCCCAAATAATTGAGGAGTACATTTCGATTTTTTGGAGAGATACCCAACATTATAGCCATCTTCCTAAATTTTGTGGTGCACTCTTGCATGCTTTCACCCAACTTTTGCCTGAAGTAATACCACTGGATCCATTGGTCCTCCACGTACCCAATGGGATAAAATTGTGACTTAATAATATTTTTTAAATCCTCCAACTTAATCATTGGAGGTTCTCCCTCCAACCTCGGGGTTTCTGTGTATCTCTCCATCAATTCAGTGCATGGCCCTCTAATTTTAGCCTCGTGAATGAGATATTTTGTCCTTCCTCGATTTGATGGACACTGAAATAAACTTCCATTTGTTGCAACCAGTGGTTCAACTTCAGAGCATTGATCTCGCTGTGGTATGATTTGATATTGAATTTTTCTTCCACTTTAAACAGGGACTATGATTGATTCACGACATTCGAACTAGGTTGATTTTTTTGGGGCTCTTTCTTCAACTAGTTCTCCATTTATCCTCAAATTTCTGATCCCCTTTCTAATTTTTCCTCTACATTCAAACTGCCATCTTCTCCAAGTATCCCCAACTTGATATTCAAGGCTGCCATGATGACATTTACATTGCGGTGATATCTGTGACTTGTTGTTCCAGCTATGTAAACCTCACCTTTGCAGGATCATGAGGCTCATTTATAGATTCATCGCCCATGATTAGGGTTTTACGATTTCTAGCCCCATCGATCTAGATCCCTACAATATCCACAATACCCAAAGAAACCTGCTTTGATAACAAATTATCCATAAACTGTTGCGGTTATTCCACTAGATAGTTCATCACAACATATCTGATAATAATATATTAAAATACTATAATTTTACACTATTACAGTTTTATTAAAACTCTAGATTTATATATTTAATTGCAACCAGTGCATGCATGCAAATGGAAATTATGTAGAAAGTAAAGAACAACAAAATAAGTTCACACATGCCTAAAACTTAAGATATCTCTTTGGGAAACCCTTTATGGAGAAAACCTAGCTAGAAGGTGAGGCTTCTTTGCTCACTTTCTCTAACTGGAAATATGGCTATAGGTACAAAGAAATAATGCATGTGGCCCATGGGCTACTACAGTGCACAAATCCTCTTTTTGTGCTCTACCTCCTATCCCTCTTGGCTATCTTTGCTCAACTATGGAACAAAATTCTCTCGAAAGAATGGAATGCCTCTTCCTCCTAGTGGCACGATTATAACACAACTAGATAGCCTACTAGTGGTTAATTTTTACTACATCAACTCCTAACTAGAGTTACAATATAGAATATTCTAGAATATTTTACATCATAATCATGTGGCTAGATTAATAATGGGGGCGATGCGGTATCCTCCCGAACTATAGGTGTGAAAACAGGAAGGTCAACTTCTGAGTGGTATAATTTTTGCATACAAACTCTGATGGATGTGATTCTTGTGTTGTTAGAAAGATATTTAGTGTAGAATTACATCAAATGGTGCGACACTAAAGATAAAAAATTTTACCCCCAAAAATCGTCGTTTTATGCCTCAAAATTGTCCCAGAAGGTTTCAGACCCTGTTTTTCCAAACTGGGTCTCGCCGGTAAAAAAAATCCCGTGAGCTATTCCTCCACTTTTTCCACTCCAAATGCATCGATATGGATGGAAAATAATATAATGATCCAATCTAGATCATGAGTATGCTAATAACATGAGGATGGAGTATTGGACTGTAAGGAAATATTTCATGTCACCGACAATGTTCTGCTATGAGCCTTGCATTGTTGTGAAAGTATTTGTATAGCTTGTCTGATCATCTATGAGTGAAATTGATAAAGTCAAAAATAAACTATATGTTGCCATTGCTAGTGTTTGTACATAACAGGGAGCCTTCACCTTGATGTATGCTACTACAGTTGAGTGACAGTGTATGTACTAGCAAGACACTATTGGATTAAAGCAAATAACTTGTATGAGGACCTGTTGATAATGGTTTGACATGCATAACGGACAATTTTTGGAAGTGAGTATAAGGGCACTGCTACTATTAATTCAGTGAGATATATATATTTTTCAAAGTATTGTTAAGACACCGTAATGGTTTTTCCAACAAGGAAGCACAATACAACATAATTTGTTGCATGGCCAAGGAGTCAGATTTTTTTGTGATGGGTGATCAGTTTATGTATTGTTATGTATTTAGATAGGGTTTGATAGTGCATATGACTTTAGTAGAGTTGTTGTGGTAGTGGATTTGAAAAATTTACTTATACTACTAGGGTTTGAGGGGAGGAAGTTGATGACCTTGTGACAATATTGCATACCGAAAAAGACAACCATTTTCTTTGATACTTTGATAATGAGCATAGGTGGATCTAGTCTGAAAATTATGAATTGTGGTACGCTTGCTGACTGGGGTGGCAGGGTGGTGAAAAACTAGATATTGGAGTCTTTTTCAGGTCAGTGTCTGAGAACACTTCAGGGTGGCAGTGTGGTGCTAGGGCAGGTCAAGGCCTTTGGAAGGTGTTGGAGCATCCTTTCAGGCAAACTTGATAAATCCAAGGTGTTGGAACGTCCTTCCTGTTGGAGCTTGTAAATCAAGGCGTTGGAGTGTTCTTCTAGTTAGAGTTGGTAAATCAAGGAGTTGGAGCTTCCTTCAAGTTGGAATCTGTAAACTAGGGGGTTGGAGGATCATTTAGTTGATGCTGAAAATCTTGGAAGTTGGAGCTTCTTATCGATGTAAATTTTGAAGACCTATATTACGAAGTGTTTGATGGTTTTTCTCCAGGAAGGGGTTCCACCTAAAATATCTTGTGTCTATTTTCTTTGATATTGTGCATTGTTGAATGGCATTTTTTATTTATATTTTGACTGGATTTTTTTTTTTTGTTGGTCAAAGTCTGGTATTATATTATCATCTCAAAAACAGAATTTACAAGAGGAGCCACCATGGATCAAATACATTCAGTCGCCCTCAAAGGAATACTATGCCCATGGAGCTTGGGTGATTTCCAAGGCATTCAAAGCACTTGGTTATTTGCTGCAAAATTACAAAAAAAAAAAAAACCGAAAGCTATCATCAAGGAGGTGGATGCAGGGGACTTGGCAGAGGAACCATTAAGAGACAATCCTAATGGTGTAGGTGGACGCTGATGTGATTCATTTGAGTCTCCAAGGCTCAGAGGTGGTCTTGAGAGTGCCTCAGAATATGACACAAACTCTCCAAAGCCTAAAGGGTCTCCATCTATAGGCTTTGAACGACGTTAATGTAAGCCACTATTTCATTCTGGTCCTTGTACCTCTGTTCTCTCAAGGTGTCCAAGTTGAGTTGAATCTGTTGAAGCTAGGTGGAGATGGTGTCAAGGGTGGACAGAGCCTTTGCTTTGCCAGAGGATTTGTCTGGGGAAACAACCATGGCTGCTGTTGAGTGCAGGCTCTCCGTAGACTCTGAGTGATAATGCAGGTCTTCTACAACCTCTCGATGATCCATTCCTTAGCCAATACCACCATGACAAGCCCTACCTCACTCTCTCGGCATGCAAGCTTCTTCAACTACCTTGTGCTTGGCTGTGCTAATGCTCCAAGTCACCTCAATTCCGCCCATCTAGGAAGCCCACGCTCCACCACAGAACCCTTGGTTGAGATTAGCTTGGACTGTGACCTGCGTCTTCTAGGTTGGGAAGGCCTTAACTTCCCCCCACCCACTTTTCCAAGTGATTTGACACCCTCCAAGTCGCCTCAATTCTACCCATCTAGGAATCCCACACTTCACCACCGAACCCTTGGTTGTGATTAGCTCGAACTGCGGCCTGTGTCTTATGGGTCAGGAAAGCCTTAACTTCCCCCCACCCACTTGCCCAAGTGATTTGACACACCCAGTGGGGAGACCAGATACTAATGTTACTTATGCTTTGAAGTTTAAAAATTAACTCATTGAACTGAAATATTGATACACCCTTGTTTTAGTATCTCCAATAAAATCTGTAAAATAATCTCCCTAGCAGAAACCTCCCTAACAACCACTCGCAAGCAGTTCACTAGATTAATTTAATCAATCCACATGTGTGAATCCCAAAGGCAACCAATTCCATGGATGAATGTGTAGGGTTCCAACTGGGTGGAGTGCTCTACAGGTAATGAAGTGGTCAAACCCATCTGGGTGGGTGGGCCATATCCCCATCCGTATCCTCCAAGAATATGTTCCAATAATAGGAATAAGGCCAAGTAATTTCATGTAATGTGCCATGTGTGGCCTTTAAATTATACCACAAGTCCCTCAATAAAATCCTGCAAAATCACCTCCAACAAAATAATACATGTGACAAGTTAGAGAGTTGAGGGTGCTCTCTAATGCGGGTCAAAATTTGACAATTTTATTTGAAAAAACCATGGAGTAATGATAAAATATCCCCTAGGAGAGGTGTGCCCTAGAAATTTGTGCTATGTTACATCATCTACCCAACACATAATAAAGTAGCTCCATTTGAAGTATATTCTAGAAAGGAGTGCCAAAGTGGTTAGACCTCAGTGATGTTGATGCCAAAACCATGTGTTGTTTCCAAATACCATCAACAAATCCCACCAAACCATGTGCACAAAAGAGAGAGCACCCTAGAGAAGTGTGCCAACCTCTCCAATAATAAATTATATAAAATAATCATGTAAGTCTTGGAAATTATGCCCAAGAGAGGAGCACTCCAATAAAACCCTAATTCTCCCGCCAATTAAATCTTGTGAGTAGCTTCCAATTAAATAAGAGTGATTGAATGGTCAAATTAACCTCAACATCTGTGCACAAAAGTTAATAATCAAATAAAACCATAGTCCTGTTGAATAATGTAATTATGCTCGGTCTTCACAATTTTATCTGAGTCATTATGAAATGTATTTATCAATAAAAATAAAAATAAAACTTTAATATTATTATTATGACTTATTAAAGCATGTGTTTCAAGCTTGGGTCCTCATGTTTTTAGGTCAAAATCCCTTTTGAGGACTTGTAGGATTTATGTTGAGTCGTTAGAGTCATTGTCCATTTAAAGAGACCCTTCTTAGGCTTTTGAATCAAGTAAAAAGAATTATTATTGAGTCTAATAAGTCATTTGTCACCTCCACATTAAGTCAACCCTTACTTGTTCAAGCCGACCTACATGAAAGTAATTCGAACTCCAAAAAAGGGTATATATACAGTGCAGTTTGATTCATTTGGAAGACACTCACACACAAGTTCGATATCTAAGAGGAGGTAACAAAAAAGTGCGAAGTTGCTAGGAGAAGAGAAATCGCAAGCTCGAAATTTATAGGGCATCTATCTCTCTCACGTGTGGATTTTCTAGTCTACTGCTGCAAGATAAAAGTACTACATCCAGGTCAAAGTTTTGTTGCTGCTTCAAGGTCGAAGTGTTGCATAAAAGTTGAAGTTGTTGGGTCAAATCTATTGCATAAAAGTCGAAGCTGCTAGGTTGAAGTTCCCGCTGTTAGATCAAAGTGTAGCTACTATTGTTGTTGCTCTAGGTCGAAAAAATTGCTAGAAGGTTATCATATGCAGAAGAAGGGAAGGGCTAACTTGGTGGTTGGAGGAAGTTTTTGTCTAGATTCTTGGATTATCTCAGGAAAACTATTGAAGGAAGAGTTAACTGGGTTTTCCCCTAGATAGGGGTTTTTCCCTAGTTGTTCGCCTACATCTGGTGTTCTTAATCTTCTTGTTATGGTTTTGGTAATTGGTTGATGAACTAATCTAAAAGAAGAACACAAGAAAGTTAATAAGAACATAGGAAATATCATAATTAATTATCAACATAAGAAAATATGTATGCCTTTCTGATTTTCCAACATGGTATCAGAGCTAAGGCGAAGAAGAAGGAAAAAGGAAGCCTGAAAATCTATTGGAAGTTGAATAAGGGTCATTAAAGAAAAACATATAAGGAGAGAAATTTACTATCTTCAAGAAACACATATAACTTAATAAAGGGAGAGAACAAACTAGAAGGAGAATCAAATTACAATTCATGGAAAAAGAGGATAGATCTCATCCTCGAGAAGAATAATTTTTTGGATCTAGTCAAAGGAAAAGAAGCCTACAGATGAATCAAATGAAGCAAAGAAAGTAAAGTTTAGAGAAACAAAGATTTTGTTCATGAGCCTTATAGTGGATGGAATGCATGTAGTCAAGGAGTCATAATATCTTTAGTAGTCAACAAGGAGAGTGAAGAAGAAAAAATATCGAATGTATGTTCCACTCATCACAAGAATAAAAGAACCTTCAAGAATTCCAAAGGACCATGGAAGAGATAGACCTATCCAAGAATGAATGCTACAATTTTCACAAGATGGGTCAACATTAAAGGGATTTTCTTTAGAATCCAGGGAATAAAAAGAGGAACAAGGATCAAGCAAACTTTGCCGAAGAATGTTCACCAAAGAATAAAAATACGGAAAGATCCTAACATGATTTAGAAAAAAAATTGTGAAATTTTTTCGAAGTTATAGGTATCCCTCGATTGGTTTAAGAGGGAGTCCTTGCCATCTTCCAAAGATAAGTATCTTACTCCTTGTATTACATTTTCATATTTGGTTTCCCTTCCTTGTTTAGGTATGTTTGTACTAGATGCTAATTACATTTCTTTTGTATTTTTCTTTGTTTAGGAAGGCTTGTTGATCTTCTCAAGGATTAAGAAGAAGGCCTCATAATACAAAGCATTGGAATTACAAGGTTTTTTAAGAAAACAAAGGTATGCCTTAGACTATGAGCTTTTCTCTCTTCAAGATAAAGGTATATTAATTTTTTTGGTAATCTATTCTTCATTAGTAACAATATTTTGTCTATCCATAGTGACACAAATAATACCACATCACCATGCAAAAGTCACTAGGAAATTACAACAATAACATGAAACATCTACCTCCTAACACCAACATCATCTAACCCTTGGAAGACTAGAACCATCATCCAAGACCAAGATGTAGCACATTCAATATAAGAATCCACATGATAATGAGATAGCATGCTGCATATCCATTAAATATGCAATTGAGCAGTGATCAACAAGGTAAACATGTGTGAAGGCCACGAAACTAGAAATCACAATAATCCAATCAAGGAGAGGAGAAGCTAATCTAACCAAAGACCTCCATGAAATAAACTAATGCAATGAATAGAAGGGGGTCCATGACGATGAATTCCCCATAGGTTGGTCCAATTATATAAGATACCAGCTGAAAATCTCCATCAATGTGATAAAAATCACAAAGTGGAACCTTATACAATATGTGTAACAGGTCTCACTCCATGTGTATATAGTAGTAATTTAGTCATTAATTTTGCAAATAATACATTATATAAAAGCACAAAAGAACTTGTCAAATGAATCATCCAATACACCAGACTTAAAGCATTAAATTTTGACTAATTGCAGTCAAATACATTGAAAAACACGTACGAAATGAGCACATGAACTTCACATGGATGAGTATTCAACATACATAAACAATACATATCATTGGCGATTAGTCATTGGGAATCACCTTGCATTGTCACATTCCTATTGCAATCCTTTTTCAAACAAGGCTAAAATTACTTTGGAAGGAGGTTGAGTTGGTCTAAAGTTTTCCAATGAACCTCAAACCTTTATTGACAGGTGCTATTTATTTTAAAGCACAATCAAACTCCTAAAGTTGAACTGAGTCTAGATTCTATTCCAAAAGGTACATAGATGGACTCTGAGAGAGAAAATATGAGATGATAGTTATAAATTTTGAAACCCTTTACCTCCAAAAATACTCATGAGTTCAACCTTTGACGTATTCTCTGCAAGCCATCTGACCATGATATCTTTCCTCTACGAATTCAAGTGCCAAACAATGTTGTAAGGCTATTTTCAATTTACCTTGGAATCCTAGTAGTTTTGCTTCATCTTACCTATCTCGAGCACAAATTTTCCTCCTTTGATGGCTTTTAATGTTAGCCTATGTGAAGATTGATGTATTCTCTGATAGTTGATTCATTTAAAGAAAGGCCTATGTGTAGCCTGATTGTTTCATTCAGAAACTGTTTTTATGTTGTAGCCAGTTATGTCCCAATTGTCTTTGCAAAAAATATTTTACTCTATAAATTTTTTGGCTTGTCAGTTCCATTATTGTATATGAGAACATCATTGAAATATTTACTCACTCTTCTAATAAAAATATTCTAGTTTCTTGTTGTGTTAGTTACCGTTCTTATTTACATATTTTCCTTGAATAAGAATGCATATGTTTTATACATATTCTGTCAATTATCCCATCAACTTCCAGTAACATAGCATTATGGTTGCGGAATTTTCATGACTGATATATGGCTTCTGAAATTAGAAGGTTCTGGAAAGTTTGATGGAGTCTGATGGAGTCTGATTGTGGAAATACTAAGGTTATGTTGTAATTTTTTTTCCAAATGTTTTCGTTAAGTATAGATATTATTGTTACTGCTCTCTCAATGTTGTATCAGGGAAAAATTCTACTTTGCAAGGGGTTAATTCCTTTTTGACTTCGAGTTTATGAATCACATCATGGAGACAACAATTTGGTTGGTTCTACCCCGCGTCCTTATCAAGTTTTGTCTTCTGAGAAACATAAGGAAGAGATTGAGAATAGAATGACATTGTTGAAACGATGGCATGATATTACTGCATTTCATCACATCCACATGTGCAAGTACGTTCCTCTCTTAATTTTTAAATCTGATGTTCTTACTTGAACTCTGTAACCATGACCAAAATTTATAGGAACATTTGGATTATTTATTCTTGACCTGTTGCACTAAACTTGATATATAACAACTTTGAACAAGGAATTTGATATTAGAAATAGAAACTAAATAATAATTTCATGTTATAAAGTAGTATTTGTTATTCGAATTTGGTGGAACTTACTGGATTAGAGGTTAAAATGAAATCTAACTCTTGCAATATGAAATACTAAAATATATTTGTAGCCTAAATGATCTGGTCATTAGGAATTTTATGATGTAAATTCACTTTGTTCTGTGGATTATTGCGTACATGAGTCCATATTTAGTAGTCAGGAAATAATATTTTGTTGGAACTGTAAATGGATTGTTTAGTTCTTAGAGTAAGCTAACATCGTAACTTTGCTAGTTAATTTAGACTAGTGCAATTCAGGCAATCTAGAGGGAAATAGTAGAAGCTAACCCTGAAAATATAAGTTGCTTGAAAAAGTTATAAAAGTTGTAGCAATCTGATTTTTGTCTAGGAGCAGATGGGATTTGAATTTACATGGTTCAAAGTATCTTACACCTCTACTCTATGATTCCACTATTGTCTTAAAATTTGAAAGTTTCATCCCATGGGATCAACAATGTTTTCATTAATATTTTATACTAAAATTATCTTGAGTTATCTATAGATCTTTGTAGAATAAAATTTTATTTTGTAATTATAAACATCTCACAACAACCATGCCTCTAAATAAACATAGCCAATTGCCAAATTTGGCAGCCTAAATTTCAAAAGCCCTTCGTGCTGCAAGAAATTTCGCCGAGATTCTTAGCTTTTTATAGTCTGGTTTTAGACAAGAATTTGAGAAAATTTTTGACAGTAGTCATAAAGAAAACAGAATAGGTATGTGATTAGATATCTATGCTTTAATTGACTCTTTAACATCATTTAAAAAGTACAAAATTTGACTCTTTAAATTTGAATAAAAAGGGAGTCTCTTAGCTTGTTTTAAACTTCTAGTCTAGTATTGTATGAGAAACTTTTGACAAGATAGGAAAAGATAAAAAGAGTCAGGTCTTCTAATTCTCAATATTTACTGGGTATTTTTACTGACTGAAGTTGTTTCCTTGGATAGTCTCATGTCTAGGTGAGTTTTTAACAAATGATCTTGCAACTTTTCAATGGCTAGAAATTTGGTAGAAGCTTGAATCAATAATGACCAAGTTGGAAAGGAGAGCACAGTTAATACCTGTGATTTACAATCTTATTATTTTCTCCCTCGATGAAAGCAAATGAATGGAAACAATACATGACTAATAAACAATAAATGGGCTAGAGAAAACAAGAGCAGAAGGGGCGATGACAAAGAGGAAAGAAAGAAATATGCTCACTTTGTAATTATCTTATTAGTTTAACATGGATAAGTTATTTTCTATTTTTGTTTTTGTTGTTTTCCTTATTTGAACTATGCAAGCCTCTTTGATTAGAGAAGTTCCATTTTGTTGGAGCAAGTTATTCTGAAGCCATGCAAAATGATATTATAATAAAGTACTTAAAATATTTTTTCAAAATGTTAGTTAATTATGAGCAAGGTAATATATCATCCTTTTCCATATGAACGCATATGGTCACAGGAGTCAGGGAACAAATGTACCCAAGTTTTAGTTTCAAGCAAAATCTACGCAGAGAGTCATTATGGTAATAAAATGAAAAAGCTTGAAGGAGGCCAACAAAATATGGTAAGAACAATTTCATTACAATCTTTGAGTTTTCTTATGACATTAGTTACTTAGTACACTTCTAAAAGTATGTTATCTAATGGCCTAAATGTTTCATTCAGATTAGTGAAATAAAATATAGAACTTGTGAACTCATATTAGATCTGCTACTGTAAAATTTTGAGATGTTTCATTAACATCACAATTTGTTAGTTTTCTTATGACATGTTAATTAGTTAGTACACTTTGAAAAGTACATTATCTAATGGGATAAACGTTTTTTTAAGATTAGATAAATAAAATAGAGAACTTTGTGAGCTCGTATTAGATCTGCTGCTTTAAATTTTGGAGATGTAGTTTCATTAACATCCATTCATGAAATCTTGTGCAGGATTTTGATTTTTTCTCTCTCTAGAATCTCTAGTTTCTCAAGCTAAATTGTATACTCATCTACATAGTTTAGCCAAATACATATCAAAATTGCATTTTTTAAGTGGAAAAAAATGTAGGCTTCTTGCTCTATTTTTTTTCTCTTTTAAATACAACTATCACAATCACCATATCAAGAACAATCACTGATCTTACTAATAACAATTTTGATTGATGATACTGCATGGTCCTTTTAATGTAGTATTCATTTTAGTTATCTGTTGAAATTGTTTACTCAATTGCGACTATATTATAATGCTTATTTTTGCTTAGTTTTAAATTTTTTACTCAGTTGCGACAATATTATAATGTTACTTTGTGCTCACTTTTAATGACACTCTATGTAGCTTCTGTTTGTCAAAGGTTTCCAATATATGTGGAGTACGTTATATTTCGCAACTAACATCCATGCTAACAACAATAGTTTCATATTAAACAATTGAAGATTAAATGTCTTTCTACTACTTTTCTTAGTGTGGTGGGATTCAAATATATTGTTTATAAATTTAGAAACTAGATATTGGGTTTTATTTGCATGTTTTTGGGGTTGCTAGTTTGTGTCTTGTATTTATTTATTATATTGTGATAGTCGTGCTCAAATGATATATGTAAGCTTTCATTTTTTGATTTTATGGTAGTGGCCTTGCACTCCCTCTATGTATCCTTGTCTACTAAGCAGTTCCATTTGCCTACTTCTGGTCATTTGTTGGAAATTCATGTACTAATATTATCTATCTACTTGGAAGGTATGTAATTCAATAAATAGGAAACTAACAAAAGTATAATTTTTGTTTGAAAACATAATTGGAAGAGGTTGGTGCATGCATGTGCCTTCATTCACTCTCTCCTACATAATTCTATGACTATTTTCAAGCACAAAGTGTTAAACCTTCACCATGATCATCTAATCTCTCATGTTGTGTGCAAATTATAACCAATTTTTCTCCGTTAGAAGTGCTACACCAACAAGTATTTGTTATATATGTTCATTGTGCCTAGTTGTAGGAGAATACCAATATGAGCAACTAGGTACAACTCTTAATGCTCCTTTGCAAAGAAAGAATTCATCACCAAACTAAGTCTTTCCCTTAACATTTAGAGTTTATCAAAGGAATTTTTCAAAATGTTTGAATATGAAGAGGAGCAGATTGTATGATGATTCATATTGTCAATGTGTATTAGATTAATGTTAATTTTTCTTCCACTACTTATCTTTTAAAATTCAATCAATGCTTTTTATTCACTATATTTGTAGTAAATTAATTTACAAGTGAATTTACTAAGTGATAAATTGTCAGTAGTTAGGGTTATAAATTAACACTTTGTCTGGAAAGCTTCACACACACCCTGAATTATCAAACCTACGAGTGGAATGTGACATCCATATTCTTTTTCCACCAAGGGCTTTGAAATTTTGAGATTCTTCTAGATTTGAAATTTGGGGCATCAATACAAGCATGAACAGATTGGATTTTCTCCAAAATCCTCTTAATTAATCCTGACTTGAAATGAATAGAAACTATTTTAGTTGTTTGATGTGTCACGTTAGTGATTACTAAATCCATTTTATTGACAGTAGTCCCTAGGCCTTTATGCTCACAAAGACTCCATGGCACCTTGAATATTAAAGCCTTAAGATTGAAGACCTTGTCTTTTAAAGGCTTGAGACTCTTGATATAACTTCGAAATTTTTGAAGTTGCAAGAGTGGAAACCTTGTCTTTTAAAGACATTGAAACTCTTGATATGGCTTTGAGAGCGTTGGGTTCAAATACCATATAAGGATAACAGAAGCACATAAAGAGAACCAAGATTGCATTGATAATGAGAAAGAAGAGGCTTCCTTATAAAGACTTACATGTAAATTTTAACTCAAGCCATTGTTTTATATTAGATATGAAAATAATAAACATGATGGTATATTTCCCAAACCCACTCTTGAACTGTCATTGGTATGCATTGCTTCTTTTTAGAATAGAAAGAAGAAGGGTACAATGAATCTATACATTATATTTATTGAAGTAATCATTTTATGAGCTGGTCATTTTCGTATGCATTTGGGTTAAACATGTTTTTGATGAGATCCTTTAAGGTTGTCCATTATGTCACTAATGGCTCATTCCACAACTCTAGTGTTTCACTTAGCTCTCTCACCATATCAATACATGAATATAAAATCTTCAATCATGCATGATTAATTTTCTTCTTATTATTGTACCCATATATATCAAAGTAAATTGCAAGGCATTGAACCATTTAATTATGTTTTCTTCCTAAGTTTAACTTTCAACAAAATAATATGATTCCAAAAATTTATATGGACAATTACAAAAACTTTCAACAATAATATTATTCCTAAATAAACCATAATAAATTAGGGTTTATTTCCCAATGTACATAAACTAATTCAATCAATAGTTTACCTATAAACAATAGTCCAACACTCTAATTTTTCAATAGTCCAATCAATTGATTTTTCTCTCTTTAACTGCAACTTATCTGTTCTGCGTCCACTTGATCAAAGTTTTGCTAGCAATAGATTTAAAGAATGATAATGATTAGGGTGTTTGATATCCCTCACCTAATCTAAACTTGTGTCAAGTCCACAAACCCTCGAATGTAACATCCCCTACCATATATAATGCTCAACGTTTGTCCTATTTTCTTCAGGGGAGTATGATGACTCAGGTGAGGCTGAATTTCTTTGGGTTGAGCCTAAACATCACCCACAAACTTCTACTCAATTGAAGGAGGGATACTGTTGGCTTGGTTAGGTTGTAGAACCTCAGAGGGGCCTATACTGAAAATAACTTATGGCAGATGCAACCTTGTCGCCCTGCGGTTTCTGCGACATTGCGGCTACTACGACTCTCGACCCAAATTTCTGAAAATGCCTCTCAAGCTTGAAAGGGATATGTTCATACTCAAACACCTTTGGTTAGGAAAATAACATGGATGATAACGAAATTCGTCCTAAAATTTTAGCCTCAAGACTGTCCAAAAGAATTTTTTTCCACTTCAAAAGGTTTTCTTCCCTACCACAGGGTGACTTGGCAAGGTTTGGATATCAAAAGCTTTGATCTAATTAGGATTTTTCCTTAGAAAGTTTCAACCAAATTCAAGTGATTTTATTTTCCTTGCCACAAAATACTCCACCACTCTTTGATATAGGATCCATTTTTTCCAAAAAAAGTAAACAAAAAACAAAATAGGTTGACTTCACTGCTTCCTCATAATATTTCTTCCTGTTGCTAGAACAAACAAAGGTGAATAGGTAGGGTGGGATCACCTCAAAGCCTTAGGCTCAAAGAAATTAGAGACATAATATAATCCAATGATGCCTCAATTGATTCTAACCCTTTTGTATTTATAAATTTCCTTGAGGGGATTTTTCTCCTTAATTAAGTGAGTGGGGTCCACAACAAACCCCAACTTTGAACTCTTTTGCCCCAGCTTTCGTAAAATTTTCCCCTTGTTGTCCAAATATTGGGAATTTTGGGGTTTTCCCCTTTATCCAATACTATAGCCTATGGGGATCGATGAGCTACTTTTTCTCTCTGTACAATTACTCTCTTGGATACATCACATAGAGTCAACTTTTAGTCACATGACCTTTCATGTTTGAGGGAGGGATGTTGTGAGATAAGATCAAGGCATGTTTGCATCACCACATTACACTCATTACTCACCTTTTGTGACATGCATTTTTGTAATTGTTTAGAAATTGTTTTCAATGTCATTGGTCACCCTACTTAGATATTATTCCTACAATAGTTTGTAAAACATGCATTTTGTTTGTTTTTTCTTTAGAGACTTGACATATTTTTAATTTTATTATGTGCAATATAGCCCATAATTTTCTTCCGAAAGAGTTATGAATTTCAAGGTCACTATTAATTAATCCAAATTCAACTCATAGTTATCCCTTACTCATGGAACACCTCATGACCAAAATACATTTTTTGTATTGGTTACAAATTGTTTTTCAATGTCACCTTGCTTAGTGATTCTTTATTCAACATTTTTAAGAACAAGCATTTATATTTTTATATCTTATAGAGTAGATAATTAATGAAGGCCTTTGTTGGGATGTCCTCTTATTTTTTCTAAGAAAATCTAGCACATAATTTTTCTCCCAAGGCATGGTGAATTGTATTGACTTCAATATTTTTGATATTGGCCTTATAATATTGGGTTTCTTCATCATGAAAAATTGGTTGTAGCTTTTGGGAACCTTGTTCAAGCTCTTTGACACTATGGTTATTATGGTTATACTTGATGGCAAGGATTTTCCTCAAGTAGCTATGTAGTGAAACAATATATCCAATTTATAACCTATCATCTCTAGGGAATCCATTTTTCATTCCTCCCATGGTCTTGGCAATAGGATATATATTCTTTTGATATCATAAATACATGTAGGGTATTATAAGTAGGACATAATAAGTAGAAATTGTGTTTTTTTATGCACATTTTGAGAGCCCTTTGAGAAATGGATAGTGTATTGGGCTAATTGTTAAAGAGTGTTATCTCACCGAACACTTACACTAGGCTCATTCCATGAACCATAGTCTATAGGACCCTTGCCCTTTTATGCATTTTAGGGAGTTCTCAACATGCAAATTTTGGAAGACTTATGGGTTTTTATCTCTATGTTCCTAGTGTCTCGAGTAGAGGGCCTTTTTTTTTAAGTGAAATATTACTTATTGATTCTTAGTATTTCCAATATTTCATCCATGATTTACATTATTGCACAGTGGAAGATCTTAGTGCACTTTGACTTGATATTTACATGTTCTTTATCATCAAATATATAGGGATCACAATTTACTATTGTTGTATTTAGTAAGTATTTCCTATTTGTTAACCTTTTTCTATGTTCCTTTAATCTTAAATTTCATTTTACCTTTTATTTTCTAAGTAATCCCAACAAATAGGAGTGTTTCTTCTCATAAAGTTTATCTTACTTCTAGATTGCAATGACATTGAAATTACATAATGAGTTCACAATGTTACTTATTTCGAGTATTTTTTCCTCTTCTTTTATTTATTTATTTATTTTCACTTGGAAATTTTTTAAGAGTGAGGAGTTTCTAGGGTTTATTTCACGTAAGGCTATTTCTTTTTATTGTATTTTTTCTTGTCTCCTTATAGGTTTATCCAAATGTCAAGTGTAGGCAATTATTTGACATCCAACTAGTGTTGAGTCTACATACTTTTGAGGGAACCCACACAACAACAATTTAAAAATGCATGAAAGAACAAATTTCTTTGAAGAACCATGTTTTCCATTTGTTTTCAATATATATATTTTTAATCATTCTGTGTGGGTCTATTTAAAAGTAGGTAGAGTGGGTAATTTTTGGAAATCCAATGAATTTCTACACTTGATAATTGAATAAATTATAAGGAGATAAGCCGAAAATACAATTAACAATATAGTTTATTCTATTGAATTAAACACCAAATGTGATTGTAATAGTAACAATTTTATTTGCATATACAATTTTTTTTTTAGTTTTCTTAATAATTATATAAATGCTAAAGTTATTTCCTCTTTCACAAATCAATTAATATAGGCCTTGCAATGATTTGTCTTCACTTAGTTCACAACAGTAGTCTCGTTCTCCCCTAATATCCATCCCCACCATTGCATTCATTTTTGCAATTAGGTAAGTACTTTTGGATGTTTTGTTATTGCATTCCTTTTTTGCATTAAGGTTATTTCATCTTTCACAAATAAATTAATGTAGGCCTTGCAATGATTTTTCTTCACTTAGTTCACAAGAGTAGTCTTGTTCTTCCCTAATATTCATCTCCACCATTGCTTTATTTTTTGCATTTAGGTAAGTGCTTTTGGACGTTTTGTTATTCCATTTAGGAAAGTGCTTTATGATGCTTTGTTATTGAGTCAGATAATTAGATTGGGTCAAATTGCACGACCTATTGATGATTTTACAAGTCTCCACTTTCACTTGTGGACTTTGCCTAAACAATCTACCTCTATAGGGAGCCATGTCAAACTTATTTTCTTTATAAGAGACTTTTAGTGTTATTAAACCTCCATTTTCCAGTCACATGCATCTCCACATGCACATGTAAAAATATTTATTATGTCAATATTTATTATGAGAAAATAGTTTTACTCTTGTCTCACCTTCTAGAAATAATAGCAACAATTTAAAGAGAGATATTGTATACATTATATTTCTTTTGTCTTTATTTCTTTGTGATATTATTATTTTTTTATAACATGTGCACTTGTGTTTAGTGTTGTATATTCATAAATGTTTATCTTGTATTTTTATTTACTTTGTATATACGATCGTGGTGCACGATTGATTTCCTTTATTTTATAGAACAAATAGCGGTCGCATGAAGGGTGTACTTTAGAAAAAGTAAAATTTTTAGGCTTCTGGAAATCGTGTTATTGGAGTAGGAAAATATGAGAGGGAAAAATGCAAGTTGCAAAATGATGGGACGGAGTAGTGCAATAACATGGGTTCATTGTGAATTAGGGAGGGAGGATGCAATTTTGAAAAAGTCAAAATTTTAGGCCTGTGGATATTGAGGCCTTAATTAAGTTGATTTTGTGTTATTGGAGTAGGAAAAGAATGAGAGGGAGGAATGCAAGTTGTAAAATGATGGCAGGGAGCAGTGAAATAACTTGGGTTCATTGTGAATTGGGGAGGGAGGAGTGTGCACGGGAAAATGATGGGAGGAGTGAAAAAAATTGGGTTCATTATGCTTTGGGTTTATTATGGATTGACTAATTTATTCTTAAAATAAAGTCATTCACTTGACCTCATTAATCTAGAGTTTCATTCTTTGTTTAAATGTTTTATATTCAATAATCATCATGTTCACAAGTTTTTAAGTGAACCCAATTAACATATTTTAATTGTACTATACTAACATTTGAATTAAATGATTACATTTTTTGAAGTAAATCACAACGAAAGTAATTTAAATGTGAATCAATCTAAAAACTTGAATTCATTAAATTTTTTTTTTTTTTTTTAAGGATACTTTCGAGATTTAATTTGAATTTTTTATCCATAATAGAAAAAGAAGATTGATTTTTAAATTAGATGAATATATAAGAAATATTATTTATTTTCTTTAATTTCATCTATTAAGACAGCTTCTAATTTTATTCATAAAAAAATCTATTTTATTTTTACATTTTTATTTTATTTTAAAAACCATAATTTTAATTACATATAATCACCCACCACGAAAAAATTAAATACAAATTATATATACAACGATATGTAATATGGAATCAATATAATAATTTATAAACCATTCTATTATATAAATTCAATTAAGTTAAAATTATGAACTTTTAATATATGAAATATAATAATTTAAAATATTAAATTTATATATTTATAAAACTTTTTTTTAGGTCAGTCAATTTTCTATTCATATAGGAAAAAAGGAGCCTTGCCACCCTAGCAAGGCGCCACAGTGACAATTGTCGAGTCTTCCACACCCGCAAGGCTAAGGGTGGCTGGGAAGAGGGAGCACCCATGTCGCATAGGGGGTTTCATAATTCACAGAGATGGAAAATCGCCACATTCATAATCCACAAGCCAGACCCTCCACCAGAGAAACCAAACACCACTGTTAGAGGCACCAAATGCCATCGCCCACCACACCAGAGAAACACAGTACCACTGCCCACTACCAGAGAAATACCACCACCACCAGAGAAACCAAATACCACCGCCCATTACCAGAGAAAGATCACCACCACCAGAGAAACCAAATACCACCGCCCACCACACCAACACAAACAATTGAAAGAAAGACAAAGATAAATTAGGCGACACCTGAGCGCAACTTCCCCTAGGATAGAAACCAGCCTCCAAATTCACCTCGCAGAGACCACCCACCAATTCACCAAGCATCGCCGTGCCCACGCCGAAGGTCACGAAATTAGAAATTGAAAACGAGCACACACAAACCACTCCCACCAAATAACTTCCGACGCTTTCATTTTCTTCCCAGAAGCCATTGCAAGGTCCAACACTAGACCAGAGCACAGATACGAATGTCAGGCTCCCTCTTATTCCCACCCTTTAACCGTTTGCCACCCCCAAACTCCAACACGATGTTAATACTCGCACGAGTTGCCAGCCTACTGATAGTACTCCTCCCATTTCATACGCTTTGGTGAAGGGATCAAAAGACAATCCCTCACACCCACTCCACCTATATTCATACATGAGGCTCATCCTCCACATGCTGCAAGGACCTCACCCCCATCGTGGAATTTATAAAACATTTTTAATATAAATATTTGTATGATTTTGTTTTTATTTTTTAAAATATGTGAGTTTTGAGGTGATTGACATGTTTAATTTGCGCCTTGAGTAGTTGGAAGTTAGGGACATCTAAGCTATCAAAACCATATGAGAATCGCACTTAGTATAGACCACAGATGACCTTTACATTACAGAGTGCCATAACAAAACTGTTGGACACCTAATCCTCTATGGGTAGGTGTAGAAGACGAATGGATGTTGTGTAACCAGCTTCAAAAATAGAAGAAAAGAGATATCAACGCCTTAGAAATAAGCCACTTCGAGGGGGCAACCTCCAATACATTACATAAATGCACAATTCTTGGATGATACAATTTACAAAACCTCCTTTCTATATATAGGAGTCCATGTGGCCATAATGTAATCCTAGTCGGCCACAATGTAATCCTAGCCGACCTAACAATAATAATTTAAGGGCACAATAATAACAAAATGGGGGTTACAAGGGTACAATAATAACAATAAGGGGTTTACACTAACAATAATAAGGGACTATACTAGTGATATAGGAACCTAACATGCCGCTCTCCTTCAAAAAAGTGTTGTCCTCAATGCTCGAGTAGCTCTGGGTGCTTTTGTATAAAATTCTCATCCTCCCATGTAGAATATTCAGTGGGTAAGTTCTTCCACATACTCTGAAATTGATCGATTCCGTAGCTGTCGAGTTCTTGTTTCCATGACCGCTTCAGGTTCCAATATGATTTTTCCTTCCTCATCAAGTTCTGGCAATATTGTTTGAACTGGAAGATTTTCACCTATAACCTTCTTTAAGCATGAAACATGGAAAATTGGATGTACTCGCGAAGAAGCAGGAAGCTCCAATTTGTATGCCATAGTGCCAATCTTTTGCAACACCTTGTAAGGACCATAGTATTTTGGTGATAATTTATTATCCTTCTTAGCTTGCTTGAGGGACATTTGTTTGTATGGTTGTAGCCGTAAAAATACCCAATCTCCTACATCGAAACTTCTCTCACTGCGATGTTGATCTGCCTGTTGTTTCATTCGATTTTGTGCCAAATTCAGGTTATCCTTTAAGAGTTGGAGAACTTCTTGCTGATGCTCGATGTGATCTTCCACTGCTTGAACCTTCTAATTTTCTCTTAAAGATGATGTGATGGATGGTGGATGATATCCATAAAGTGCCATAAATGGGGTCATTTTTGCTGCAGTATGGAAGGAAGTGTTATACCACCATTCAGCGAGAGGTAATCACTTGACCCATTGTGTTTGTTTATCAGATACAAAACAACCAAGATATCCTTCCAAACATTTATTTACTATCTCAGTTTGACCATCGGATTGAGGATGATAAGATGAGATATGAGCTAATTGAGTACCCAAACAAGAAAATAAATCCATCCAAAAATTTCCAGTAAAAATGGGATCTCTGTCGCTCACAATAACCCTTGGGTTTCCATGTAGCTTTTGAATTGTGTCCATAAATGTAGTAGCAACTGTACTTGTTTTAAATGGATGAGATAATGCACAAAAGTGTGTATACTTGGTAAGTCTATCAACTACCACCATGATGACACTCTTTCCTTCGGACTTAGGTAAACCTGTGATAAAATCCATTGAAATCTCCTCCCAACGTTGACTTGGAATGGATAAAGGTTGTAGAAGACCTGGGGTCTTAATTGTCTCAACTTTATTTTGATGGAAAACCAAACATACTACCACAAAATTTTGAATATCATATTTAAGGCTATCCCAAAAAAATTCTTTCTTCACCCTGTGGTAAGTTTTTAAAAATCCTGAGTGTCCTCCTAAAGGAGAAGTGTGCAATTCCAAAAGAATATTTTGTTTTAGTTGGGAATTCTTACAAAGATATAAGCAATCTTTGTACCATAAGGAATCATTTTTCTAACTAAATGTATCAGATGTACTAGGATCTTGCTGCAACTTTTGAATGAGTGTCCACACTTCTTCGTCCTTCTTCCATTCATCTCTTGCTTCGGTTATCCAATCTGGTTGGATAACAGAAATGGCACAAAGCAATGCTTCCACCTCTTCATTCTTTCTTGAGAGTGCATCTGCAACAACATTAAGCTTTCCTTTTTTGTAGATTATTTCAAAGTCATAACCCAACATCTTTGTGACCCATTTTTGCTGCTCTTCTGAAGATAGTCTTTGTTCCAAAAAGTGTTTAAGACTATCATGATCAGTTTTTACCTTGAAGTGTCTTCCTATTAGGTAAGTTTGCCATTTCTTTAGTGCATGCAGTATTGCTAACATTTCCTTCTCATAAATAGGTTTCTGTAAATACTTTCCTTTGATTGGACGACTTTCGAAAGCAATGGGTCTTCCTTCCTGCATTAAAACTGCACCAATTCCATTTCCTGAGGCATCACATTCCACAATAAAGGTTTTTGTGAAGTCTGGTGTAGCTAAGACCGGTGCTAGGCACATTGCCTCTTTAAGACGTTCAAAGGCCTTAGTTGCTTCAGGTGTCCATGAAAATGCATCTTTCTTCAATAATGTTGTTAGAGGTGCTGCTATTCTCCCATAATTCTTAACAAACTTGCGATAATACCCTGTTAACCCGAGAAATCCTCGCAACTGCTTTATTGTTGTGGGGACTTTCCATTCCTTAATGGCTTTAATTTTGTTAGGGTCTACCTTAACACCCTCGTGAGATACAATATGACCCAGATATTCCACCCCTTGTACTCCAAAGAAACATTTGGATGTTTTTGCATATAATTGTTTCTCCTGCAATAGTTTGAGCACCCTGTCAACATGTTGAACATGATCCTTCCAAGACCTGTTGTAGATTAGTATATCATCAAAAAATACTAGCACAAATTTTCTAAGGAAGGGTTTGAAAATGGAATTCATCAACCCTTGAAATGTAGAAGCTGCATTGGTAAGGCCAAAAGGCATGACCAAAAATTCATAATGACCCTCATGAGTTCGAAATGTTGTTTTTGGAATATCTTCAGTCTTCATTCTAATTTGATGATATCCTGAACGAAGATCCAACTTGGTAAATAAATTGCTCCATGTAATTCATCCAATAATTCATCAATCACAGGAATGGGAAATTTGTCTTTAATGGTGAGCTTATTGAGCTCCCTATAATCCTGACACATTCGCCATGATCCATCCTTCTTGTGTACCAATACTACAGGAGCAGAGAAAGAACTTTGACTAGGTTGAATTATACCTGCCTCTAACATTTCTGCAATCATACGTTCAATTTTGCTCTTTTGGAAGTAAGGATATCTATAAGGCATGATGTTTGGAGGAACACTTCCTGGAATCAAATTAATATCATAATCATGATCACGAATAGGTGGGAGTCCTTTGGGAGTTTCAAACACCTTGGAATGATTGTCCAAGACTTGTTGGAGATCTGCAGAAATAGATGATTTTGATGTCGAAACTTCTAGAGAGCATAATTGTGAAATTACGCCTCGTTGTTCTTTCTTCAGATGCTTTGTCATGACATTAGAGCTTATTATCCTTCCTGACTTCCCTTCAATACCCCGTAATTCGACTTCCTTTCCTTCTGAAAAAAATTTCAAGAAAAGTTCTTGAAAATTAAAAGCTACCGTCCCCAAAGATTGTAACCATTGTACTCCTAGCACAACATCAACACCTCCCATAGGAATGGAAAGCATTGGACTAGTCAATACATATTCCCCCATGGTTAGCTTGATATTATGGCATTTTCCAGAGAAATTTATAGTTCCTCCATTTGCAACCATCACTTGACATTCTGGTGCTGGGTATAGGAAACAATTTAATTCCTTGGCTACCTTATAATGAATAAAATTATGGGTGCTACCCGAATCAATCAACACTATTACCCTTTTCTTTTTTATATGTCCTTCTATCTTGAGAGTTTGAGGAGTGGTAATTCCTGCCAGTGCATTACACGATATGGTCGGATTCATTTCTTCCTCTTCTAGGGGTGGTTCCTGGTGTATATCCTCTTCTCGTTCATTTTCTTCTTCTTCTTCACAATCTATGTAAAATAATTTCTTCTCAGCACACTTATGACCTTTAGTGTATTTGCTATCACAACTGTAGCAAAGCCCTTTTGCTCTTTTTTCTTCCAATTGTTGTGGTGTCAACCTTGCAGGTTGTGGAAATCTAGGCGTAGCAACACTTCCTTCTTTATAGAATTGAGTGGTAGGCTTCCTTGTCGCCATAATTTTACATTCAACTTTTCTTGCCAACCCGAATGCCTTCTCCAATGAATCAGGTTCCAAAACGCGAACTTCATGTTGGATGTTATCCTTTAAAGTGCCTATGAAGAGATCAATCCTGTGTTCCTCTGGAATATCAGTTACCCTTATATTCATTTTTTGGAAGTCCTCAATGTGCTGCCCCACTAAACCCTTTTGTTTGAGATTTATCAATTGGCTAAAGAAGGTGTTGCTCTTTGTATCCTCATAATGTGCCATCATTTCCTCCGTAAAAATTGACCAAGTGACAATTTTTTTACGGGAGCAAAGCCATCGATACCATACAAATGTATTTTGTTCTAAATGTAAAGTTGCAATGCTTACCTTTTGTGTGTTTTGCACGTTATGGAGATCAAAATATTGCTCCATCTGTAGTATCCATGTTACAGGATCCTTTCCATCAAACTTCCTCATATCCATTTTTGGAATATGGTGGTTCTTCTCGCTAACATTAGAGTTTATGAAATCACGATTAACATTTATTTTGTTCTCATCATGAGCTTCTTCTACTATCTTTTCACCATTAGGAAACCTTTCTTGTATCAACTTTGTCAAACCTTCCATGTCTGCTTTTAGAAAATTCTTCATGTTTTCCATTTTCTCATCGATCTTAGCTTCCATGTCATCCATCTTAGATTCCATGCCAGCCTCCATGCCATCCATCTTAGCTTCCACGCCATCCATCTTAGATTGCACGCCATCCATCTTAGCTTGCACACCATCCATCTTAGCTTCCATGCCTTTCTTCAAAACTTCCATTTCATTTTTTGTTGCTCTTTGCGAGAGTGAAATTTGTTGCACTTGCTCTTGTAATTTTGATAGATCATGTTGCAATTCTTCATCTTCATGAGTCATAGTAGAGCTTTCCAAAGGCTTAATGGGTGTTGAATTATTTTTTTGGGCCATTTTATAATCCAATACTGATATCTATTCTACAATATGCCCTTGCAATCAATTCAACTTGATTCTTCAAACAAGACTTATGCAATTCAGAAAAAAAAAATACACACCTTTTACTTGCTTTTGAGGAGCTCGATATTGAAATTGTATTATCTATGTGATTGTAGCTCTTCTATATCTGAAATTCAGCACCAAAGTAGCCCTCTGAATTCTCTTTTGAATGCCACAGGTCTAACCTGATTTGGATTCTCCAAGACAAAGTTGTGTCCAATCTCCCACAATGACCTAATTATGGACTAATTCAGTAGAGAGAACTTGTACGACTTGCCACGTGTCACTGTTTTGTCCTTTGTCTCTGAAATTGATATCCAAGAAACTAAAGTCTGTGTACTTGCGACCACTTTTTACGGCACTCCAATCCGATGCCCAGAGAGAGAGTTATTGAACTTTTTCCACGATCACCTCTTTGAGATGAAATTCAGGAGCCTGAAAAAGCACTACATTCCACAGATCATATCTCCAAAAATATTGCGAACCAAGATCTGAAATTTTTTGAAGACTTTCCTCAGGATTTCTGCTTCGTACCATATGAATTTCAGATTCTTAACCTTCGTATAAAAAACGTTATAGCGCAAATTCCACGATGACCTGTTTAGGAGCTTGAAAACAAACCTAACTTCCACAGATCATATCTCTGAAAATATTGTGAACCAAGCTCTGAAATTTTTAGACAATCTTCCTCCGGCTTTCAGCTTCACACCCTAAAAATTTTAGCTTCTGAAACTTCGTACAAAAAAAGTTATAGTGAAAATGCCATGATGACCTGTTTGGAGCAGCGAAACCCTAGAATCCAAACCTCTGATACCAAATGTTGTGTAACCAGCTTCAAAAATAGAAGAAAAGAGATATCAACGCCTTAGAAATAAGCCACTTCGAGGGGGCAACCTCCAATACATTACATAAATGCACAATTCTTAGATGATACAATTTACAAAACCTCCTTTCTATATATAGGAGTCCATGGGGCCATAATGTAATCCTAGTGGGCCACAATGTAATCCTAGCCGACCTAACAATAATAATTTAAGGGCACAATAATTACAAAATGGGGGTTACAAGGGTACAATAATAACAATAAGGGGGTTACACTAACAATAATAAGGGACTATACTAGTGATATAGGGACCTAACAATGGACATAAGAATTCCAAGAGACCTCGGAAGATGAATCCAAGGGTCACCTAATGTACTATAAATGCACCATTTATGAATAATAAATGCATCCAATTTCTTATATTTCTCATGTCTTCTATGTCTTGTGTGTTTACCATGGCAGAGTTTAACATGGTATTAGATCGGGCGAATTCCTGACCTGCTCATATCTTAGCCACAATTTTTGTGGCCATTCTCTAGGTGTCCAACATTCCCTCCCTCGGCACCCACCATTAGTCCACATTGTTAGGAAGTCGTTTGAAGAAAGAAATATGTTCCAGTGCTTGGAGACCATGCAATATCTATACACAAATTCTATAGGCAACCGAGCTAATATCTTCTTTTGAAAATCAGGCGATATATCACTCCACCATGATCGATGAAGAGCCTCATTTTGCATTTCCATGTTTAAAACAAAACATAGGTGAAGATTTTTGAAAGATTGTATATTATTTTTATTTTTTTATGTTGTATGTGCAAGCCAAAATGAGAAATAAGCTTGAATTTGCCAACATATAAGTTGATTTTGTTGTTTGCGAGGGAACAATCATTTCTATATTGTATGTTGTATTTTAATGCTGGACTCGTAAAGAATCAAATATTATTCCAGCCGAGACTTATATATGCACTATATCATTTTGGTCTTTGTATTACAACTGCTATTTTTTAACATTCAACAAGATGGGATTTCTCTAGCCTTGCTAGAGTGTTGAGTATTTATTTTTCATAAAATGGCTAAAATTGACGATATATTAGAGTTATTAAATACTCTAATACATTCCATTTTAGATCAAAGGATAACCATCAACAAAGCTTCTCTTTCAGAAATTCAGACCTATCTATAATATGCACAAGACAAAATTGAGTTTTTTCAACTAGAATCTCAATTCTAGCAAGAAGAGCTACAACAAAATAGACATAATTCTAAGTCTATTTTTTTCAGAGCACGGAGACAAACTCCCATCAGCAACAAGATATTGGTCAGATCACTGAGCCCAATACAAGAGAAGATTTGTATGCAACCTAGTATATCCAAGTGGGAAATTCATTACATAAAGGTGGTCTATCTCCGGATGATAAAGAGTGATAACACGTCATCCAGAATTTGACTCTTCTTCTCCGATATAGATCTTACTCTCCGAACTGACATGTATACTAGTAGTTCTTCTGTGTAAATACAGCTTAAGACTAAAGCAAGTGTTGTCCATAGGGGGGGCTCCATACGGGACTAACTGAACTAATAAGCTAGTCTCTGAAGGCTTGTTTCTTCTCTCCAGTACAAGAGAAGATTTGTATGCAGTTGCTGAAGCTCACGCTTCACCTTCCAAGCCCATCATCAAACCTTGGGAAGAGCTTTTCCATAAAAAGCACAGAACAAGTCTTGGATATGACAAGGAGTTGTCCTTTCATATTCTAGACTACTCCAAACCCATCAAATTTCAAATTGCCGAATTTCTTCATGATATCTCACCTACAATTGTTCTAGATTCTGCTCCTCTTCCACAACAACAACAACATATTGTAAAATGCCAACACTATGATCAAGTTGATCATATGAAAGATCATTGTTTCATTCTTCACCCATGCAAACATTGTGGTCGACACACTCATTCTTCACACAGATGCTTCAGAAACAAGCCTCCTGCAAGAACAAAGATTCATCTTGGATGGATCGCTTCTTGGAAATGGGCATCAATAACCAAGAAGATGTTTCAGTCATATGACATAATTTCTTCTAGAATATTAAAATGTCTTGCAATTGAGTTTTCACCATCATCTCACCTTGTACCTAATAGGGGGGGGGAAATGGTCATCTACAAGCTTCAAAGCCACATCAAGTGAGCCTGAGCCACAACCTGTCATTCCAGCTTCAGATTTGTAGCTAGAGACACAATAGTTCAAGCGAGCCTGAGCCACAATATTTCATTCCAGATTCAGAGCTATAGCCAGAAACACAACAGTTCAAGTGAGCCTGAGCCATTATCTGTCATTCCAGATTCAGAGTTGTAGCCAGAGACACATGTGTGAGGTTGATATTCTTCCTTTTCAAATAATTTTGGACACTTCCTCTAGCAGAATTCTTCAGCTTCTTGTCAGTTTTGGAAGAGTTTTAGGTAATTCATCAAGCATTCCAGTGTTGGTAGTCATCCTTAAACCATCGCAGGTTGTAGATCTCCTTTCTTCTAGGTTGAAGGTCTCCCTCTTCAAAATATGAGGATCACTTCCTCTAGCATAAGACCTCAGCTTGTTGCCAGATTTGGAAGAGTTCCAGGAACTGCACTAAGCATTCCAGTGTTGGTGTTCATCCTTAAACCACCTCTCTATGCCAGCATTTCAGAGAGCTCATTCAACCTAAGTGTTTCCATGCATGCTTTGCCATTTTGTGTATTACAACTCTCTTCTTGGACTCACACATACCCCTTCGGATTAAGGGGGGGAATGTTGGACACCTTATCCTCTATGGGTAGGTGTAGAAGGAAAATGGACATAAGAATTCCAAGAGACCCTGGAAGATGAATCCAAGGGTCACCTTATGTACTATAAATGCACCATTTATGAATAATAAATGCATCCAATGTCTTATCTTTCTCATGTCTTATATGTCTCATGTGTTTACCATGGTGGAGTTTAACAAAAACACCACGTCATTATCTGTGTTACACCTCATGAGCAATAAATATTTTTATGTTATTTTTAGTTTTAAAATGGAATTTTGATTTTAAATTATATTTAAATTTTTCAATTTAATTGAATACTTTAATTAATATTTAATCTGATTTTTATTTTAATGTGTAATTTTAATGTGGAAGTATTTTATTTTTATTAATGAGGATTTTTTAATTATATTTAAATACTTTAAATATATTTATGTAATTTTAAGTATTATAAAAAAATATTATAATTTATATATTTAAAAAAATAATGTTTATAAAGTATTATTATAATTATTAAATTTTAATAAAAGATGATTAAGTCATAAATATTATTTATGAAATATTTCCAATTTCCAATTTTAATTTAATGTAAATAATTGTATGTTTTGTTTTTCAACTATAAAATTTATTTATTTATGGGATTAAGTTTAGTGGGATTTTTTTTATTTTTTTTCAGAAGAAAAAAAACGTTGATATATTAATATATGTCAGTACATATTACATCAATTTCGTTCTCAGCTGTGCAATAGCGAGAAGCATCATGACATCAATGCCAGAAAACATACCAGATCACATTCTAAATAAGAAAGAGGATCACAGTAGCTTGGCCTAGCTAATTTCAGAGTGCATAAACCACTCATTACATATATGTCTAACACAACTATTTACAAACCTTGCTTTTACTCAGTTCTGAATTTGGGTGAGCTCTTATATTGGTTGGAAAACACTTTAAGTCCACTTCCACCATTCAAACTATTTATTTAGAAATAATTATAAGTTCAAATTTTAACAATAGATTTCATATACATTACATCATTACTAATATTACTATACATTTTTAAAATTTCAAAAATTAATAATATTTTTTATAATTTTAAAATTATGAAATTAAAAATTTATAAAATTTCAAAAATTAATAATATTTTTTATAATTTTAAAATTATGAAATTAAAAATTTATTTTAAAATTAAATAATAATAATATTTTCAATATAAAATTTATGCTCATTTATTTTATTTATTATATGAAAAATATTTTTTTATATTATGATTATTAAAATTAATTAATTAAAATTTTTAAATACTATATAATATACATAAAATAATGAATTTAAAGACTTTTTAAATGAAATTTAAAATTTAAAATTTTAAAATAATGAATTTAAAGACTTTTTAAATGAAATTTAAAATTTAAAATTTTATTTAATAATAACATATTAAATATTATTTTTAATTAGTAATATTATTTTTTGATATGTGATTAAAAAGTATAACTCTTATATACATATATATAATTTTATTGAAGACTTGTTATTATTATTAAAGTACCAATTGAATTAAATTTAATAAAAAACAAATTTAAAAAATAAAAATATATATATATAATGTTTTATTAGAAAAACTTGAATGAATTTTAATATATGATGAAAATTATTTATATGTTAAAAGAGTATAAATAAATTAGTTGTTTTATATATATATATATATATATATATATATATATATATATATATATATATATATATATATATATATATATATATATATATAATATTTAAAACTTGATAAACTAAAAAAAACATTTTTCTTTTAAATATTTAAAAAGAGCTATTTTTGGCTTCGAGAATTTTATGATATAATATAAATTTTCTATTAACTAGGCCAACCACTCCTTCACTTCTAATTTATGATTATACTATTTCATTCATCACTCTCCCAACCTCACCTCCTATTTGATTTCCCTATGCAATAAATTAAAGATAATTTGAGCTACTCCTCACTTATGGCTTCTATAATATTTTTATTTCACTCAACACTCTCCCGATCCCCCCATTTAATTTATTGTGCAATGACTTCAAATTGAAAATAGACATCAAATTTTCACCATTACAAAAATATTATTGTAAATGAAAACATCCCACATCAAATTTTCACATTCCAAGCATATACATAATTACAAACGACAATCAACAAATGAATGAACAAACCAATCAAATGACAAGTATTAAAAGTACAAACACAATAAAAATTACATACCACCAAGAGTACAAACAAAATCAAGAATAGATTTCAAGTTTTGATGCATTACACACAAGTTTGCAAGTACAAGGAATATAAACACACAATACATACATAAACATACAAACATAAAAAACATTACAAATACACAAACATACAATCATCCCATCAAATCTTATTATTGCACACACAAAATTATAAAAACAAATAAATGAACAAGCCAATTAAACAACAATTATTTAAAGTATAAAAACAAAAAAAAATACATACAACCAAGAGTACAAACACAATCAAGAATACATTTCAAATTTTGATCCATTACACACAAGTTTGCAAGTACAAGGTGTATAAACACACAATACATACATAAACATACAAACATAAAAAACAATACAAATACACAAGCATACAAACATCCCATCAAATCTTATTATTACACACACAAAATTATAAAATGAGATGCATTACACACAAGTTTGCAAGTACAAGGAGTATAAACACACAATACATACATACACATACAAACATGAAAAAAACATTACAAATACACAAGCATACAATCATCCCTTCGAGTCTTATTATTGCACACGCAAAATCATTAAAGTAGATGCATTTCACACAAGTTTGCAAAGAGTATAAACACACAATACATACATAAACATGTACGAACATCACAAGCATACAAACACCAAAAAAATTACAAATACACAAGCACTGAAACATCCCATCAAAATTTGTTATTGCACACATAAAGTTATAAAAACATATATTGCATTTCAAATTTTGATCAATACACACAAAAATGTTTTAAATACAAATACACAATAAAAAATACATATCAAATTTTGATCATCATACATTCAATATTGTAACACCCAATCATACAAAATTAATCTAGACACTCAATCAAGCCATCTGCTAAAGAAAATTCACATACATTTCAAAGCACATATCAACATATCATCCACATTCATTGTAAACTTGCATAGATATGTTAATGAAACCCAAACAAGAAGCATTGTTTCAGAGAATCAAACATAATGTAGACAATAGTAAGCATTGAGCATAACGAAAATTCATACATTCCACATTCATTGTAAACTTGCATAGATATGTAAATGAAACCCAAACAAGAAGCATTGTTTCAGAGAATCAAACATAATGTAGACAATAGTAAGCATTGAGCATAACGAAAATTCATACATTTCAAATTATATATCATCATGTCAAACACATCCATTGCAAATATAGAAACACATAGATGAAACTCAAACAACTATTTTCATACACAACTACAAATAAACATCAAATATTGAACATCACACAAAAGATTGTAAACATACAAACATTACATATCAAAGATTTTCATCACACAAAAATGTTTTAAATACAGAAACATGTTATAGACAACAAGCATTAATAAAGGAATTTTTCACAGATTTCAAAATGTCACACATTCAATGTAACTACACAATCATATAAATGATTCTCAAACAACGATCATTAGACAAAATTCAGCATTTAATATAAATGAATATCAAACAACAATCATTGCACATAATTTTGCATTTGAATTCATGATCAAAAAGTAGTAAAAAAAGACATCAATCAATGCATACAATAAAAACATACAATTTGATCACACAAAAAATCAACCACTCAATATGCATACAAAATTTTTGCAACTACCACACCCCAATCAATGCATATAACAAACACATACATCTTGATCATACAAAAATTGAACCAATAAACAAGCATTCAAAAAATGTGCAATTATCACAAAAATCCATGGTTGGAAAAAATATTATATTGGTTTAAATCAAATGCATATACACAACTTCAAGTTCATTTAAGATTTTAAAATGCCATTACCATGTTATAATTTATATTGATGTATGATTTGATACTTCTAATTTTACAACCTATTAACTTAAAAGTATCTAGTTCTAAAATGAATACACAAAAGAAATAAAAAAGTAAGGTGGAGAAATGGATACAAACCGTCGAGGATAGCCATGGTCAATCCTCAAGAGCAATGAGAAAAGGATTTTAGTCCCTTTAAAAAAAAAATTATTATTATTATAATGTTTTTAGAATAATCGCATAATAATAATGAAAAATAAATAAATCCCATAATAACTAATGAATTCATATCTTGTGTTTATCTATCATGACATGCTTACATATTCTTCACATCTTGTGTTTATCTATCATGACATGCTTGCATATTCTTCACGCCCTTAGTGGTCATCTATGCCTTATATATACAATAACAAAAACTTTTTTAAATAAATTTAATGTTTTCAGCAAAGTAACAACCTAATTTAATAATTGAAACATTGTCAAAGATGGAATATGCTCCATAATGAGAGAGCCAACGTTGGAGCCCATACATTCACTAAAACCAAAAGAAATACGACCACTTGTTAAGAAGAAATCCAAGTGATAATAATAAAGCAAGAATAATAGACATCAAAGTATACAATGGTAATGAAAACACGCAAGTATAAATGTACTTACTCTATGTCCATTGTTATATTATATCGTTTTGAAGAAAATTAGTAGAGAACCTAAAACTGTATTTCTAATGAGAGTGAGGTGGAGAAATAATTTAAATGCAGGTGGTTGTCATTCTAATAAAACCCCCTTGCAAAGGAGAAGATTTTAAGGGAGAAGTTAGGCTTGGTAGAGAACACCTTCCTTGTGAAGAGAGAGAGCCCCAATTTTTGATTGCTCAGAGTTGTTCTTCTAAGAAAAGAGTAGATGAGTATTGAAGAAGATTCCTAACAGGATAGATAGGTGAACCAAGAATGCGTTCGCAAATTTCTTGCACATAGATGCTTGGCATCTTCTATTTGTGGCCCGTGTAAGTTTATAACAGATTTTATGAGAGTGGTGACAAATCCTGATTACATATTATGAGATATTTATGATGGGAATTTCACATGCTAAGTAATGAACATCCCTGGAGAAAAAAATATTTGTTACATGTGGCCAATGATTCCTTTGACAAAAGGATATTATTAACCATTATTTTTATAATTTCTGGTTCTTTTCTTGTCAAGTTGGGAGGGCACTGTAGTTAAGGCTTAAGGCTTATATATAGCTAGCTTGTATAGTTAAGGCTTATATATAGCTAGCTTGAGTACAGTGATTCTACCTCGAGTGTGCCTCAGGCTTGTGAAAAACCATTGTTATCATGTGAGGACAGGAGTGTAACTTTTTTTATTGTGTGGATAAGAAAATATTGATCACTTTTCCAAAACTACTGTTTGATGTCCACTATAATCATGTTACTGAATTATTAGATCCAGTTATCTTCTAATATGCTATGTCTGTGGTATTTGAGTTCACCATTCAACAGTTGTGTTTGCGCAGATTGGAAATTTTGATTCATGTTTCTAATATTTGTGTTTTTCTTCACTGATAAAAAAGATGAAAATAGAACAATACATCATGAAATCATCACAACTATCACTATAAATTATTTGAATAAAGTGCCAGGTAAAAAAGTTTAAAGGAAATACAAGGTAATCTGAACATCATTATTTTTCTGATAAAATATTTTATTCTAGTTCAATGGAAATACAAGGTAATTTGAACATTCTTTTTTCTGATAAAATCTTTTATTCTCGACGGTGCAATCCACAATGATTTTTTGTAACACCTGGGAAGCTTAAGCATAGTCAGTCAAGAAAATGCTTACCTGGGATAGATGAATCCATGGAGAGCGGTCTGCGCTTCCCTTATCACAAACTCCAACTTATCCTTATGTCGCAAGGAGAAGGATAGATGTTTGAGCTGCAACTGAGGCATTCTGAGAATACAGGGGAGCTGCAACTGGGGATTCCATATATGCATTTTCTAAACAACTTTCATCTGCATCACAGTACAATACCATACCATACTATATTGTATAGAGTAAGTAAGCCTAGCTGGTCTGATATAGAGAGTTGTTATGGAAAAAGAGTTCAGTGCTAAGAACATAGAGCCATAAATGAAGTTCTAGAAATTATACCTTTGAGAGGAATGTAACCTTTCTCAACGGGAAGAGGGGAAAAGAAATAAGCGGCAGAGAAGCCACAGGCACTGTGAGTCCAGAAAGATACACTCAGAACTCCGAGATTTCTCGCGATTTTCTGCGGAAACGAAGAAAATCGGTCGCAGATAATACATGTGACTGGAGGAACACCGTGCGCCTGGGAATGTTTCAATTTGTCCATCAGCTTGTCGAAATACAGAGGAGCATTATCAGTGAAGTATCGAAATAGCATTGGAGGTGCGTCCATCCGGAATCTTCTCAAATGAGATTTAATTGATTCCACAGATCTGGATCCCATGAGGAGGGCTTGTATTATATATTGGGTGTAAAGGAAGGTAATATAGAAGCCTCGCGCATACAAGATCTGGGCCAGCTGCATCGTAGAATTAATACGACCTTGAGCGAGGAAAGGTAACATAACCGCATGAGGTCGTTTATTCAGCAGCGCCATTACAATGCAGCAGTACAACAGAATCTTAGAGATGGAGATGGATTCGTCTATCTGGGGTTCGTTGCGTAATCCCTTTTTCCTTGCCCAGATCCAGCACTTATATTGGCAGGCCTTGTTTCTTTGGATTTTGTGATCCCTGTACCGCTTCACCATGGATGCAGAGGATCTGGGATTTAATTTTAAAAACGAAAAGAAAATAAGACACAAAAAGAACGTTGCAATTCAATTTTAAACGAAGAAAATATGACACAACAAAGACACTGCAATTCAATTTGCAGGAATGGAGAGCTATGTCAATGAAATTAAATCCATCAACCTATAATCAGAGTGATAGAGTACAAAGAACTCGAGAATAAATTTACCAGAATCATATCATATGATGGAGGATGTGTCCCTGGGCTTTCAAATGCAACAGATTCAGAAAGGGAGCCCTCCAAATCCAAACCGAAACCCCACTCCCCACTTTACCGCCAGGTTCTGAGGAATTTCTTCCCCAGGAAAAACGCTCCTAGTGGCCACCGTCCAGATACCTTTGACAGATGAATCAACAACAACATATCGACCCACTTTACCGCATGCTCTGAGGAATTCCTTGTCCAGACAAACTCTCCTAGTGGCCACAATTCGACCACTATCAGCATATTCTATCACGGAGATGAGATGGTCATCGCCCAGATCCAGATTGACAGGCTGATGGATTGCGAATGGAAGTTATGCCTCGTTGAATTAAAACTAGGCATATTGCGACCCAGAGACGCCTGAAGCGACTGGTTGAAGAATATTGGAAGGTATTCTGTAAAATTGATTCGATTCGCTATCATTGGTTTTATTGATTGCTTGTTGCATAGCCATCGGTGCCGCTGCACATAAAATTGTTGTCCTTTAAGTCAATCCCAGGAGACACCGCATTTTTCAATCTCCATCTCTCCAACATTATGGATATTTTTGCATCTTTTTGAAAGCCATTTATGGAATTAGTACAGTGCTTTGCTACCCATGAAGTCAACACCACCTGGGACTGTTTTCTTAAATCCCCATTCCCAGAACTTTGTGGACATTTCTGCATCTTTTGAAAATCATTGAGGGAATTAGTATGGCGTAAAATCCATACCCAATTCGCATTGCCATTCTGACTTGAGCGTACATTATAATCCAGAGTTGTTTATATTTCACCTTCTGCTCCTGGCTATTTTTAGTGACGAACTGCGTATGTCGAGAAAGAAATCAGGGTCAGAAATGGAAATCAACACACAGATTCATATGCATGAGAAGCCTAATCATTAAACCATCCAAGAGTCAGAAGGCTGGACAAATTTGCCCCGTAGACATCATTCCATACTCCTGCGGATGCTGCCAAATGTTACTAACCCGGAGGTAAATTCATGTCCATGGATCCATGACAGGCCTAGAATCCTCTCTCTTGATTTCTATGGAATGATGAACCTATGCATAGCATAACCAAGAAAACAAGACACATAAAAGAACACTGAAATTCAATTTACAAGCTATGTGGATGAAAATTCCAAAGCTATGATGTATTTACCTGTGATCCAGAGTCAGAAGCCTCAGCTAAGCTGTGATCCAGTCCCTGGGCATGATGCACTATCTGCCTCCACCTCTCAGAGAACACAAGCACGCCTCTGCCTCTGCCTCTCAGAGAATACAAGCATACCCATTCAAACAAACACCGACAGACACACCAAACAAATGACAGACAACAACTTAGACCAGACCATATTCACACACACATGGAGCTCCAAACAAACCTACAGACCGCACGAGACTCGACCACAAAATATGAGAGGAGTAGCAGAGGTGATGGAATGCAAAGGCCAAAATGAATTCAAAAATTGAATGGGATCTTAGAACAATCAACATTCTTGACCGTTAAGATAACCCGTGCCTCTTTTGATAAGCAGCGCAAATTATCTCTGGCATGTACTGCTAATTTTGTTATCAACAGAGGGATGAGATTGCATCGTTGGAAAGATGCTCCATCCAACGGATCAATGGAGCCAACTTTACCACTAGCAATTGCACCGGGGTGCAAGGGAACGCTGGAAGGAGAAGAACTGAATCATTTCGTGGTAGATGTTAGGGAACATGATGAATGTGAATTTATGAGAGGTAAAATCTGTTATTGATTGATTACATGAATATTTAGATTTAAAACTACGAAAAGAAAATATGTTGTTTGCTCAAGCTCGATGAGTTACATTTTATGATTTTGTAGTTATTATGTAAAATCATTATGTGTTCATAATAGTAGTAGAAGTAAGTTAGTGATATTTGCACGAATATAATTTAAATTAGAAGCAAAATAATTGAAAATGAATAATACTTTTGGTTGTGAATCAATTTAGAATCGTATAAAATGAGAGCATATAAAGGAAGTAATTTTTGATATTTAATTATGTAGGCATAATTGATATGATGAAAATAGATAGTATACAATATAGTAGACCATAGATTTTTTGTCCATTGTATTTTTTTTTTTTGGCGAGGGTTTCATTGACTTGTATAGAAGTAATGTAATGGTAAAGAGGATGTAGATGTTATTGAAAGTCCTAGTAGTAGGCAGTTTAAAATCATGGTAGAAGCAAAATGAGTAAGAGTGATATTCTGGGGGGTATACTTGTGCATCGTATAGATTATTGCGAAGGCATCATTGACTTGATTTGAAGTAATGTAATGGTAAAAAGGTTTTACATGTTATGAAAACTCGAAGTAGTAGGCATTTTTACATCATGGTACAAGCAAAAATAGTAAGAGTGATATTGTTAAATATAGAAGAAAATTGCTTTGGAACAGAAAGGAGGAACAAGTGTTAGCATAGTAGACTGATCATGCATGAAAGGTGTTTGGTTGCAATCTAGTCGTAAATACAAGGGGTTTCTCAATAGCGACAGCACCAATTGACGTCCAAACCTGGGATGCGACTAAGATAGTATGCTCGAAGTTGCCTTTGCGCATCTCTTTCATGCACATGAATGAGGCGACGAATGAATATTTTGATCTTCTTGAGTAGTTGCAAAGTTGGGTGCAAACGGTATAGTGGTAGAGTAGGTGGAACCAAGAAGCGTTGCTGTAGAGGAGTGCATTCTCTTGTTGAGTGATTTCTTCATAGAATTTGTTTAGTTGAGAAAGGTAGTTGCGATCCATAGTTGCTGCAAGGGAGGGAAGGAGGAGAGTTGAATCATTTTGTGGTACATGTTAGGGAACATGATGAAAATAAAACGATGAAAATAAAATGTGTTGTTTGCTCAATTTGGAGGTGGAAAGAAGGTAGGTAATTTCATCTCGATGAGTTACATTTTATGATTTTGTGGTTATTATGTTAAATCATTATGTGTTAATAATAATAGAAGTCAGTTACTGATATTTGCACGAATGTAATTTAAATTAGAAGCAAAGTAATTGAAAATGAAGAATAGGTTTGGTGGTGAATCAATTTATAATCGTATAAAATGAGAGCATATAAAGGAAGTAATTTTTGAGATTTAATTATGTAGGCATAATTGATATGATGAAAATAGATAGTATACAATATAGTAGACCGTAGATTTGTTGTCCATTGTATATTTTTTTTTTTGCGAGGGCATCATTGACTTGTATAGAAGTAATGTAATGGTAAAGAGGCTGTAGATGTTTTTGAAAGTCCTAGTAGTAGGCAGTTTAACATAATGGTAGAAGAAAAATGAGTAAGAGTGATATTGTTAAATTTAGAAAAGAATAGATTTGGAACAAAAAAGAGGAGCAAGTGATAGCATAGCACATTGAGGGGGTATTCTTGTGCATCGTATAGATTTTTGCGAAGGCATCATTCACTTGATTTGAAGTAATGTGATGGTAAAAGGGTTTTACATGTTATTAAAACTCGAAGTAGTAGGCAGTTTTACATCATGGTACAAGAAAAAACAGTAAGAGTGATATTGTTAAGTATAGAAGAAAATTGCTTTGGAACAGAAAGGAGGAACAAGTGTTAGCATAGTAGAATGATCATGCATGAAAGGTGTTTGGTTGCAATCTAGTCGTAAATACAGGGGGTTGCCTGACAGCGACAGCACCAATTGACGTCCAAACCCGGGACGCGACTAAGATAGTATGCTCGAAGTTGCCTGTGTGCATCTCTTTCATGCACATGAATGAGGCGAGTGCATGACCTTCAGCATGGCATTGTTTGCCCCACAAAGTGACATCAATGCTACTCCCGGACATATCACGAAGAGTGATAGTTTTCTTGGGAGTCTCAGAGCCATCGCATTTGCGAATGATAGACGAAGGAGAGAGGGAGGCGACAATACCTATGACATCAACGATTGAATTAGGAGGTGAATGTTTGAGGGAGCTTATGGGCACAAATTGATAGGTATGGGAAGGAATTGTAAGGTCATCAACGAAGACCTGTGACACTGTTGATGAAGAGAAGAGGAGGATTTCGAATGGTTGTTTGAGATGGTTATATGAAGGGTTGGGGATATTTATGGTCCCATTTGCAACATTGTAAATGTGGCCAATTTTAATGAGACCATGAAGGGATTCTGCCAATTCATTGAAGACAGAGACATGGATTTGATCACTGTCGCGATCGACAAGGTCAAACCCTAGTTATTTTCCAGTGCCCCGTGCATTTCTAAATTCACGAAGGGGTGTCCTTGAAAAGACTCTGCCTTGGATGGACCAAGATTTTCGGGTAGGGGAGAGTGCTTTAAAAGGGAGAACAATTGTAGATGATAGGGTGGAGTTTTCGGAGGACAAGGAGTGAATGTCAAGGGAGGGTGGCGAGGAAAAGGGAGACGAAGAAGAGGAGGCCGAGGTGGCTTGGTTCATCTGTTCAGTGGAGAGAATAATAGGGGTTGGGTCACCAACCAATGGTGCATCATGTTGCAGTATGTCAAGATCGATGAGACAAAGTGACCTGCAAGAATGAGATATTTATTAGCAAAGAGGGGAAGTAAAATGTTAGAAATGAGAATTGAGATAAACAAGGGACGTATGAGGATAATCATTAAAGGGGAGGAAGTGGAGAGGTGACATCTACGTAGCTTACATGGAATGATGTGCATATGTGCATGAGATTTTCCTGAGGCGAATTTTCGAGCCTATTCGCAACTCCTCATTTTGTGCAAACTCTGTATGTGAATAAGGAAGTAGAACGACGTGCTTGTGAGCACCATTGGACAACGATATGCGGTAGCGAGGCATTGTAGCTCGAGTAGAAGGTATCTGTTCGATTGCAATGATCTGTAGGGTTGGTTGTAGGTCGATACCACCAGCAAGCAGCGCCGAGAGCCCATTGCGGGTCAAGGATGTTTCCATGACGATGCAACTGGTTTTGTAAAACGAGGTGTTGCTAGCGAATATAAATATGAAGGTAAAGAAACTGAAGAAGAGGATGTGTACATAAGGGAACCAAAACTTCTAAGTTTGCAATTTAAGAGAGTTGAAGAAAAAAATCAAGAATTGACAACATTCATAAAAACTTTCTATTAATTTTTTTAGGTGGTCACCTTAAAGCATAAATTCATTGTGCATTGAATGCCTCAATATAACGAAAAATCTTATACAATGATAAATACATAGTCCTTGGAATGATTAAAATATGTATGCCTTCTATAAATAACAAGAATTTAATACCTTTCATGTCTTAATGATCACAAATTTCATTTCTATAAAAGAAGAAAAGTTGTCTAAAATACAAATAATGCAAAATTCATGTTCAAAATGAGTGGTTGGTGGTTGAAAATTAATATTTGTGTTTCTTAATTGAAATTTAACTAAATAGTTCAATGATATAGTTGAAGATAATAAATCATAGATTATGGCGTCTAAATTTTCTAAGATGTGTTGAAACTAATTAGGTTAAATAAATTTGTACAACATTAACATTATTTGCAAATAATATTTATTAAGAGGAATTGTGAATATATCTCCATTATTAATAATCTAATTTTTAATTTTCTAAACTGGTTATCTTCATTTCTGTTTAGTATCATAGTCAAACAGCAGAAGCGAAGGACTATAACAAGAGAAACGAAAGGCAATATATAGCCATAACAAATCATTACTATTAATATTTAGTTAAATCTCCTCTTGAAGTTATCTTATATGTAGATTGTTTTTATTTTACCACAACACATAATATTCAAGTCAACAACATATCCACATACTTCCCAAACCTATCTCTATACCTTGGATTTCATTCTTGGTGTTTGACTTACCAATTATTAAAACCCTATCTGACCCATATGATTAAGGTCTGAGCATTATTAAGTTATCATCATATATATATAATTGCAATGGAGAATCTTAGCATCATATGTTATCAACATGTATTTTATTGCATCGGATAACTTCTAAACAAAGAAATTCATGCGCCTAATCTATGAATCCAAACTTTGGCATTTGGTTGATAACAGCTGGAGACCTCCGTTCGAACCCATCTGTCAGCAATAACTCTGCATTTACTCTCACAACATGGTAAAACGTGCTTAAACGTGCTTGCATCGGATAACTTATAAAAAAAGGAATTCATGCGCCTAATCTATGAATCCAAACTTTGGCATTTGGCTGGAGACCTCCGTTCGAACCCATCTGTCAGCAATAACTCTGCATTTACTCTCACAACATGGTAAAACGTGCTTAAACGTGCTTGCATCTGGATCAGATCATCCATAAGAGATCGAGGTGGTTAGGTTATCCAACCTACCCCCTAACTCCCTTAGGCGCTTGTCATTTGGCTTATGTTTCTCGGCAGTCTGCCGCTCTGCTATTCTCCTTCGTGAAGTAGTGTGTTTTATGTGTTTTCGTCGACCTTCAGGTGATTGTGCTATTTTCTTTAGTCGTCCTCCAATACGCACTCAACTCTGCCCATCTTCTTGCTCACATGTTGCCTTTTTTGAACACTTACAAACTCAGGTGGCATGTACAAACTCTTTTTTTGCCTGCTTTGCTGGCAACTTAGCGGTTGTATTCAATTATATGACTTTTGTCTTCCTCCGTGCCATTACAGGCAAGGTTACAGGGAAGTATTGCTTCTATTTTTCTGCGAAATTGTTTCATTTTAACATCTGTGATTCACAAGGTTTTTTGTACACACTATTATTCGTAAATATACTGACCCATCTCTTGTCTTTGTGTAGGTATCTACTTTCTCAGCTTAGTCTTTACACGGATTCGTCGAGCTCTAATACTTCGGTCTTGCCAGGTAGTGTCAAAACTTTTTGATGGGTTGTTGCTAGAGGGTCAAGGTTCTTGCACGGTTCTTCTAGTTCCTCCATGATTGAGCTAGGAACGCCTTTGCTACATCTTTGGTTTTGCTGTATAGAAATTTTAGGGTTAAACCCCTAGGGTTTCGAGGTTGTAGGGGCTTTACATTTTCCTTTTTATTTGGGTAGCGTTGCTTGCTACCAGCGTGAAGATTTTTTATCACAGGATTCTCAACGTATTTTATTAAGGTCTATTTGTCCATTTACATTGTTTATATGCAGAATCGTAATGGAGAGTTTATACGCTACTCGTGTAGCAGAGTTCTTTTGTCTTTTATATACCCTCTTGAATTGGATTAAGGCCTCAGTTTACATGTAAATTTTGAAGAAAATGTATATGTCATTTTGCAGAGTCAATTTCATAAAGCTATGGTTCTTTTATGAATGTTCTCTGTCGTAAAATTTATAGTTAAATTTGTTGGATGAGCCACTTCTATAACTCGTAGTTTTTCATTATCTTTCATAGATGGCTTATTTATATATACTCTGTTTATTTTCTATGGTGAATTCTCTGTTCAAGATTTATCTATAAACTATACATTTATAGTTTTACCTTTCTTGAGGTCTTACCTAAGCCCTAAGGATGTAAAACCCTACATGTACCAACGGGTCAGGGTTTAAATCTCTCGGCTCAAGTTCAGTCTTAATATAAAATGCTAGTAGTTTTACGTGTATAGCTAATTCACGCTTATGTATTAATTCTCAGCAGTATAATATGAAATTTTTTTATTTTTTTTCTACAAGACCTTTTTCCAGTGAAATTGGATTTTCTGTTATGTTATTATATCTTTACTAAGGTCACCCTTATAAGCCCCATCCAGCCTTAATTTCGTTTTACTTATATCGTCTTCCGTTGGAGTTTTATTCCTTCCCCACAACCTTGCTAGTTGGGTATCTAGTAGACAAGTGGGTGCTTAGATGCACATTCTTTGATACACAACTCTTGTCCACAGACAAGGCCTCGATGGTAGTTTGGATTTGTTTAGGAGTAGTCTCTGGTTCACATTATACACTAAATTTTCCTCAGTTAATTGATCTCTACTCATTCAACGTTAATCTATCCGCAATACCTTGTCTCTTCCACAATAATAAATTAAAGTAAACCAATAATTTTCCATTCTTTAAAAACTAAGTTATTTCTTACATATATCTACTATAACACAAGAATACTCCCATGTATCATACAAAATTTCGTTTACAGTACTACAATATCAAAACTTGACAGAATTAACACAGAATTAATTCGTCCTCGCTTCGACCTTAGAATCAACATTTTTTCCTGTCAAAATTCATGCTTTCTCAACCATAAACAGTTTTCATTATAGTCCTTCGTAACTTGAAAGAAACAAAGTCAATCTGCCAGAATTTTACCTGCTCTACACTTCTTTTACTTGTTTAATCTTAACTTCGACTTTGAATTAACCTTTATTTTCTCACATTATTCACGCACTTATCAGTCTCTTCCAAGGAAAAATTTGCATTATAATTAGTATTCGTACAGATATTCAATTAGTTTACAGGAACAAGACTTCAAGTTCTTCTAATTAAGATTTTCATTTTCAGAATATTCACTGAGTTTCCTAATTGCAGGTAACAGAAGCTTACCAGCAAGTTCTTCTTCAAGCTGGAGCTGAAAGTCGGACAAGCTCTTCTTCAGGCTGGAGCTGGAAGTCAGGCTGGAGCTGGAAGTCTGAAGTCGGCACTATGTTTAGTTAGATGGAACTCTATTTAAGCAACACATCCAAGTCGATTGCACGCTGCAAATCGGCAATATTCTGCAAGCTGCAAGTCGGCAATAGCCTAGTCTTCGATGCAACCTGCAAGTTCTTCAATGCACATTAAATGGTTGCATTAAATCGTTCTATGCCGTGTAGATTTCATTCTACAAATCTAAATTTGAGAGTTTGAAATTGTAAATCAACACCTGGTTGCTAGATCGAGCTGCCACATGTAAAGACTACATGACTTAACTGGACAAGATCGAGGAATTTTATTGGTTCAGGAACTGCCACATGTAAAAATGTAACTGGCTCCATGCACTTGGAAAAGTGTCTCTCATTGGTTGGGGTGAACAGTGTTTGCTCACCCCAAGCCCGCAATGGAAAACGCCTCCGGCGTAATTAGACAGCACAAAAGCACAAGCCAGGTCATTCAACCAAAAATAGAATCCACCTATCCTCTATGGTGTTAGTTAAAAAATTTGAATTACAAACATGTTTTTATATGGGTTTCTATAATTGGTTCTTTCCTTTATCACATTGGTTTAAAATGTTGTTTTATTAATTTGTTAATGCCAAAAACTCATATTTTAAAATGCAATTAGTCTCGTCTTAACAACCATAGGTTGATGAATTAATAAAGTTTTAGTACCATTTGTACTAAATTCTTCGTCATCACAAGTTCAATATTTCATCCAATGCATCCAAGCTTCAAATATAATGACTTCTTGGAGCATATTATAGCCTTGATACTCTATTCACTTCACTTGCGAGTGAGTAACTTTGGCATAATATACACTTTATATGATATGTACGCTTGGTAGAATTCAATAAACTAGTGAACACTTCATACAAACATATCCTAGAGCTACTACCATTTACTATATGGTTGTCCATATATGTGAGTAATTATTTTTCCCCTAAGATGAATTAGAGTGCCTATGTTTATTTTTGGATTAGATTAGATCAGGATAAATTGGTTGCGATCAAGGAAGGTAGAAAAACTTGGTTTGTGTTTATAACTTCTTCTTGGAAAATACCTAGAGCACAAAAAGGTGAAATGTAATAAATGACTTTGGCATGTCAATTAGAAAAACTTGGTTTGTCTTTATAACTTCTTCTTGGAAAATACCTAGAGCACAAAAAGGTCCTTTGAAGAAATGTAATAAATGACGTTGGCATGTCAATTAGGAGACTCAACTAGACTGGCTTGTCATGTTGCATATGATTTGAAGTCCTCACAAATGTTTTAGAACATACAAAAAATCTTGATGAGGTTAGTATAAGATGGAGATAACAAGGATGCCATCTCTCGCGGAATTGGATCATGGATTTGATGAAAAATCTAGTCTTGTTTTAAATGTCCATGCATAACATCTTTTGAATTGAATTCTTAGTAAACTTGTAGTATTGTAAAAATTGAAACACAAATTCTCATCTTAAGATAATGCTCCCTATTGTTCAATGTTGCCTCTTTCCATTTAATATTATATTACTATCAATCTTGACATTGAGACTTGATGAAATTTGATCAATAATATGAATTTAATGTTCAATGTTTTATTTATGTATATATGTATATGTATAAAATATGATACACACCTTGATCCAATGACATCACTGTTATTGCATTCCTATGAACATATATTTGGCACCTTCAATTTTACCTCAAGCTTTTGGCTTACTTTTTTTTTATCCTTTCACAATGATTTTATTATGCCAATGTTATACTATTAATTTCCATCATTAGTTTATAAAGCTCTAGCAATTTCCTTTGTATGAAATAGATAAGTTGGAAATTAGGGCTAGGCTACAATTAACTCTTTCTAATTGCACTAGATAAAAAATATTTTCCGTGTGCTTTTTCCACAATTAAGGTTTGTTACTAGAGCTATGTTGTGGTTATGAAAATCAATATATCATTTTATTAGGTTGAATTTTAGGTCCAAGCTACAAATAGGTGAAACATTGGATTTCCCCTTTACACATGTATGTTTTTTTGATAATTTTAATAGTTCAAGGTATATGAAACAATTAACCCTTTGGTATTGTGTTGGATATAATTATTTTTTCCTATGTGTGCAGACTACTTATGAAGATCAATATATTAGTTTGTTGTTTTAGCTTTCAATCGCTAAAATTGTTGACATAGATAATAATGAAAATAAAGATGCATGAGGAGGAGCACATTTAGATAGTAATGAAAATAAAGATGCATGAGGAGGAGCACATATAGGGGATACAAGAATCATATAGAGAGTGAATATTTGTATGCCCAAATATCTTGCAAAAGAGTAATACATGTGGAAAAAGGAATAATGGAAAAAATCTATGGAAGTAGACGAAAGGAAAAGAAAGATTTTTGGGAAGGTAAAGATATAGTGGGAAAAGTGGCAAGATGGAAAGAATTCTTTCTTGGTATTATTTTTCTAATAAAAAAAAATTCTTTACAACATTGATTATTTTTATATATTACTTTTTTACTAGGTTTATTGTTTACTTTTATTCTTTTTTTTTATAAGTGGTTAAGTAGTTATGATTTTTCTCTACCCTTTTACTAATTTTAGTTGAAAATTTTCATTTTAATTATTATTTCCAACTAGATTGACTATATCATATAATAATTTAATTTCTTAATATTTTTTTACATTAATTTCTTATTTATATATTATTATATTTTTTTACTGTGTTTTTTGTTAGCTTTTATTCTTTTTTATATTTGGTTTATTAATTTTAATTTTAATCATTTGTTATGGTTATATATATATCTATATATATATATATATATATTTTTTTCATTTATTATTTCTAACTATATTGACTATATCTTATAATATTTTATCTAGGGTTTCATCTCAAACCTAAATCGTACCGAATCACGGATTGGCTGTGGATGGTGGCCAAAATTGAAAAAAGAATTAAGTGTGGTGCTACAAGTGGTTGTCCAGAGCAGGTAGTTTGGTCCTTATTAAATCAGTTTTAATGGCCATTCCAATCCTCTAGGCAATGCTATTATGGATGCCTAAAGGAATTTTGGAGAGAATTCGGAAAATCTGCCACAAATTCTTGTGGGCAAGCACAAAGGAGGAAGTCATGCTCCCATGGGTAGCATGGGATAAAGTAGCCAGGCCAAAAGAGTGGGGAGGTTTGGGAATTAAGGAGCTGTCCTCATTCTTCACATCTCTAGCTGCCAAAATGGGATGGTTTATGTTGGCAAAGGACTCACTATGGACCACGGTTATGAGAAGAAAGTATATAGACCCAAGACCTTTGATCGACTAGGTGAGGAGTCCAGAAAAGACACCCACAAGAGGCTCAGTGGTATAGAGGGCTACCCTCAGAGCCATAAAAATCATCAAGGAAGGGCTGGTGTTAAAGGTAAGGAATGGGAAAAAAATTAGGATAGTTCTAGAACTGTGGATAGGATGAAATGTGGGTTACTCCCTACCAGAAGAATTTAGAATCCACGTATTTGAAAAAAAGGTCTCTTATTCTTGAACCAAGTTGAAAATGTGGAATCCACATCAATATGTCAACAAGTTTGGAAGTCGGGAGCTGACCTATAGCAGAACCTGATATGGATGGAAGCGTGGCACTAGTATACAAATGAATTACTCAGAACAAATTTCCATTTGCGGGATGGGCATGATGTTCTTAGGTGGGGACATGCCCCGTCCAGTAAATACTCACCCAAGTATGGATACACATATCTCATGGGGAAGAAGGGATGGGATGTGCCAAACTAGTGGTACAAACCACTTTGGAAGATGAAGTGCCCAACCAAAAGTCGTCTATTCTTCTAGTGCTTGTTGGAAAATAAGGTCCCCACCTAGGACAATCTACAGAAAATAAGGAAGGAGGGACCGGGAAGATGCCCACTATGAATCTTTTTTACACCTGTTTATGAATTTCCCCTATAGAAAAAAGGTGTGGGAATCATTCTAGTCCCTAGTTCGATTCACACAATAATGGAGAGGCTTTTCATTCAAGAACGCTTGGAAGACATGGCAGAACAACTATCAGGGGAGAAAACCAAAAAAATTCCTTTTCTTATCTTCTGGGGGCTATGGTTAGCAAGGAACAGAGCTATATTCAGGGACGAAGAAATTCCCTTCCATGTCGTCGCCCAGGAAGGTGCGGCCATTTTTGAACTATACCTCTAAAACAAATAGGATCACCAACCACCCTCAACTCGAATTTCATGAGCTAACTAAGTCTTTCACAGTCAGTTACCTATTACAAGTGATTATGAGATAAGATTAAAATTTATTTTCCAATTTAATTAATGGAAAAAAAAAATTAGACACACATTTCTTGTTGACTTTTCAACACTCCCTCTCAACAAGATAGGGATTATCAGCTACCTCAATCATGCCTCTATGGTATTCTAATTTTCTCTTGACGAGTGCCCTCGTCAGAATATTTGCATCCTGAACCTCCGTGGGAATGAACTGAAGTAACATAATGTGTCTCTGAACACAATCTATGAGATGGTGGTACCGAATGTCAATATGCTTGGACCTGTCATGGAATATTGGATTAACCGAGAGTTTTATGCCACTTTGGTTATCACAATGTATCACTGTTGGATCCATATGATGACCAAACAAACCAAAAAGTATCTTCCTCATCCAGATGGCCTCACATGCCTCCTGACTGGCTGCCATGTACTCTGCCTTGACTAAACTGAGTGGATATGATCTCTGATTCCTATTGTACCAAGAAACTATTGTCGATCCTATGCTGAAGATCCCTCCTGATGTGCTCTTCCTGTTTGATGGATTTCCTACCCAATAATCATCGGTGAAGCCTTGAAGCTTCACTACCTTTGTCCGTCTGTACCATAATCCATACTCTATAGTGCCCCTAAGATATCTCAAGACATGTTTCCCTGCCTTCCAAAAGAGCTTGGTCGGCTTAACCATAGCTTGACTACGTTGGTTAACTGCGTAGCATATGTCTGGTCATGTGTTCACCAAGTACATGAGTGAACCCACAAGCTACCTGTAAACAATAGCATCCACTACCTCACTTGAAGTAGCATCCTCCTTCCTCCAGTTTCTTGCAAGAGGAGTCTCCATGGGCTTACATCTCTCCATGTGGAACTTCCTCATAACCTCTTTGGAATACTTTCCTTGAGAATCAAATAGCTCCCCATCCCGCTGCCATATCTCCAAACCAAGGAAATAGTAAAGGAGTCCCATGTCCTTCATCTCAAAATCTCTTACAAGATCTTCTTTGCAAGAAGTTATGAGTTTCTCATCACTTGTCAGAATAAGATCATCAACATAAAGTATGATAATCAAAAGCTTACCATCAACCACAATCTGGTACAGGTTCACATCCTCTTCACTCTTTTTGAAGCCAAACCCAGTGAAATATTTGTCAATCCTGGTGTACTAAGCACAAGGTGATTGCTTCAGCCCATACATTTCTCTCTTGATTTTGCACACATGTGACTCCATATCAAAGGTCTCAAAACCTTCTGGCTGCTCAATGTACACTTTTTCCTCAATAAATCCATTGAGAAATGTAGTCTTCACATCCATTTGATGTATCTTCCAACCCATCTTCATTGAGAATGCAAGGATAGATCTAATCGATGAGTACCGTGCAACTGGTGCAAAAGTATCCTCATAGTCAATCCCCTCAACCAGTGAGAATCCTCGGGCTACAAATCTAGCCTTGTACTTCTCCACACTCCCATCTGCTGCCTACTTCACCTTATAGATCCATCTAGATCCAACCAATGACTTCCCGAATGGTCTTGGGACAACATCCCATGCACTGTTCCTGACGATGGAGTCATACTCCTCAGACATAGTGTCAACCCAAGTTGGTTGCTGCACTACTTCCTCAAAAGAGGATGGTTCTGTCACAATACACTTTCTCATAAGAGCCATGTATCTAGTATACCTGTCTGATGATTTTTTCTATCTGCGTTGTGATGTAGGTGCTCCTACATGTTCTGCCACATCAAGTCTCAATCTATCAGCCTCTATGGTGCGTCTCCTACCATGTCTGGTAGACGGCTCTGCATGAGTGGTTTCTACCACTCCATGATCCGCCTCATGTGGCTACTCCACATCTTGAGGTTCATCCTTTGGAACCAAGAGTTCCTCATCTACATGCAAATCAAGATCCCTCTCAAGGGACAATCACATGGCTTTCTCCTCATCAAATTTTACATCTCGTCTTACAACTGTCATCCTGATGTTCAACAAATGCACAAAATAGTTGTGGGGAGTATCAATGTACCCCACAAATATCCCAATATCTACTGTTGGTTCTAGCTTCTTTCTGGAATCTTTGGTCACATGGAAATAGACAGATGAGCCAAAAATTTTAAAATATGAAACATCAGGTTTCTTACCAGAAAAAAAACTCCTCTAGTGTACTCATGCTAAGTATCTGATGAGGACTACGGTTCTACACAAATACCGTTGTGTTGCATTCCTCTGCCCACAGATGCAATGGTAGGCCCTGATCATGTAACAAGGCTCATGCCGCACCCACAATTGTTGAGTTATTTATTTATGCAACCCAATTTTGTTGTGGGTTATGAGGCGCAATCAACTCTCTCTGAATTCCTTCTTTGACATAGAAGTTCTTGAATTCATTGGAGATGTACTAACCACCATTTTTTCTCCTTAGAGACTTCACCTGCTTCCCTGTATCTTTCTCAACCAGTGCTTTGAACTCACAAAATTTTGAGAACATCTGATCTTTCATCTACATGAAGTAGATCCAACACTTTCTAGAAAAATCATCAACAAAAATCACAAATACCCGTGCTTTGGTGTAGAAGTTGTAGAGAATGGTCCACACACATCTGAGTGAACTCTCTCAAGGATTTTCACTACTCGGTTCTCCTTCTCTTGAAAAGTGGCATTTGTATACTTCCCCATGGTACATCCCTTGCATGTGTCTATCTACGCAAGAGTACCCTTTGGAAGCCCCGTAGAAATCTGTTGCATGACCTTCAAAGCACTGTGGTGTAGATGGACCAATCTCTTGTGCCATAACTCACCCTCATCCTGGCTCACAACTCTGTCTGCTTTACTCATCAATGATGTGCAACCATCTACATCAATTTTGTAGAGGTTCTTCACATGAACCCCAATCTTCTTAACTTGTCATGTGGCTTTGTGACAAAGGAATGCTTTCCCTTCACTGAAAACCACATCATATCCTCCATCCTCCAACATAGCAACTGAAACTAAAAAAAAATTCAAGCCTGGTACATGCATGACATCTTTTAATAAGAAATTTTTACCTTACTATCTCTATAAAGTAATTGTACCAATCCTGGTAGCGCTATACCTCCTGCCATCACCCATCTTGATGTGCATCTGAAGATCCTTCTCCTCCAAGCTACTAAAGGTTTATTTTTCTCCCGTCATGTGGAAAGATGAACCACTATCTAAGTACCACATTGATCTCATTGCACTAGACACCATGCATGCGATGAGTGAGAAGTCTAACTTGAACTGTGAAGCCAAATCATCGCCCATTGTAGATCCTGAAGCCTTCTTGTTGTTCTTCTTCTTCTGTGGACAATTAGTGGCATAATTTCCATGCTCGTGATAGTGAAAACATTTCACTCTGGACATGTCACACTTCTTGCCTTCTTTTCCGGTCTCAGATTTGGAATAGGATTTTTTTCCCTTCCCATTCTTTTTCTTACCACCCAAGGTGAAATTTTCCTCATCATCTATCTTGGATGAGGATCCATCCCTGGTATTCTTCCTGAATTATTCTTGTACCAAATTCGACCAAAGTTGCTCCCAATATGGTAGCTTCTCCCTCCCATTGACAGAGTCCTGATAACTATGCCAGCTCTTGGGAAGGCCTAGAAGTGCTAGGCTCACCAAGTCATCATCCGCTACAGTAATCCCGACACTTCCAAGCTCATATCGTCATTGGATGAACTTGGCCAAGTATTTCGGAATAGTGTCGCCTTTCTCCATTTTGATTTCCTGAGCTTGTCCTTTAGTGCCAATTTTTTGCGGTCACTGTTTTTCTGAAATAAATATGTCAAGGCCTTCCACATTTCATATGGATTTGCATTGTTATGGAGACTCGAGACAATGTGATCTCAAACTCCCTCTACTAAGATCCTCCTCACCTTTGCAACCTTATTTTTCCAAGCATTAAGAAGAGAGACATTTGTAGCTGTGGGCCTTGGAATATCAGTGTTGATAAATTATTTCAACCCATTTTCCTCCAGAACTACCTCCATTTTGTCTTTCCATGCAATATAATTAGAACTACCCTCGAGTGCATATTCCAATCTTAATCCATTGAAAGCCATCTTGATCTACCCATCACACCAAAGAATATTTTTGCAAATTCGAATGATGTTCAGCACAAACTCAATTTCTTCTCCACTATAGTGATTTCTGGCACTCTGATACCATGTAGAAATTATACAAACAATATGTAAACCAATGGATTCAATCTGATCATGCAATATTCTAGAGCAAGATACTGAATCCTTCTACAATTAATTTGCAGAAATTAAACATGATTGCACAATCACACCAAGTAAGAGAAAGAATAAAATACACAACACATGAAATTTTCCGGGGAAGGAAATCTGCTCAAAACCCCTCTATATTTATTGTATAAAACCAAGGATCATGAAACAATTACAATGCACTCTTCTCACAAGACTCTGTTTCAAACTACCAACTGTCTCACACTGATCCATACAAAATTGACCAACACTTAGCCAATTTCCTACCGCTTATCAGCCTGTCTTGCTTGCGCAATTCTAAGAACAATTGATTCCTATTATTTAGGAAATTCAACCTTCCAAAACTGTGTAATACATCATGGGAAATCCTATGGTTGTCTAATTATGCACCGACAATTTACTAATAATACAATTGATAGATAACATCCCTTTAACCTCTGTCTCAGCTAAGTATTCATCAGAACTGACATGCGTGTAGCTATTAATAGTAAGTCATTAGTCACTTGACAGATCATTGCATGTGAATTAAATATGATTTAATTCACTTGACCTCTCACTAGCGCAACAATGAGTTACAACTAGTTAGACAGACTTTAACTCACTTAATTGAGTTAACTATTTTCTCATGGATTAAAATAATACACTAACTACAACTTAGACTCTAAAATAGATATAACCACTCTAAATGCCTCACCAACCACCCTCAACTCGAATTTCATGAGCTAACTGAGTCTATCACACTCAGTTAACTATTACAAGTGATTATGAGATAAGATTACAATTTATTGTTCAATTTAATGAAGGGAAAATTAAATTAGACACACATTTCTTGTTGAATTTTCAACATTTTTTATTTCCTATTTGATAAGCCCACTTCTAGCTAACCTTCCCTGAATCTTCAGTGCCTTGTGGTCTCTCTAAAGCCTCCACTCGGTTTGAATTTGTGTTTTATTTCCTTTCGTAAGGATTGGTTTTGATTTTTCTTTGTTCTTATCATTAGGTTTCTTGCAAACTGATTTTGTTTGGTCATTGATTGCTTGGATGAATTGTTGTTCTAGTCCTCCTTCTGAAAAATTCATTCCAATAAGTGATTAAAATTTTGCATCTTAGTTTTCCTCATTTTAAAAATTAAGTGTGTTGGAATTTTATTTTTTTTGGATTTCTATTTAGGGCTTTGAATTTAATTAGAAAAGTGAAGTTGTAGAGATTGATTGTTGCATCATTGATTGATTTATTCTTCCCCTACTTAGTTAGGAATTTCATTGTTAAAAGGAAAATGAAAAGAGTTATTTTTATCATATTATTTGCATCATAAGTGTGTTCGGATGACATTGAGTTTTGAGCCTTTAAATTGAAACATAATTCAAGATCAATTCTAAAATTCATCTCAATTAATCTAAGTAGCATTTGAAACTTAACGACATACATAGAGGTCTAGGCTAGAGATGTGTTCCGAAATATTTAAACATAGGAGCTGTCATTTTTTCCAGCGTTGCATCTCGGAGGTGATATCTCGTTCCATGTACGTAAGTGTATCAGATCGGTCCCCACGTACCTTTGAGTATATCGGATGACGCTCCATGCATGATAAGTATATGGGAATGCTCTCATCGAATAGTTACACATTAGACAACACTACTACGGGCTGCACTTCTATGTATCGTCGAGTATATTTTGGAATTCCCCTATAGGTTTTTATCCTTGCCATAAGTAATTGAGCCAGCTTCCTTGTACACTGTGATACACCGAACATAACATTTGGGGAGATTTCCTTCCCATACGTAAATCCTTGCTTTAGAGAAAATTTTCGGCTAAAAGTGCCCATGAAATTTTCACGTAATTTCCATGTCATAATATATAAACCATGCAAAATCTTTTAAATTTAAAAAGAGGTACATGTAAATTTTTTGGAGGGAAAAGAAGAAAAACAACTTATTTTAATTGTATTTTTGGCTTATGTCCTTATAGTTTTACTCAAATTTAAAGTGTAGGAACTCATTGGATGCAGAATTAAATTACGCATCCAACAAGTACCCATCATGCATACTTTTCAAAATACCCACATTGATAAAAACTGAAGATACATTAAAAAAACATGTTGAACACTCTTTTTTTAGTATTATCAATTTTGGTCTTTTCAAAAGTATGCATGATGGGTACTCGTTGGATGTGGAATTTAATTATGCATCCAACGAGTGTCTACACTTGAAATTTTAGTGAAACTACAAGGAGATAAGCTAAAAATAAATTTAAAAAATAGTTTTCTTCTTTTCCTTCCAAAATTCATAACTCGTATTTTATTATTTTATCTATTATTTTATTATTTTTCCTTAGGAGGCCATTTTTAGGCTGAAATTTCCTCTAATGGTTTGCCAAGATGGTATATTGTAGTTCATAGTTGCTTGATAATCCCTTTTTTCCTAGTTACCCCTCTTTGTTTTTGTTCTGTGTCTTTTTTTCTAAAATCAATTAACTGACTGTGGAATAACATCCTCTTTGTGGAACAAATCCTTAGTAGATCTTAGGCTGAGACTAATGAAAATAGTTCCCGAGTCCACCAATAAAGGAAAACCATCTTAAGGGAATCTTGGTCTTTTTCCTCCTTTTGGAAATATTGGTGCTCCTTATATGGCAACATTGTCCCTTCCTCGATTTACCATTGGTTTTCTAGTTTGGTTTATTTCAACTGGTATGGTTCTAAATTTCCAAACTGCTCAACCCAAACAATATCAACCTCAAGTTGATCCTAAAATTTACCCTTTGCCTTCTCTGTCGATTCGCTCTTCTTCCTCTTTGTCTGGTGAAAGCCTCAATCTTAGTAAGAAGGTAGTTAAGAATAAGAAGAAGATGATGAAGAAGAAAAAGAAAAATAAACTGGGGGGAAACCAAGAAACCATTGCTACAAATGCAACTAGTATGGACAAATCTTCCAATCAACCATGCAAAGTTAAATTCCATTGAAATTTATATAAGGGAAACCACCTTCTAAGATATTGTACTAGTATTCCTAAGGTATTAAAATTGTGGTCCATAGGCTCACATCGACCTTTGTCGTCATCCTCTGGAGATCATGTTGGTGATAAACCCTCAATTAGTGATAGTAAGGTCCATCAAAAAAAGGGTAAAGTCAAATTTCCCTGTAATTTATGTTAAGGGAATCATCTTATTCACCTTTTTACTTATATGGATGAAGCCTAAAAAGTGTTGGAAAACCTTATAACTTCTCAACCTCAACTTCTGGATTTTTATCGAAATATTTTTCCTAATCCTCTACTAGTTGATGAAGTGATTGATCAGAATCCATATCTAATCAATCCAAATATCTTTGAATGTGAATACCATGAGTCTGTTCCTCACAAAACATTGGTTGAAAAAATGGTTGACTTGATTCCAACTTCAGTTGATCGTACCTTTCCTGAAGAGAGTGAAGTTCATAGCACTCAGATTCTTCTTGTTTCTTCAGATTCCAATGAACTAGGGGGGAATCCTCTCGTTATAACAATCTTGGTGGAAATTCCATGTAATAAAAGTTAAAAATAATAACCATGGTTGATGGGACACATATTCTAAGTTGAATTTTGGGAAAAACATCATATTGGGTGTTCATTTTAGTTAATATGGATAATGAAATTGGCAAAGGATAATGCAAAGGATTTGTAAAGGAAAAATGGAATTTTTTTTGCATTTTATTTATGAAAATAATGGAAATTAGGAGAAAAGGAAGGTGAAAGGTCACAAGTTTCATTTGAGGAGTAAAATGAAGGAAAATTATGGAAAATGAAGAAAATAGAGGCCTCGTCTTTAAAAAGGCTTCTGAGGATCAGTTGGCAAGTTTTTGGATCAAACCTTTTGTCAGTTGAGTTTTGGAGCTCTCTCATTATTATCTCTATCTATCTCTCTTAGACACTGATCTAGGTGGATATTGGTGGTCACCTGCCTATTCCACTTGGGGCCCCACCATTGTTTCTTTCAGTTTTTCGGGTCCTGAAATTCTGGAGCCGTTTTGAGGCCCTAAACGACATTTTTTGGAAAAATCGGGAGCAACACGCAAGGTACTTTAACGTTGGTCACATCAAAATTTATTGTCCTCGGATAGATATTTATAACAAGGTATGTTTCACATCGAACAGAGATCGTATGTCAAAGTTACGTCCCCAGGAAGATTGATGTACCAATTTACCCAAATGGGGCCCATAGTTTTTGCGCTTCATCTCCTAGGGTTTGGTTTTTGGATGTTTAGGGTTTTCCATTGTTTCTCAAGAATAAATAGGCCCTCAAATCTCATTGTAACACAGTTTAGATACATGTAGCCACCACATATATTCTCAGAGATAAGCTACTAGCGCCCTAGCTAGTTTATTCCCATTCCGTCTGTAAGCATATTTCAATTATTTTTTATTAATGAAATGAAGTTTTATTTCTACTGCATCTTTACTTTTATGTGTATTTTTTTATTTCATTGTGTTCCTGCATAAATCTGGATCAGTGGTATCAGAGTGATATGCTCTTTCTCGATCCTTCTTTGCATGTCCCCAACGAGGTCGAGGTATAAGGAGTTAGGGCTCGATCTAGTTGAACCTTTGCAAGATCAGCCTCGCAAACCCCGATGGCCACCCATGGGGGAAGAAAAGAAAGATGATGGAGTAGGAGATCCTATCAAAATATTACTAGAATATTCCCTTGAGAAAAAAAGGAATGCGATGATGGATAATTTTTCCCATATCCTTCAACGACTTCCCACCGACGATGCATCTACATCCAACAGTCACTATAGAGACGCCACTCCTTTTAAGGTACAATTAAAATTTGACATTCCCATATTTGAGGGCCAAATAGATGCAGACATCGTAGATAGATGGTTGAATCTATTAGAATTATATTTCTCGGTTCATGACTTTTCCGACCAGGAGAAGATTAATTTTTCACTCCTCAAAGTCGTCCCCCATTTCAAGGACTGGTGGGAAACCTATTATGAGAAAAAGGACGAGGGGGAACCCTCTCTCTTCTCATTCATACCCACTTGGAATTATTTTGAAGATGCCATCAAGAAACATTATTATCCTGTGGGGATCTATGAGGACAATTACATACAATGGACTACGTTGTAGAAAGAAAGGGATCAAGATGTGCATGAGCTGATGAATCTATTTCATACCCTGTGCAATAATTTGGGTATCAAATATTCAGAGAAACATTTGGTGCTAAAGTACCGCATTTTTCTGCACAGATACATTCAAGATGAAATGGAGTTCCTCGACATCTCCTCTCTTTGTATGACATACTGGTATGCTTCCAATATTGAGTAGAAATTCAAACATAAGAATCAAAACTTTGGATTTGCGAATCAAAAGCAAGGGAAAGGTGACCCCAAACCGCAGAACAAAGGACAAAGCCAAGGCATGGTGGCCTAAGACAACCTACCAAGTCTGCAAGAAAATAACAAAACTGCGAAGCCGAAGAAGGACACAGGCAAGTGGTGTGAGTTCCATAAGAGCTCCACTCACAACACAAGTGAGTGTCAGACCAAGTAGTCACTGGTGGCTGAGTTGAAGGCTTCTAAATCAGATGCATGCTCTGACTCTAAATTAGAACAGGACAAGGGGAATGACAAAGGGAAGCAGGTTATCGATGCGGATCCTAATGCCACCATTCCACCATGAAGATCCAGAAGGAGGAACCGAAAGATCCAGAGGATAAGGAGCGCCTCTTCCACTCCTAGATGTGGGTAAAGGGTTCCCCGCTATAGTTTATTGTTGATAGTGGGATCCTAAAGAACCTCATTTCAACAGAGGTCATGAAGTGATTGGGCTTGTCGACCACAACACACCCACATCCATACACCATTGGGTGGCTTCACCAAGGACGAGATATCTGTATCAACCAACAATGTCACCTCCCCTACCAACATCAAGCCCTTCACAGATGAGGTATTATGTGACATTGCTTTTCTTGATTTTTGTGATGTATTATTAGGCCAATCATACTTGTGGAAGAAACATGCTGTGTATGAATCTTGACCTCACATTGTTATTATCACTTTGGGAAATAATTTGTACAGGATACCAGATGTACCACCGCCTGTCGTTATCTCTATGGTTATTACAAAACAATGCAGTAAGTTCATTTCCAAAACTGGGAATTTTTTTTCCTGTTGATCTGCCCTTAAGGAAAGAAGAATACTATGGCCATGACCTCCAAAAAGGGCTCCTCCGCATGACAAAAAAAAATGAAACAAGGTCATGGAGGAGTATGAGGACATCTTCACCTCACCCACAGAGGTGCCCCTGCACTATCAGGTCAAGCACCCCATCGATCTAACCCCAGGTGCGCTATTGCCTATGGACCGATCTATCGACGCTCTATTCTGGAGAACGATGAAATCGAGAGGTAGATTCAGGATTTGCTATAGAAATTTCACATCCAACGAAGTTCATCGCCCTATGGGAGCCCGGTCATGTTGGTGCAGAATAAGGATGGGACTTGGAGACTCTGTATTGACTATCAGACACTGAACAAGATAAATATCTGGAATAGGTACTTGATCCCACAGATTGATGACCTTATGGACCAACTCAAAGGGGTGAAATATTTCAGCAAGATCGACTTGAATTCTGGGTATCACTAGGTACCAATAGAACCCTCCGATGTGTGGAAGACTACCTTCAAAGCCAAGGAGGGATTTTTCGAATGGCTGGTCATGCCTTTCGGGTTGACGAATGCTCCCACAACCTTCATGAGGCTGATGGATGACATATTGCGCCCATTCACCAACTCATTTGTAGTAGTTTACTTGGATTACATCCTGATCTTCAGCCAGACTTTGGAAGAGCACCTCCACCACATCCAACAAGTCCTCCAAACACTGTGGAAACACAAGTTGTGTGCCAATTTGGAGAAGTGCACTTTTGGCATGATTGAGGTTCAGTATCTGGGATACATTATTGATGAGTGGGGGGTGCATGTGGATCCAATCAAGATCTAATCCATTTAGGATTCTCCAACCCCAACCACTCTAACATAGCTTTTCAACTTTCTGGGTCTTGCGAATTTCTACCACAGGTTCATGTTGGGATTCTCTCGTATCACTTGGCCCCTGAGTCAAGTCACCAAGGGAGGAGTGAAAGAAAAATTATTTTATTTGGAATATCAAAAGAAGGTGTTCATAGAACTGAAACATTGCCTCTGTCCCAATGCTCACATTAAAAAAATTTCAACAACTATTTTAGATCGAGATAGATGCCTCTGATTATGGTATTGAGGCAGTTCTTACTCAACATGGGCATCCAGTGGCATATCACAGTGAGACGGTATCTAACATAGTCCGCAAGTATCCAACTTATGACAAAGAAATGTATTCCATTGTGCAGGCTTGCTGACAATGGAAGCATTACATTTTAGGGAACGAAACAGACATCCACATAGACCACCAACCCTTGTAGTTCATACAGACACAAGGAAATTTGCAAAACGATCGCCATTACAAGTGGTCCACATATCTGCAACAACTTCATTTGAAAATCAAGTACAAGAAGGGAAACACCAATAATGTTGCAGATTTCCTCATTAGACCATCGATCGTGGCACTAATGACCGTTCTCAAATCTTGTGGGCACTAGAATTATGATTGGAAGCTTCTCTACAAGAGCAATCCAGAATTTGGCCATAAATACAAGAAACTCTTGGAGGGTACGCAAGTTCCAAATTTTCACCTCCAGGATGCATTTCTATGTCACCTGGGACACCTTTGTGTTCCTTCAAATGAGCATGCCAAGATGATTTGGGAAGTCCACTATAGTTGATTCATTGGGAATTTTAGGGTCTAGAAAAAAGTGGGAGTACTACAGAAGTATTTCTATTGGCCGAAACTTCGACAGGATGTTGAGAAGTACATCAGATCCTGCCTCACTTGCGCTATTGCCAAATTGACCATCAAGAAGCAAGGCCTCTATAATCCACTACCTACCCCTAGTTGACCTTTGGAATCCATCTCCATGGATTACATGTCGGGCCTTCCTTCTAATAAGCATGTAAGCAACTGTTTTTCATGGTCGTCGACAGATTCTCGAAGATGGCCATTATGGTGGCTTGCAAGAAAAATATCACAACAGAAGCCACTGCTAAACTCTTCTATGAACGAGTGTGGGTGAACTTTGGGATCCCACAGTATATCATCTCAGATCGAGATAGCAGGTTCCGTAGCACATTTTGGTCTAGACTTTGGACAACGCTGGACACCAAGCTCACCAAGTCCACAACTTTCCATCCCAAAACTAATGGCCAAACAGAGCTCATCAACAGGATGATTGTACACATTCTGCGCATGTACAATTCAAAGAATCCATGCACATTGGATGAGAGCCTTCCCTATGTACAACATATTTATAATCGGGCTCTCCACAACTCAATTGGCCACAACCCCTTTCATGTGGCCTTGGGATTCTAGCCACTATGTTGCATTGACGTAGTCATGCCATTTGCGGCTACTCAGGCCGATTTGACTCATGTCCAGTTTGAAGCTGACAAGGTGAACAAATTCATTGAGAAATTCAGACCCGCCAATAAGTTCATCACATATTGGACAAAACCAATGCTAAGTACAAACAACTACATGATCAACATCATTTTCCACACAACTTCTAGGTGGATGAGAAAGTGTGGCTACATTTGCAGAAGGAGCACCTCGCTGGACCCCACCACAAGCTTTGCCTGATTCGATATGGGCCATACACCATCACCAAGGATGTAGGGGCCAATGCCTTCGAGCTCAGTATTCCACCATTTCTTGGTCAACACCTAGTGTTCTATGTGGACCGCCTTCGGCCCTACTTCCCACCTCTACTGGACACCTCTGACATTGCAGAACAACTGACACCAACAAATTTAAACCCACACTGGATGGAACATGCCACGATAGATTTTATCATGGAAATGAAAATAAAGAAAATTTTGTAGAAATTTGCTGAATAATGATTAATTATCCACCGAGACTATCCTGATCACATATCAATTCGAATTCATATGCAACACATAATCTCTTCCACTCAGATCATCACACATGCGGAAATAAAACAAGTGATAGCACATCAAATCATCATACACATTAACACAGTATGTATGGGGAAAGCTTATAGCTGAAAACCCCGCAGCTGTTGTGTATATTATAATGGATAAATCATGTAACAAACTCAGTACAATACTCCTCACAAGTACTCAGTACTTTCTCATAAAGTTACACACAAACTAGCTTGGTTTTGAATAGGTTACTGGTTCAAAACTCACCGCCAATTGCCTTGCCTCTATTGCGCAATCATGGCCTGTCTAAATAGAGATCCAAGGTTTGAATCTCCTTGGCTTGACAGCGCAATCATCATGGGCAATTCCTCCAAGTGTGGTGCAAATCTCATGCACAACTGATGTCGCCACTGATAGCTAACTCCACCCTTTCATCTGCCTCTTTCACTGGTCTCCACTGAACTGTCCATGCACTGTAGTGAACTGATGTGTTCTTGAGTTGAATAATGAGTTACTAATTAATGAATTAAATAATATTTAATTCACTCCACTCATTACTAGTTGATTAGCTAGTTAAACTAATCTCAACTAGTTCAACCAAGTTAAACCGAACACAACTCCACCAACTGTCTCATCAACTCCACCAAACTTCTGCCACTGAAGTCCTAACTGAAGTCAACCATGCATGAGCTCACCAAACCCCTAGGAATAGCGTAATTCATCTGTCAGATGCATGAGCCACTTCCAAGGCTCGAACTGAAGTGCTCCAAGAGAGTAAACTGAAGTTTAGAGTCCAAATATTATTAAGGGTAAATAATATTTGACTTCCCTATTTTTAGGATAGGCAGTCTAAAAATAGACTTCGACCTATATGTCTAAAAATAGAGGTCCATCTATTTTTACCAACACGACCAATACTCCAAGAATAACATACTGCAACCCCTGGACCATGCTCCATATGTCTAAAAATAGACATAGTCTAAAAATAGACTTTGCGCCAGAATTTGCCTGCGGGCCCACTTAGTGAAGGCGACTTCATTTCACTAAGCTCCATCATCTTGCTGCATTTTCAAAAAAATTTCCAGCAAAAGATCCTACTATATCGAGTTGTCAAAGCTGGCCAACTCATGCACCAAGGCAAATGGTTCACCAGGGACAAATTTCAGCAGAAGTTTTCTCATCTCATGGAGCAACTCAACGCAATGGGGACCATTGCTTCCTAAGGGGGGAGTAATGGTCTAGGTGGATATTTGTGTCCACCCACCTATTCCACTTGGGGCCCCACCATTGTTTCTTTCAATTTTTCAGTTTCCTTAATTGTAGCACAGTTTAATACTTTTAGCAGTTTTTCGGGTCCTAAACTTCCGGAGTCATTTTGAGGCCCTAAACGACATTTTTTGGAAAAATTGGTAGTGATATGGACATTTCCTCAATGTTGGTCACATCAAAATTTGTTTTCCTTAGATATATCTTTCTAAGGAGGTATGGAGCACATAAAATGGAGATCGTACGCCAAAGTTACATCGGAAGATTGATGTACTAATTAACCCAAACGGGACCCATAGTTTAGGCGCTTAATCTCTTAGGGTTAGGTTTTTGGATGTTTAGGGTTTTCCATTATTTCTCAATAATAAATAGGCCCTCGAGCCTAATTGTAACACAATTCATAGGCCTGTAGCCAAAACATCTCTTCTTAGAGATAAGCTACGAGCACCCTAGATAGTTTATTCCCATTATGTCTGTAAGCATATTTCAGTTATTTATTATTAATGAAATGAAGTTTCATTTTTGCTGCATATCTGATTTTATGTGTATTTTTTTATTTCATTGTGTTCTTGCATAAATCTAGATCAGACACTTAGAGTTTTCTTGGAGCATTTTGGCATTGGACCAAGAAAGGCAAGAAAGCAGGAAGAAGGAGGAAGCAAGAAATGAAGAGCAAGAATCAAGAAGCTCCAATAGGATTCTTTGCAGGTATTGATTTTCCTGTGTGATTTCCTTGCTATATCTGGCATGCATGGTATTGCATGTGGTTCTTTTCTATCTTGGCATGGGTTTTTCCAAGTGTGATAGTGCTTTTAGCCTAGAGTTTCCATTTTCGGATAATCATGGTGTTGTGGAGTTCTAATGTTTTGGTTTAGCTAGATTTATAGTTGGATTCGAAGCTAAGTGAGGTGGATATCCAAATTGATATAAAACATGGCCTAGTAATTCCTGAACCAGAATATGGGTTGCAATAATGTCGGATAATGTGTTTCCTCAGTGGGCCTAGGAATCCTCTACCGGTGAATGGTGTGATATATGGTAAGCCTGAAGGTGATTTTCCTTGGTTTAGGGCCTAGTGATCTAGGTTTGGATTACGGTAAATCTTGAGAGGTGGGTGATCTCCATCAAGCCTACGAATCCTGGTTTGGGATATACAATAAAGCCTGGAGAGTATGTCTCAGTTTAGGTCCTAGTGACCCCTCATTTAGACTGTGGGTTCGGTAAAGCCTCAAAGACTAGGGGAGTGGAAAATTCCTCACGGTGTAGGCAGATAAATTTTGGTAATATCCATGCTTGTGTTAGCCTAGTGATCAGGTGTAGATCACGGTAAAGTCGGTTATGACATGTTTATTGTGTTGGACTAGTGATCCAATGTGGATCATGGTAAATCCTGATTTCTATTGATGAAGGTGAGGTGGTTTAGCCTCAGGATGCCCTGTTTGGTTCTTTCAGTTTGAGTCCCATATTCATGCTTTGAATATGGCATGAGGGTGATTGGCTGAAGAGATATTTGGCTCAACCAATCTATGGTGGGGTGGAACATGGAAGTCCCATCTCTAGTTAGTTTTTACATTCATTCATGAAGAGCTCATTCCTTTGGTATTTGATGTATAAATTTACTGATTTATATGTGGATTATATTGTTGTTGTATCCATGGTATTTCTGTTGTTATTATGTTGGTTATAAGCATGTATTTTATCAGTGATGATGTATGGTTCTATCCATGTTTTTAATTGTAAATGAATGCACACTTTATCTATGGTCAAATAGATTGTATTTCAGCTCATGATGTAAGGGAACAATGCTTCTTAGCAATTCTCAGATAAGTATGAGACCCCTATGCTCAGATCTGTTGTTTACACATGTACTTTCAATGTTTGTGACATGTTTGAAAAATGCCTGTCATGGCTAGGAGGGGTCCAGATGAGTTCTTAATGATGTGATTTCTTTTGTATCATTACACTATTTTTATTTATCATCTCTGAACTTTTCATGAAGTTTTGGGTAGATCACTGGGTTATCGGCCTGAAAAGGTGGCTCAAATCCCGGGGACGCTCGCACAAAACTAAGTAATTGGGGCCCTAAATGTTGGTATGCAGTGTTATTGCTGTAGCTATAGCCTCTTGGATTCTAAATTTCAACCCTATGCCTGTGTTTATGGATGCTCGCATGAAACTAAGTAATTGGGGCCCTAAACGCTGGTATGCAGTGTTATTCCTGTAGCTATAGCCTCTTGGATTCTAAATTTCAACCATATGCCTGTGTTTATGGATCAAATAGGTAAAAATGACATTGTGACCTAGGGGTAAGAGGCCAGAATGGTTAGGTTAGCTCCTAGGTGTGTCATTGATGATGTATAAGTTATTTATGTTGTGTTTCTGTCAGTTCCACTTCCTTAAGGTCACTTAGGAGGTTGAATCTCATTATAGTAGCCTCTTGTTGCATGTTTACCCTAGTTTGGTGGTTACTTGGGTAGATGTGGGAAGAGGGTGTTACAGAGTGGTATTAGAGTATGTTTCAAACCTCAGAATGGATGGGCAGTGTGTTGGTCATGCATTCAATTCGGTTGCATATGTTTCCCTTATGATTGTAGTCCACGTTCTTGTTGCATTCTCATGGTGTTGATCATGGTTGTAGTGATGTATCCATGTGAAGGTTGATGGTGGGATGTGTCATCATGAGTGTATGGTTGTATATTCATTTTTTATGCATGTCGGTATCTATATATTGTTATGCATGCATTGTCATGGTGAAGGTTGTTATGCATAAGTTAATTGTATGTAATTAGGTCATCGTGATGATATTGGTATGCTATGATGTAATGTGTTGGCTAAGATAGAGTAGTAGATGCAAATCATTAAAGTGAAGTTGCAACAATGGACTTTGGGGTAAGAGCAGATCGTCATACAAGTTTGTATGCTTGGCATGTAGGTATGTGATTCATGGTTGTTGTAAGCATTAGGGTTACTTATATGTTTTTAATTCTATTATTATTATGGTTACATATGTGATAAATGCTAGTTGATCAGTGTATTCATATGCATTATCGTTATGTGTATGCCTTTCATTCTATTGATTTTATGGTTACATACATGATAGATGTTAGTTAATTAATGTGATCATATGTACATGTGTTGGTTAGTCAAGCATAGTATTAACTTGATGACTAGGTTATATGTTGATCTGAATTTATGGAGGAATGAAAAAAAACACATATATGTAGAGATGCAACTGAAAATATACTTCATTTCATTAATAACAAATAATTGAAATAAGCTTACAGACATAATGGAAATAAACTAGCTCGGGTGATGGTAGCTTATCTCTGAGAAGATATGTGGCAGCTACATGACTCTGAAATGTGTTACAATGAGGCTCAAGGGCATTTTTATTATTGAAAAACATGGGAAAACACTAAACATCCAAAAACCTAACCCCATGAGATGAAGCACCAAAACTATGGGCCTCGTTTGGGTAAATTAGTACATCAATTTTGCGGGGATGTAACTTTGGGATGAAATATTCGTTTGATGCACACAATACCTCGTTAGAAATATCTATTCGACGACTAAAAATTTCAAGTGACTAAAAATGGTTAAAAAGCCACGTTGGTCCTGATTTTCCAAAAAACATCGTTTAGGTCCTCAAAACGGCTTCGGAAGTTTAGGACCCGAAAAACTGCCAAAAATAGTAAATTGTGCTACAATTAAGGAAACTAAAAAACTGAAAGGAACAATGGTGGGGGTCCAAGTGGAATAGGTGGGTGGCCACCAATATCCACATGGATCATATGTTGTTGATGAATATATTATATGTTAAATTGTAGTTTTCTCGATGATTATGTTATATGTTGTTGATGAGCATGTTAAATGTTAACTTATTGTTGTTATATGTTAGTTAACATGATGATTAGGGTGATAGCATTAATATCTTGATGTTATATGTATCATGCTAAAATGGATTGGCCTATGCAGATGGTTAGGGTTATGACATACAAGTATGATTCGACTTATTTGTGCTATTCTGTCATACTAATATAGGTTGATTGTGTATATGTGATTGTTATGCATGAACGACAAATGTTTATGAGCTTATGGTGTGAAAATGTTAGTTAGTTATTGTTATGGATATCATGATATTATTTTTGTTTGAATTTATTTGTTGTTAAGTTATATCGTTCTAAATAGATTGATCGTGTAGACAAGATAGCCTCCCCGGAGATACATTAAGGTATGAACTTTCTTATGTCGTTTACTTTGTACTTGGATGTTTGATTGTCATATATTTGGTGTTTGAGTGTTGGTGTCTATTATTTCATCTATTTATTGTTAAATGTTTGATTAATTGCATGATATGAGTATGTTTCTATAATATTGCATGGAGAAACGATTTGGTCTTAATATGGTTGCACTAGTGCAATATGTGTTGAGATACTTGATGTGTACTTGAGTATAAGTAGTTGATAGTTGTAGTATTTGATTTTGACTACTATTTGTTTATGACACAACTGTTAGCCTTGGTAGAGGATGATTTTAGTTAATAGATATGATGTATGGATATTTGGAACATGTGATTGACATGTGCGAATAAGTTGTAGGGAATTATTGTTAAATGTTTGATTAATTGCATGATATGAGTATGTTTCTATAATATTGCATGGAGAAACGATTTGGTCTTAATATGGTTGCACTAGTGAAATATGTGTTGAGATACTTGATGTGTACTTGAGTATAAGTAGTTGATAGTTGTAGTATTTGATTTTGACTACTATTTGTTTATGACACAACTGTTAGCCTTGGTAGAGGATGATTTTAGTTAATAGATATGATGTATGGATATTTGGAACATGTGATTGACATGTGCGAATAAGTTGTAGGGAAACATGCTTGGAATTAGCATGACAAGGTAATAGTTGAATTGTTTATATAAGTAACAATGGGGTGATGTGATAGCATATAGTAAGACTAAATTGTAGCAAGGTAAATGGTAAAAGAAAGGAATTGAGATAGAATTCATTTTACTATGTTTGGAAACCCTAATTCCAGACGAATGAGTGCTCTCCATACAATAAGTCTTCTTAACCTTGACTTTGTTTGACATTATGTGGATATGTGTTATATTCCTGAACATGTATTTGATAGGTATAACGACTATTTTTTAGTTATCACTCGATTCATCAAGAGAATTGGAGTCCCTTGAAAGATGGAATGGAAGTGTTTAGTTACAAGGAAACATGCTTGGCCGATATATTGTATGTACACTGACAGTTATGTGGGTATTGCATAATGATGCAGGGGATTGCATGGCAAGAGGATTCCAGGAAATCTTGGAGAAGGATCAAGTTGAGATCTCCCTTGGAATATTTGGGAAACCATGGGGATTGAGTAATGATGCTTTATTGTAATTATTATGCTTTTGATCTCTTGTGATTTTTTGCGCTTGATTTGTGGTCTTGATTACGTCTAGTGCATGGCCATGCCACTCTATTTTCAGTGTTGTATTGTTATTGGTTTTCTTCTTGTTTGTTTCTTTTTCTTGCCTTTTATGTTTTGAGTGTCTTGGAAATTGGTTTAGGAAAGAGGAAATTTAATGAAGTTCAGAGAGAGTTATGTGGAACCCAACAGGTAATGTAAGACATAGATGAAGGTCGGTGCATGAGTAAGCACAACATAAGGTAAGAATAGGAAAATTAGTTGGACTGGTTGGGTCCATTGTGGTAAATGAATGGTGGAAATATAACCATGAGAAAGGTAACTAAAAATATAAAGTAAATGGATTTTAGGTGTTATATGCCTTGGCTATGTCGGGAATTTTTTTCTCAATGTTGTGAACATTGTGCATGGAAAAGGTAGTTCTCTTAACCTAGACCTTATGATATCTAGCAATTGTGTTGTGATCATGATTATGTCGATGCTTATATATGTATACATGTATGTATGTATGTATGTATGTATGTCGTGTTTGACAAGGTCGTCATGGATCATGATTTTTTAATTCTAATGTTTATATGTATATATGTGTGTATGTATGTTCTTGTTTGATAGGATCATGACTGTTTTATGATAATGATTATATATATGTATGTATCTATGTCACTGTATGACAGGGTTTTCAAGGATCATTCTTGTGGAGGAACGATTGCTTATGTAGGTGAATGGCATGAAGAGGTTCTTAGTCTTATGAGGAATAAAGTGGGAAGAATAACCATGATATATTTATGTGGTTGGTATCATGTGGATATGAATTGATATTATGTGTTTATACTATGCCTATGATTTGGACAAGTAATGTTGAGGGGTACATTAGCGAAGTGAGAGTAATGTGATCTACGACATGCTAAGATCAACATGGATAATGGAAAGACACTAGAAGCAAGTTTGACTTGTGGGGTCAGTGTGTGGTATATGGATGTGCAGTACTACTATTGTGTATATATTTTGCATGTTTTCTATTTAGTGATTGTACCTATGGTGAGGCGTAAATGTTGTATATGTAGTATTGTGTACATATGATGTTGTATGCATGTTGTATATATGGTGTTGCGTGTATATTGCATATGCAATGATGGGTATAGATGGTGCTATGTACATGTAGGATATGCAGTTTTGTGTACATATCGTACTATTCGCATATTGGATATGTGGTATTATGTGCATATGGTGTTGTGCGCATGTTGAATATGCAATGCTATGTACGTATGGTGCTATGCACATGTCATATATGTAGTGCTATGTACATATGGTGTTGTGTGTATGTTGTACATATGGTTCTATGTACATATGACGTTGTGTGCATGGTTGTACATGTGGTGTTATGTGCATGTGGCGTTGTGTACATGTTGTACATGTGGTGTCGTGTACATGTCGTGCATATGGTGCTATGTACATGTGGTATTGTATAGACATTGTACAGGTGGTGCGGTGTACATTTGGCATTGTCTACATGTTGTGCAGGTGGTGTCATGTACATGTGATGTTGTGCAGGTAGTGTTGTGTACAATTGGTACTATGCACATATTGTGCATGTGGTAATGGTATACATGTGGTATCATGTGCATGTCATACATCTTGTGTTGAGGTAATGTGGTACTATGTATGTGCATGGTGTGGTCGTGGCATAGTGATCTAAAATTGATTTTTAGTTAATGTTGTGCTAATATATGTTTCAGATTTAACATGAAAGTGCTTTAGTTTGCTTCTTATACAAGGGTTTATACATGTGCTTATGATTGAAAATTTCAATAAACTTGCTGAGATTAAGTTTATTTCATGAACTTAAAAGCATGGAAACTCAATGCTGAACAAAAACATATAAAAACATAGCAAGCACAAATAACAGAGTCAAATACACATGTTTTTTGATGAAGGAGTTCACCCTTCCTGGGTTATATCTCCTTGGTCCAGCTTCATAGCTTGGGCCTTTGAATTAGATTCAATTGTGAAAAAGTGTTGTTTATAGTCTCATGTTGCCTCTGCAACCTACTCCAATGGCTCCAAAACATCAAAATCTACCAAGAATGACTCTTCCTGAGCCAAAATTGGTCAAACATTGCCTCAGTTATGAAAAAACCATTTTTTCCTAGTATTTTTCCACTAAATTTGGAAATCCTCCAATTAACTCCACTAAAAATGGAGATTCCCTGCATTTGGTGGGTTCGCCAAAAGCTTCGCTAGGATAAACCCGTAGTTAATGTTAAGATAAGTAAGGATTAAGTGGGTTTAATGGCACGTTTAGCGCTTAATCGCATTTTACGCTAATTGTCGGATTAATGTGGTTAAACCACAAATTAGCGTTAATTACCATGGATTAACACTTTTTTTAAAATTCCTGCCTGGTCTGTCTTAGCCCATGGTCTTCAGGGCTCGGACATGTGGGAGGGGGCTGGCCCCCTTTAGACCCCCAACTCCCACTGCATGTTGATTCAAATTATGGAAAAGTACTTATGGGGTAAGGACTTGTGGTATGGTGTGGCGATAAGGCAGTGGAGCTATATGCAGGTGGTCGTGGGTCTGACCCCGATCCCCACCATAAAAATTTTCTGAACATAAATTTTATTCAGACCATAGTATTGAATCTTGGATAAAAATATTTGCGAAATATATATGTAATACCTATGTGCCCATAGTATTTGGTTAAAACTTTGGTATAAAAATAATGTATGTGCCCCATTCAACTTGAATTTCGACCTTATTTAAACGATATGCCTTCCATACTTGCCATGGGGGAGGGCACGTGGGCCTTCTCCAGTGGCCCAAAAATTCACCCTTAAAATAATAATCCACCATATAAGATGTTTCAAACTTAGGATTAGGAGGAAAAATTCAACTTCTCCAAGCAACAATGGTGAATCTGATTGTGTTGTCATAGTGTCACTGCCAGAAATCTGGAGAATATTCCCTGAATATTCCTAAGGTTCTAATTATACTGCCAAGTCATTAGTCTATCAATGTTCTACACAATTTTTACCTTTTTGAGAAAATGAACAACAAACCATAACTTTATCACACGAACTCTAATTTTGATGAAACAAGTTGCATTGGAATCCTGGTGACGAGCTCTATCTAGTAATTTCTTTTTGAAGCATTTCTGAGCACTTTCATTTTCTAGCTAAAGATTAAGCCTCTGATCATTACTCCCCACTAGAAGCCTTTTGGACCCAAATGATACTATCCATTTTTTAACACGTGAGGGTACAACTCCCTCACCCTTTCACTCTCCATCCATTTGGCCTTTGAATGATTTTGTCCCTTGAGTCCCACTCTAAGGTATTCGACATTCCCTCTCCTTGAAGTTCTAATTCTTCTGTCAAGTATGAGATCTTTCTAAAGTTCATCAATATATTCTGGAGATAAATCATCTATTGATGGTAGCTGAACATGATCTCCTTGATCATCAATTAAAGGAGGCTCGAACAATCTCAAATTCTCAACATTAACGACAAAATATATTTTCATATAAGGAGGAAAAACTACCTTAAATGCATTAGTACCAATCTTTTCCAGAATTTTAAATGGACCATAATGGATGGGCTTGAGATTTTTACCTTCCCCTTGCAATCTTTCTTTGCTGATATATAACCAAACTTCACCTCCAACCTGTAATTTGTGATCAACACGATGTTTATCATGCCTTGCCTTATAGCTTCTTTAACTCTTTTCAACTTGTTCTTGCACTGTGTGATGTACCAACTGAATTTTCTCAATTAACTTTCTTGACTTATCTATGTCACTAGACCATCTATAGTGACATATTTCTTAAAGATGAAGTCCAAAGGCGATCTTGGAAAGTACCCAAGACATGCCTCAAATGGTGATGTGTTTTTGGAAGAATGATTTTCCCTGTTGTATGCATGTTGAATGTAATGCAATTGTTCATCCCACAACTTGGGATGTTTGCTACAATAGCCTCTAAGAAGATAAATCACTATTATATTTACCACCTCCGTCTGACCATCTGTTTGCGAATGAAATTTTGTACTCTTCTTCAACTTTGCATCCATCATGTCCCATAATTTTGACCAAAAATTCCCAACAAACCGGGAATCTCGATCACTTACAACAGAAGTAGGATGACCAAAATGAAACCATACATTTTGAAAGAAAATATTAGCAGTTTTTTCAGCTATAATTGTTTTCTTACATGGCATCAAAAGACACATTTTTCTGAACCTATCTACCACAACATACAAGTAATCATGACCTTTCTTTGACATAGGAATACTACCTACAAAATCCATTGAGATACTCTCCCAAGGATGTGAAGGAACCGGAAGTGGAGTGCACAATCCAAGTTTCCTATTACTAGGCTTACTTATTGCACACAAATAACATCCTATAATAAAATGAGATACACTATCAATCATGCGTGGAGAATAAAAATACCTTTAGAGATTCGCTACTGTATTGCCTACACCGAAATGTCCAACAATCAGTGATGTGTGCGCCTCCCTTATGATACTGTTTCTTTCTCCCTGTGGTATACATAACTTGCCAAAGTGATACAAAAAATTGTTATGCACATGATAATCTAACTCTTCATTTTGGTTTCCTTTACTCAAGTTGTCATGCACATCTTGAAAATCACTATCATATGCATACTGTTCAATGTAACTTTCATGCATAATTGAATTGTGCTTGATTATAATAGATGAATTTACAATAAGCCTAGAGAGCATATAAGCTACCTTATTGTAGATTCCCTTAATTTTGTACCTGATAAATGAAGTTGTTGTAGGAACCCCATCGATTTGAAATGTCTTGATTGATGCAACTTTGACTGTGATTGTAAGTTCTACAATGGATGATGGTTGATATGTATAATGGTCTCTTTCCCCATCAAACAGTGCCTCCATTTCTTTACACTTTGTACCAATGCATATAACTCTTTTTCATAGGTGGGATAGTTAGTCATAGCTCCATTACAAAATTTAGAATGAAACGAAATAGGCTTACCATGCTGCATGAGAACTGCTCCCATAGCATAATCACTTGCATCTATTTGGATCTCAGATGGTTTTCTAAGATCCGGAAGAGACAATATCGGTGTTGAAATTATATTTTTCTTTAAAGCATCAAATGTTGTTCTCTATATATCTCCCCAATGGAATATTTTCTTGACACTTTCCAATGCATGTAATAGAGCTGCAATGGAAGAAAAATTACAAATTAATTTACTCCAATACTGTGTTTCCCCAAGAAAGCTTCCTACCTCTTTAACTGTATTGGGCTTGGGCCAATTCAGAATGACCTCTACTTTGGAAGGGTCTATATTCAACTCACCTCCTCCAACAATGTGTCCCAAATACACTAAAGAAGTCTTTCCAAAATCACACTTCGACGTCTTTAAAAATAATTGCTCTTTTTTCAATACATCAAGTACCTTGTTGATATGCATGACATGCTCATCTCTTGATTTGATACATATAAGTATGTAATCTAAGTAAAAATGACGAATTCATCTAAAAATGTTATTAGTACATCATTCATGACTCTCATGAAAGTAGTTGGAGCATTTGTTAGACAAAATGGCATAACTAGCCACTCAAACAATCCTAGTCTAGTTTTAAATGCAATTTTCCAAATGTCTTCCTCAGATATTCCGACTTTATGATAACCACTTCGCAAGTCTAACTTAGTGAAAAATCTTGCATAATTTAACTGATCTAGAAAATCATCAATGCATGGAAGTGGGTAGCGATTATTTACCATGATTTTATTCTGTGCACGAAAATCTATGCACATGTGCCAAGTCTCGTCCTTGTTTGGTACCAAAACAATTGGTGAACCACATGGCGAAGTAGATGGGAGTATGATACCTTTGTTCATAAATTCTTGAATTTTCTTCTTGATTTCCAAATTCTCCATAATTTACATGCAATACATACCAATGTTTGGAAGTGGAACATCCTGTTGCAACTAAATCTCATGTTGAATTCCCCTCTTGGGAGGTAACCCACTTGGTTCTTGAAACATATCGTCATGCTAACTTACCACATCAAACATATCAGATTTTAATTTGTCATCACATCCTTCAAAATATTCATAGTTAACATCATCCTTTTTCTTGATCATGAGAAGCACAAAAGTTTTACTTGCATTACCTAGCCTCTTCATTTTCCCTGCATTAACTAAAGAAATATTCAGTTTTTTGCGATGAGCTCTCAAAATATACTCTACCCCATCCTTAAGCAAATGATATTTGTTCTCATGGCGATAACACACCGCTTTCCTATCATACAAATATGGAGTTCCCAAGATAATCCTAGAAATTTCAAGTGGAACCACATCTAACTCGACTTCATCAACAAAGTTTGTAGTAATAACAAATCGAAATATGCATTTCCTTGCAACCTTTTAGTTGTAATTCTTAACTATCTAGCCCAAAGGGTATGGTTTATGATGTGGTACGTTTTCAGGATTAATATTTTTGACCAAGTTTTTTGAAATCAGATTTTCTTGTGACCCACTATCAAAAAATGCATCAATCTTTGTATGATTTGAAATCACTCTAACATGAAACAATTCTATCCTTTTGTCTTCATTTGGAGTGTTGTTGTGACTATTTGAGGAACTAGTACTTGTTATGGCTTCCTTTTCTTTGTTAACCATGGTTACAATCTTGGTCTCATCTCCTGAATCAGATCCAAGATCTTGTTGTGTGCTGGCAGTCATCTTTTGTTTCCCTTTGTTATTTGGTTTCTTTGGCCTTAGTTGGGATGTAGTTTCCAACAATGCCCTTCATCATGCCCCTCTTTGGAACAATGTTTGCATGTAGTTTTCTGCACTTATTTCTTAGTTATTGCATTCTTATTTCCCTTCCATTTTCCTCCATTCTCTTTTCCCTTACCCTTGAATGGCTTCTTCTTACTACCATCTTCCTGAATGTTGTTTCCCCTTGCTTCAAGATGTGTGGCTTGCACACATACTTCATCTAATTTTTTTGGGTTAAACATAAGGATAGTATGTCTCAAGTAGGAATGTAAACCCCCAATGTATTTCAATAGTGTGTCTTGTGAATTGAAGTTTACTCCTAACAACAAAGCCCTCTTTCTAAACTCTTGGGTGTACTCTTGAACAATTTGGCCTTTGAGTTGCCTAATTTTTTTCCAACTCATTATTTATTTTTTCATATAGGTTATAAAACTATATTTTAATGGAAGAAATGAATTCAACCCAAGAAATGGATATCTTACCATGAATTCAAATTTCCTCTTGAGTCTTCGCCTCCCACCAAACTAGTGCTGCTCCTTCTAGCCTTAATGAAGTCAACTGGATATTTGTTTCATCCTCTTGTAGATTCTGAATTCTATAGTATACTTCCAATTAACAGATCCAATTTTCTAACTTCTCTGCATTTACCTCACCATTATACATGGTAAGTTAAAACTTAATTTCCAACTTGAGTAATGGAGTTTTTCATTTTGGGATTTTTGAATGAGTGTGGGTGGTTTTTGTGGTGGAAGTGGAAGATGAAGATGTTGATGAAGATGCTGAGGATGAGGATGGTGTAGATGTAGGTGGGTTTCCTCCACTACCTTTCAAAATCTTCTCTTCATTCTTCTTACCATCTGAAGATCCTTCTCCATGTGGAGGCTTAGAACCTTCTCCTGCTCTTTCTGCAGTGAATGCATCAAACATTATTTTAACCATTCTTTGAATGTCCTTGAAGTATCTCTTGATATCCTATTCTTTTGAATTTCCATGAGTCTCTCCAACACCTGACATAAATTCTAAGGATTCAAGCTCAACCTCAGATTCTTTTACCTCTTCAATCACTTCATCTTCTTGTTCAATTTGTACCTCTTCGATCTCAACTGCAAGAGATAGAACTTGAGGTGCTCCAAGTGCAGCTTTGAGTGGAACTTTGGGTGAAGATGATGCTTTCTCAACTCTCTTTCTTCTTTTCCTAATCTCAGGACTAACAACCAATAACTTCCCTTCTCGTCTCTGCAACTTCAACCTTGTAAGCATCACAAAATTGCAACTATTAAAACCCTTCTTGCACAATCTCAAGCAAAGCAAGAAAATAACCTTTAGAAATCTTGTGCTCTGATACCAACTTGATCTGAAATTGATTGTTAGTTAATTTTGTGCTAATATCAGTTTTAGATTTAACTTGAAAGTGCTTTGTTTTTCTTCTTATACAAGGGTTTATACATGTGCTTATGATTGACAACTTCAATAAACTTGATGATATTAAGTGTATTTCATGAACTTAAAAGCATGGAAACTCAATGTTGAACAACAACATATAAAAAAAAAACAAGCACAAATAACATAGTCAAATACACATGTTTTTTGATGAAGGAGTTCACCCCTCCTGGGCTACATCTCCTTGGTCCAACTTCATAGCTTGGGCCTTTGTATTAGCTTAAATTATGCAAACGTGTTGTTTATAGTCTCCTTTTTCCTATGAAACCTACTCTAATGGCTCCAAAACATCAAAATCTACCAAGAATGACTCTTCTTGAGCCAAAATTGATCAAAAATTGCCTCAATTATGGAAAAACCAAATTTTCCTAGTTTTTCTCCACTAAATCTAAAAATCTGCCAGTTAGCTCCACTAAAAATGGAGATTCCCTGCATTTGGTGGGTCTGCCAAAAGTACTGCCAGGATAAACCCTTATTTAATGTTAATATAAGTAAGGATTAAGTGGGGTTAATGGCGCATTTAGCGCTTATCCATGTTTTACGTTAATTGTCGAATTAACATGGTTAAACCATGGATTAACATTAATAACCATGGCTTAACACTTGTTTTAAAATTCCCGTTGGATCTATCTTGGCCTCTAGTATTTAGGGCTCGGGCATATGGGAGGGGTTTGTCCACCTCCGGACCCCCAACTCTCGCTCCATGTTAATTCAAATTGGGGCAAAGTCATTATGGGGTAAGGACTTATGGTATGGTGTGGCAGTAAGGCGGTGGAGCTCTATGTAGGTGGTCGTGGGTTTGACCCCGACCCCTGCCATAAAATTTTGTTGAACATAAATTTGATTTGGACCATAGTATTGAACCTTGGATAAAAATATTTGCGAAATATATATGTAATACATGTCCGCCCATAGTATTTGGTTCAAACATTGGTATAAAAATAATGTATGTGCCCCATTCAACTTGAAGTTTGACCTTAGTTAAATGATATTCCATCCAAAATTACCATTGGGGAGGGCACGTGGCAGCCTCCAACTGTGCCATGTGGCCCTTCTCCATTGGCCCAAAAATTCACCCTTAAAATAATAATCCACCATAGAAGAAGTTTCAAACTTAGGATTAGGAAGAAAAATTCAACTTCCCCAAGCAACATTGGCGAATCTAATTGTGAATATTGTCACAGTGTCACTGGTTGAAATCTAAAGAATATTCCTTGAAGATTCCTGAGGTGATTACTGGACTGCCAAGTCATCAGTCTGTCACTATTCTGCACAATTTTTTCTTGTTTGAGAAAACAAACAATAGACCATGAATTTCTCATACGAACTCAAATTTTGATGAAATGAGTTGCATTGGAATCCTGGTGACAAGCTCTATTTGGTTATTCTAGTTTGGAGAATTTCAAAGCACTTTCATTTTTGAGCTAAATACTAAGCTTCTGATCACATAGTGACATGTGAATTCCTTGCATTGTACTCCGTATATGTATATGTGTTGCGTTGTATCATACACTAGGTGTAGGTGTATGTGTTGTATGAAAATTTAGGCATATATATTGTGTTGTATTGTACATCAACTATAGGTGTATGTGTTGTATTCCAGTGTAGGCATATGTATTGTGTTATATTGTGCACAGGGTGTAGGTTCATGTGTCGTATGCCAATGTGGGTGTATGTATTGTTTGGTTTTGTTCGCCTTGTGTGGATGTATTACTTGTACACTGTGTGTATGTTTATGTGATTGAAGATAAGAAAAGGAACTGGGTGTTTTTCGGGTGTGGAAACTGATCTGGTGTGCTTACAAAAAGGACTAGTTAAATTATAAGTATCAACATTTGATTTTAGTTCTATTATGCATGTGATCTATGATTCTGACTTATGATGGTTACATGTGATTTTCGATTATGGTTTATGGTGATTTCATATGATTCATTATTTTAATTTATGATGGTTTCATTTTGAGCTAATCCAATGTGATATGTTATACATGATGATTTGATCAAACAACTAGTTTAACTTGTTGTGACACGAGCTGAACATAATTGCAAGTGTACCTTATTGATGAGCTACCAATGAGTTATGATGTGAATTTATTTAAATTTTTTTGAATCTATTGGTAGTTATGTGCTTGGTATAGGAAGCACAAAAATGCCTAGTTGGGTGGTTGAAACTGTTTGCAAACAGTAGTAGTAACAATAAAAGGAATTGAAACAAACAACCGTATGATGGTGAAGCACTTCAGGAGCAGGGCCATTGTGGGACACTGGTACCCAATAGTGTCCACTGATTTCCATGAGCGTGATATGACCATTATGATGGTTTTTAAGAAATTACATTCCTTGGTTTTTGTATATTTTGATGCGAGGAAGCCTTTCAAAGGGATGGATCGCCCGGGATAGGGGATGCATGGTAACTTGGAAGGTGATTGACTGCATGGAAGGGGATGATCAGATTTCCCGAGGGAATATGTAGAAAAGAAGGGAAGGTTGGGGATGGATTTATTTTGGCCACTTGCATTACCAGATGGAATCATATGCACATTGTGAATCTGCCCTAAAACAATGAGTTGGTAATTGTTCACCGAGGGTACAATAGCACAATATTTTAGCGCTCGAAATTCGATGTAACTTTGACTGTGGCACTGGATTCTAGAGTTCCTAGGAAGGAGGTGAATACTAGTATTAATTTGAGGGTGGAGGTGTCTGCGTTTGGATTCCCTTTTTGCAGATATAAGATTGTATCATTTTATTTTCTGGTGAGAAAATGTGCATGTGTATACTATTGTAAATATCGTAATAAGATGTGTTATAAATCTTCAGTACATGGTATGATTTCCATGATGATTTTTTATTTTGAGTAGGTTATTCATTGTAAATACTGCATCGAGTTGTGTTATAAAGCTCCATAGGAAATATGTTTTATTTTCAGTGATTTGCTAGTTTATAGGTGTGGATGAACACCGAGGGTGGTGTTCCCCCAAGGGGCAGGGTTTTGTAATAACCCGGGTAAAAATTCCATGCAATAAAATTTAAAAATAATAACCACGGTTGATGGGGCACGCATTACAAGCTTATTGTTAGGAAAAACATCCTAGTGGGTATTCATTTCGGTTAATATGGCTAAGGAAATTAGCAAAGACAAAGGAAAAGTATTTGGAAAGGAAAGATGGAATTTTTTGGCATTTTTTCTATGAAAATAATGGATATTAGGAGAAAAGGAAGGTGAAAGGTCATAGGTTTCATGTGAGGTGGAGAATGAAGGAAAATAATGGAAAATGGAGAAAATAGAGGCCTCGTCTATAAAAAGGATTTTGAGGATTAGTTGAAAGTTTTTGGCTCAAACCTTTTGTTTGTTAATTTTTGGAGCTCTCTCATTATTCTCTCTCTCTCTCTCTCTCTTGTACACTTAGATTTTTCTTGGATAATTTTGGCATTGGACCAAGAAAGGAAAGAAAGCAGGAAGAAGGAGGAAGCAAGAAAGGAAGAGCAGGAATTGAGCAGCTACAACAAGATTCTTTGGAGGTATTGATTTTCATGTGTGATTTCCTTGCTAGATCTGGAATGCATGGTATTGCATGTGGTTCTTTTATTTCTTGGCATGGGTTATTTCAGGTGTCACGGTTTTTCAGCCTAGCTTTTTCATTTCCAGATAGTCATGGTGTTGTGGAGTTCTCATGTTTTGGTTTAGATGGATTCGAAGCCGAGTGAGGTGGATCTCTAAATTGATATAACACATGGCATAGTAACCCCTGAGCTGGACTGTATGTTTCAGTAAAGCCATATAGTGTGTTTCTTTGATTGGCCTAGGAATCCTAGGCCGGTAAATGGTAGGATATACGGTAACGCCTAGAGGTGGTTTGCATCGGTTTAGGGACTAGTGATTCGGATTTGGATTGCAATAAAGCCTGAGAGGTGGGTGCTATCCATCGGGCCTAGGAATCCTGGTTTGGGATATATGGTAAATCCTGGAGAGTATGTCTTGGTTTAGGGCCTAGTGACCACTGATTCAGAATGTTTGCTGCGGTAAAGCTTGAGATACTAGGAGACAAGAAAATTCCTCACGGTGTAGGAAGAGAGAATCTAATGATATCCATGCTTGTGTTGGCCTAGTGATCAGTTGTAGATCACAATAAATCCAATTATGACATGTTTATGTTGTTGGCATAGTGATTTGGTGTGGATTATGGTAAAGCCTGATTTTTATTGATGAGGGTGAGGTGATCTAGCCTCAAGATGCCCTGGTTAGTTCTTTCAGTTTGAGTCCCATATTCATGCTTGGAATATGGCATGGGAGTGATTGGATGAAGAGATATTTGGCTCAGCCAATATATGGTCGAGTGGAAAATGGAAGCCCCATCTCCGGGTGGTTTTTACATTCATTAACGAAGAGATCATTCCTTTGGTTTTTTATGATAAATGTATCGATTTATATGTGGATTCTATTGATGTTGTATCCATGGTATTTTTATTTTTATTATGCTGGTTATAAGCATGTATTTTATCAATGACGATGTATGGATCTATCCATGTTTTTACTTGTAAATGAATGCACACTTTATCTATGGTCAAATATATTGTATTGCAGCTAATGATGTAAGGGAAAAATTCTTCTTAGCGATTCTCAGATAAGTATGAGACCCCTATGTTCATATATGTTGTTTACACCTATAGTTTCAATGTTTGTGAAATGTTTGAAAAAATGTATGTCATGGCTAGGAGGGGTCCATATGATTTCTTATTGATGTGATTGCTTCTGTATCATTTTCCTATTGTTATTTATCATATCTGAAATTTTCATGAAGTTAAGGGTAGAGCACTAGGTTATCGGCTTGAAAAGGTGGCTCAAATCCTGGGGACTCTAACACAAAAATGAGTAATTGGGGCCATGGATGCTAGCACACAATGTTATGCCTGTATGCTATCTTGCAAGCCTATGCCTGTGTCTATGGCTCAAAGAGGTCAAAAAGTCAGTGTGACCCAGGGGTAAGAGGTCTGAATGGTTAGGTTAGCTAGACTTGGGGGTGTCATTGATGATATACAAGGTTTTTATATTGTGTTTCCACTTGTTCCACTTCCTTAAGGTCACCTAGGAGGTTGAATCTCATTATATTAGCCTCTCGTCACATGTTTACCCTAGTTAGCCAGTTACTTAGGTAGATGTGGGAAGAGGGTGTTACACCCATTCCCATGATACAAGGGAACAATCCTTCCATTCCAATGGTGCAAGGGAATAATTCTCTCATTCCAATGGAGAAAGGGGGGATTTCTCTAGTTCCCACAACACTCCCTCCAAGTAGTATGGTCACTTCCTTTGATTGGAGTCGACTAGCGGGATATCATAATCCTCCTTACGTGCCCTTCCATATCATAGTACATGTTTATAATATGTACGTACCTGAAATAGTTATAGACGAAGGCATGTATGTTAGTATTATGTCCTCTACTGCTTGGAAAGATTTCGACTCTTTGCAGCTTGTGCCCATTATTCATAATCTGTTGGATTTTAACAAAGGAAACAGTCAACTATTAGGGATACTTCCTAATTTTCCTATTAATTTTGGAGGAAAGACTATATATCGATGTGATGGTATTCCAAGGCCCGTTGTATTTTAATTGGCTCCTTGAGAATGATTATTCTACTATCATGGGAGCTCTTGTCTCTTCACTCTTTCGTGTGATGTGTTTTTCACATTAATGAAGAATCGTGACCATTGACCATCTTTTATTCATTGGTCTTAATTTGACTCCTATTCAACCAAAATCCCTAAATGGTCCTTTTACACAAGTGGTATCTCTCTTGCCACAGGTTAATTATGTGGAAACCTATTCCATGCATGCATCTACTGATGATCTTGTCGGTGATACAATGCATCATGTATTGGGGGCATTGGAGCCCAATATTTCCATTAGATCCCTTGATATATATCCCTTCCAGAGCATTTTTATCCCATCTGATGATAACCTCTTGGAGGTCATGGCCTCTTTTGGGCCACGATCAAGGTTTTCGAAGCATATTTCATTTTCTCATGTTAAGCTCCTTAAAAACGAAATAAGGTCCTTGGAGAAGAGTTCCTTATCTTGTGTCAAGTTTGTTAAAAAACGAAACAAGTTTTTCGGAGCAGAGTTCCTTTTATTGTGTTAAGATCCTTAAAAAATGAAACAAGGTCCCTTAAGAATAGTTTTTTTCTTGTGTCAAGCTCATCAAAAAATGAAACAAGGTTTTTAGAGCAGAGTTCATTATCTTTTGTTAAGATCAAAAAATGAAACAAGGTCCCTTGAGCATAGCCTTTGATTAGATCTCGTAAATTCCTAGTTGAGTCTTTCACTTAATCTCATAGATGAAACTTCATTCCATCCACATGTTAGCAACCAATAATCTAATTAGGTGAATGAAATCAATCTTGGGGGGCATGTACCTTGAATTGAGTCATTATGTGGGGGCATGAAAACTTATTCCAAGCATATTTTTTCTCATGTTTCAAGATTGTGAAAAAATGAAACAATCTTCAAGTATTATCAAGCATAGTTTCCGCATGTTTCAAGCTTGTGTAAAAATGAAACCATTTTCATCCTACCTATCGTGATTGCAATTTTTATCTTCTTATTCCTGCCATATGAGCTTTGTTTTTCTCATTCCATCGTCACCATCTATTTGGCTAATCATACACTTTCACTTGGTTATTTTACCCTTGCCTGGGGAACCGTTGTGATGAGTGGTCTTATTAGCCAACCTCTTAACCTTTATGTGTTTTGAGTAGTTCCATCATGACTAGATCCGGTTGCTCCCCTTTATACCACTCATTCCTCTAGGAGGAGTCCACTTTTAGCTCTTTTCAGACTCCCAAAATATGAAAATATTTCCGAGCACTTGTCTTTTCAAACTCATTAAAATAAATGAAAAGAATTTTATTAAGTATAACTTTAACCCTTTTCTAGATTGAGATAGAATATTTACAAAAAATGAATACCTTATTCGAACATGGCTAAGAGGTTCTCTTGAGTATTGTTTTATACATTTTTTGGAATTGAGAGACTATCTACAAAAAGGGACATCTGGATTTTTATTTTTCACCTCTTTTTCAAACTCTCTAAACATGAAAAAGATGTCAAGTTTTACCTTCACTGGACTCTTTAAAACATCAAACAATAATGGACTTGTTGAACATGAAAATTCCGAACCACTCCTTCTTAGTGTTCTTTAAATATACTCGAAGGGATTCATCAGAAGGGTGAACTTATAGATCAAGCATATGTTATCATCCTTAAGCTTGTTAAAAAATAAAGATGCACTAACCAGTATGGTTTGGGAAATTGGGAAAACAAGGTACTCCATTTTCTAATGGCAGCAAGTCGCTCTTGAACACGACACTCTTCCACTTCATCTCCGTGAATGTTGGGTTGGGTAATTTTCTTGTATTTCGGTTCATCATACCTTTTTAGAGCCTCCATTTTAGTTTTAAGTCAATGCTGCCCACTCCATCCAATGTCATTGGTGTGTTCAGTTTTAAGTCAGGCAATTGATATCCGTTACAATAATCTGAAGCCTTCATTCCATGTTTTCCTTTCCCAATCCAATTATGTATAAACATCATTCTATTTTAATCATGATACCTGTTTCATGTCGTTGATCGAGGCCCTCTTGCGACGGGTCACTTCCTGTCAACATCAGCACATTATCCAGGAAGTTGACATAGAAACAACCCTTTGGTACCTTGGCACTTATATACATCAATGACAAGTTTCCTAGATCTTAGTGACATGTTTACATCATTGTCCTTCGATAGAAAGAAACTATATGGTGTTTGACATCAAATCATTTATTCACACCATACATATTGTATTGTAGTACCTTGAGAGTCATTAACATCATCAATGGTTTCTCATGTGTCTGTTAATGAATTACATCATGTTAGGTCCCTATATTACTAGTGTACTCCCTTATTTTTGTGAGTGTAGCCCCCTTATTGTTATTGTTGTACCCCTGTAACCCCAATATTTCTATTTTTTTGCCCTTACATTATTATTGTTAAGTCGGCTAGGATTATATTGTGACCCCATGGACTCCTATATATAGAATGAGGTTTTTTCTTTTGTATAATCCAAGAAATTTTCATTTATGTAATGTATTGGAGGTTGCCCCCTCGAATTGGCTTATTTCTAAGGTGTTGATCTCTCTTTTGTTTTATTTTTGGAGCTGGTTTCATAACATTTGGTATAAGAGCTTTGGATTCTAGGGCTTCTCTGCTCCAAATAGGTCATCGTGGAATTTTTTCTATAAATTGTTTTCTACGAAGTTTCAGAAGCTGAAATTTTTACAGAGTGAAGCTGAAATCTTGAGGAAAATTGTGTAAACATTTTAGATATTGGTTCACAATATTTTCGTGGATATGATCTGTGGAAGTTAGCTTTTTTCGGGCTCCTGAATTTCACCTAAACGGGTCATCATGGAATTTTCGCTATAAATTTTGTTCTACGAAGGTTCAGAAGCTAAAATTTTTATAGAGATAAGAAGAAATATTTAGGAACTTCATATAAAAATTTTAGATCTTGGTTCACAATATTTCCGAAGATATGATCTGTGTAAGTTAGGGTTTGTTCAGGCTCCCTAATTTCATCTTAAAGAGGTGACCATGGGAAAATCGTCATAACTCACTCTCTGAGCATCGGATTGGAATTATGTTAAAATTGGCCACAAGTACATGGAATTTAGTTTTTTGTTTATAAATTTCATAGCCGAAGGAGGAAACAGTGACATGTGGCACGTTGTACAAGTTTTCTCTACCTAGTCCATAATTAGGTCATTGTGGGAGATTGGGCATAAATTTTCTTTGAAGAATCCAAACCAAGTCAAATCTATGGCATTCCAAATAATATTCAGAGGGCTAATATAGGACCAAATTTCAAATATTGAAGATCCGAAATCGTAGAGATGATTCACTTTCAATATCGAGCTCCTCAAAAGCAAGAAAAAGGTGTGCATTTTTTTTGAGTTACATAAGTCTTGTTTGAAAAATTAGTTTGAATTTATTCCAAGGGCATATTAGATATCAATATCGGGTTGTAAAATTCCCTCCTAAAAATAGTTCAACATCCATTAAGCCTTCAGAAGGCTCTACTATGACTCATGAAGACAAAGAAATGCAACATGAGATATCAAAATTACAAGAGAAAATGCACCAAATTTCGCTATCGCAAAGAGCAACAAAAAATGAAATGGAAGCTTGGAAGCTAAGATTGATGAAAAAATATAAAAAAACATGGAAAAAATGAAGAATGATCTAAAAGTAGACATCGAAGGTTTGGAAAAGTTGATACAAGAACTTTTTCCTAATGGCGAAAAGATTGTAGAGGAAACTCATGATGAGAACAAAATAAATGTTAATCGTGATTTCATAAAATCTAATGTTGGATGGAAGAACCACCATATTCCAAAGATGGATATGAGGAAGTTTGATAGAAAGGATCCCGTAACATGGATTCTACAGATGGAGCAATACTTTGATCTCAATAATGTGCAAAACACATAAAAGGTACACATTGCAACTTTACATCTAGAAAAAAATACATTTGTTTGGTATCGCTTGCTTTACTCCCGAAAAAAATGGTCACTTGGTCAATTTTTACGGAGAAAATGATAGAACATTATGAGGATGCAAAGAGAAACACATTCTTTAGCCAATTGATAAATCTCAAAAAAAAGGGTTTAGTGGTGGAGCACATTGAGGACTTCAAAAAATTGAATATAAGGGTAACTGATATTCCAGAGGAACACAGGATTGATGTCTTCATAGGGACTTTAAAGGATAAAATCCAACATGAGGTTGACGTTTGGGAACCTGATTCATTGGAGAAGGCTTTCAGGTTGGCAATAAAAAATGAATGTAAAATTATGGCAACAAGGAAGCCTACCACTCACATCTATAAAGATGGAAGTGTTACTACTCCTAGACTTCCACAACCTACAAGGTTGACACCACAACAATTGGAAGAAAAAATAGCGAAAGGGCTTTGCTACAGTTGTGATATAAAATACAATAAAGGTCATAAGTGTTCTGAGAAGAAATTATTTAACATAGATTGTGAAGAGGAGGAAGAAAATGAACAAGAAGCTTCAAAAGAAGAGGATATACACCAGGAACCAACCCTAGAAGAAGAAGAAATGAGTCCGACCATATCGTGTAATGCATTGGCAGGAATTACCACTCCTCAAACTCTCAAGATAGAAGGAAATATCAAGAAGAAAAAGGTAATAGTGTTGATTGATTCAGGTAGTACCCATAGTTTTATTCATTGTAAGGTAGCCAAGGAATTTAATTGCTTCCTATACCCAACACCAGAATGTCAAGTGATGGTTGAAAATGGAGGGACTATAAATTTCTCTGGAAAATGCCATAATATCAAGCTAACCATGGGGTAATATGTATTGAATATTCCAATGCTTTCCATTCCAATGGGAGGTGTTGATGTTGTACTAGGAGTACAATGGTTACAATCTTTAGGGACAATATCTTTTAATTTTCAAGAACTTTTCTTGAAAAAAAATATTCGGAAGGAAAGGAAATAGAATTACGGGGTATCGCAGGGAAGTCGAGAAAGATAATAAGCTCTAATTTCATGACAAAGCTTCTGAAGAAAGAACAACGAGGCGTAATTGCACAATTATTCTCACAAGAAGTTCCAACATCAAAATCTTCTATTTCTCCAGATCTGCAAAAAGTCTTGGATAATCATTCCAAGGTGTTTGAAACTCCCAAAGGGCTCCCACCTATTCATGATCATGATCATGCTATTCATTTAATTCTAGGATTTATTCCTCCAAACACCAGGCCTTATAAATATCCTTATGTACAAAAGGGCGAAATTGAACGTATGATTGCAGAAATGATAGAGGCTGGTATGATTCAACCTAGTCAAAGTTCATTCTCTACTCTAGTAGTATTGGTGCACAAGAAGGATGGATCATGGTGCATGTGTCTGGATTGTAGGGAGCTAAATAAGCTCACTATTAAAGATAAATTTCCCATTCCTATGATTGATGAATTATTGGATTAATTAAATTGAGCAATTTATTTTACCAAGTTGGATCTTCGTTCAGGATATCATCAAATTAGAATGAAGACTGAAGGTATTCTGAAAACAACATTTCAAACTCATGAGGATCATTATTAATTTTTGGTCATGCCTTTTGGCCTTACCAATGAACCTTGTACATTTCAAGGGTTGATGAATTCCATTTTCAAACCCTTCCTTAGAAAATTTGTGCTAGTATTTTTTGATGATATACTAATCTATAGAAATTATTGGAAGGATCATGTTCAGCATGTTGACAGGGTGCTCAAATTGTTGGAGGAGAAAAAATTATATGAAAAAACATCCAAATGTTTTTTTGGAGTACAAGAGGTGGAATATCTGGGTCATATTGTATCTCACGAGGATGTTAAGGTAGACCCTAGAAAAATTAAATCCATTAAGGAATGGAAAGTCCCCACAACAATAAATAAGTTGCAAGGATTTCTCGGGTTAACAGGGTATTATCGAAAGTTTGTTAAGAATTATGGGAGAATATCAGCACCTATAACAACATTATTGAATAAAGATGCATTTTCATGGACTCCTGAATCAACTAAGGCCTTTGAACATCTTAAAGGGGCAATGTTCCTAGCACCGGTCTTAGCTACGTTAGACTTCACAAAAACCTTTATTGTGGAATGTGATGCCTCAGGAAATGGAATTGGTGTTGTTTTAATGCAAGAAGGAAGACCCATTACTTTTGAAAGTCGTCCAATCAAAGGAAAGTATTTACATAAAGCTATTTATGAGAAGGAAATGTTAGCAATACTACATGCACTAAAGAAATGGTGACCTTGCCTAATGGGAAGACACTTCAAGGTAAAAAATGATCATGATAGTCTTAAACACTTTTTGGAACTAAGACTATCTTCAAAAGAGCAGCAAAAATGGTTCACAAAGATGTTGGGTTATGAATTTGAAATCATCTACAAAAAAGGGAAGCTAAATGTTGTTGCAGATGGACTCTCAAGAAAGAATGAAGATGTGGAAGCATTGCTTTGTGCCATTTCTATTATCCAACCAGATCGTATAACCGAAGCAAGGGATGAATGGAAGAAGGATGAAGAAGTATGGACACTCATTCAAAAGTTGGAGCAAGATCCTAGTACATCTGATACATTTAGTTGGAAAAATGATTCCTTATGGTACAAATATCGCTTATATCTTTGTAATAATTCCCAACTAAAAAACAAAATATTCTTTTGGAATTGCACACTTCTCCTTTAGGAGGACACTCAGGGATTTTAGAAACTTACCATAGGGTGAATAAAGTATTTTTTTGGGATGGCCTTAAATCTAATATTCAAAAGTTTGTGGCAGAATTGGTTTTCCAACAAAATAAAGTTGAGAAAATTAAGACCCTGAGTCTTCTACAACCTTTATCCATTCCAAGTCAACGTTGGGAGGATATTTCGATGAATTTTATCACAGGTTTACCTAAGTCCGAAGGAAAGAGTGTCATCATGGTGGTAGTTGATAGACTTACTAGGTATGCACACTTTTGTGCAGTATCTCATCCATTTAAATCAAGTACAACTGCTACTACATTTATGGAAACAATTCAAAATCTACATGGAAACCCAAAGATTATTGTAAGCAACAGAGCCTATTTTTACAGGAAATTTTTGGACGAAATTGTTTTCTTGTTTGGGTACTCAACTAGCTCATAGCTCATCCTATCATCCTCAATCCGATGGTCAAATTGAGATAGTGAATAAATGTTTGGAAGGATATCTTCGTTGTTTTGTATCTGATAAACAAACACAATGGGTCAGTGGTTACCTCTCGTTGAATGGTGGTATAACACTTCCTTCCATACTGTAGCAAAAATGACACCATTTATGGCACTTTATGGATATCATCCACCTTCCATGAGAGAATTCTAAGGTTCAAGCAGTGGAATATCACATCGAGCATCAACAAGAAGTTCTCCAACTCTTAAAGGATAACCTAAATTTGGCACAAAATCGAATGAAACAACAGGCAGATCAACATCACAGTGAGATAAGTTTTGATGTAGGAGACCTGGTATTTTTACTACAACCATACAAAAAAATTTCCCTCAAGAAAAGCTAAGAAGGATAATAAATTATCGCCAAATTACTATGGTCCTTACAAGGTGTTGCAAAATATTGGTACTATGGATACAAATTGAGCTTCCTTCTGCCGCGAGTGCATCCAATTTTCCATGTTTCATGCTTAAAGAAGGTTATAGGTGAAAAAATTCCAGTTCAAACAATATTGCTAGAACTTGATGAGGAAGGAAAAATCATATTGGAACCTGAAGCAGTCATGGAAACAAGAACTCGACAGCTACGAAATTGATCAATTTCATAATATCTCATCAAGTGGAAGAACTTACCCATTAAAGATTCTACATGAGAGGATAATAATTTCATACAGAAGCACCCAAAGCTACTCAAGCATTGAGGACAACACTTTTTTGAAGGAGAGGGGCATGTTAGGTCCCTATATTACTAGTGTACTCCCTTATTGTTGTTAGTGTAGCCCCCTTATTATTATTGTTATACCCCTGTAACCCCAGTATTGTTATTATTGTGCCCTTACATTATTATTGTTAGGCCAGCTAGGATTATATTGTGACCCCATGGAATCCTATATATGGAATGAGGTTTTGTCATTTGTATCATCTAAGCATTTTTCTTTTATGTAATTTATTGGAGGTTTCTCCCTCGAAGTGGCTTATTTATAAGGCATTGATCTCTCTTTTCTTCTATTTTTGGAGATGGTTTCATAACACATCATGGGTTTGTAATCAGATGGTGTCTACCATGTTCGACCTTAGCTCATTGATTCATATGGTTAGAATCATACATTGGTTGGTCATGTGAACGATATAGAATACCCCGAATCTAGTTTCTCCATCCGGGATGCGATTTTAGGAGTTATACAGAGATCACAATGTATGATGGCTGTGATCATAAAGAAAATCATCCAGTCACAGGTCTACCAGATGTCAACTATAGAGATGTATTTTGATCATTGTACATGTGATGTTATCTTATGCTCTGAGTATGGGTATGCCTCCCTTAGAAAAATATGTCAAGATATAAATTAATCTCGTTGATTGTTATTGATCCTAAATGTTCACAAGCTAAAGCACTTCAGTCATCATTCATCATATCTAACTTTACACTTTAGGGGGGAACCTATTATATGCCTTTTCTTCATGTATAGTTAATAAGCCTCCTAATGGGATCAATCAACATCCTTTTCCCCCTTGTCATCATAATTTCACAATGCCCTAAGCATGCCTCTTTCACTCCTGAGAGTTTCTTCCTGAAATTTCATCCTTTGAGCCAGTTTTAGGACCAATGCTCCCTGGACACTTATTGGACTGCGTTCACCTATAGGTTTCTCCATTGTGGCTTGCATTAATCACCTATAGGTTGCTACAGGTTTCTCCACTATGGTCTGCATTGATCACCTACAGCTTGCTCCCCTTTGCACTTGCATTGGTTCTAGAAATTCAGGAAAAAGAGAGATAAACCCGAAGCCTCCATTTCTAGAAGCTTGTAGGATCCATTGTAACCATTTACCTCAGATAAAAAATTCACATCATATCCTATCCTTTCCTGGAGTTTCCATCTCTTATCCTTAGAACTCATCCTCCCATCAAGAGTGGATCTCAATCCCTAAATTGGTAAAAGGATAAGAAACCCTAACTTACCTCACTCCTCCATATATTTACGACCTTCATTATGCAAGAGGTTGGATTTTGGAGAGGGATTCTACCCTTATGATGATGTTGTAAGAGACATCATTTTATGCATTTAGGGTTCTTGGAGGTGCACTTTGTGACAAGGAAAGGACAAGTAAACTTAGAGGAGATCTTATACAATATCAACATCTATTTATGGTTGTAAATCACTCCATTTTCATTAATGCAAATATTTCTTTTTTTACTATATTTTATGTTGTTATTTAATGTATTTCAATACCATGTTGATATATGGAATAAAGTGCATAGATGATGTTGCATATATCCTATAGTTTCTTGGCTTGTGTTGTCTGACTGTGCAGGTTCTAATTTTGGAAATCAAAGTTAGTATTGGAGCATTCAAGCTAGAGAAGAAGTGAATCATGTGACAAATTCTAGGTAGACTTTATCCTATCATATATTTACTTGAAGGAAAACATTGGGTTCCTTGTCTCTCTATCGTTCTATGTTAGACCACCAGAGCTAGGGGATATACTTCTGTCCGCAGTCCTAAATCTTGCATAACACTAGTATTTTGGAAGGCCTAGAAGAGCTAGCCTAACCAAGTCATATTATACAACATTCAAACCAACCCCTCCAAGCTCATCTCGAACTTGTGTAAATATGGTGAGATACTGCGGAGTAGTATCATTCTTCTGCATCTTAATGTTTCGAAGTTTTCCTTTGAGGACTAGTTTTTTATGGTCATTTCTATTCTCGAATAGCTCAGTCATTGCCTCCCACATTGCGAAAGGATTTTCTTTCCCATGGATATTTGAGACAATTTAGTCTCTCAATCCCTCCAAGATTATTCTCCTCAACTTGGCTACATATTTCTTCCATTGGGATAGGTTACGGGTATCAAATGATCCCGGTTTTGGAATGTTTGTCTTGACATATTCCAGCAATTCATTGTCATCAATCACTCCCTCCATGCGATCCTTCTAGGAAATGAAATTTGAGTTGCCTTCCAGGGCATACTCTAATATTAGTCCATTGAAGGCCATTCTCCCAACTTTAAGGAAATCCTGCTACATTGAAGCTACAAATTCGAACCTCTCGAGGAAAAAAATTGAAATTTTTGTTCTAATGTGAATCCTTCTATGATACCATATAGAATATGGTTATATAATTTCAACTTCTCAAGAAATTTAATCTAAATCAAGAGACACAATTTTACTCTACTAATTTTTGGAAATTAATTCACACTTTAGAACAACATTCATAAACATGCTTCAATCACATACATAAGCACATGCATGTATCTATGGGAAACCAACGAATAAAAACCCCTCAATTTTTCTTGCATTAATTAGATAAATAGAAAATCTATTACAATTTATAGCTCCAAATCTGAGCTGAAATTGCAAAAGAATAACTATTCTCTTTTCTCAAATGAGAAGATCTGACCCAGAATTAGTCAATTTATGCCCCCACCTGAGCTCCTATTTCTTTCAGTAAATCCTGAGGAAATTAGCCCCTATTCTTTAGGGATTTCCTCCAAAATGATTGTGCAATTCCCAAGTATTTATACTCAAGGCTAGTCTACAACTGATGTTACATTGTCTTGGAATCTCCACCACAACTGAGAAATTCAATTTCTTTGCATGCATGAGCTATTTTTGGTTGATTTATCAGTTAACTAGATGATATCTAAGTTATAATGTTGTCCCACTACACAACTGACCTCCAACTATTTATATTAACTATTAGAACTATTTTAATTGAGTACAACTAGAAATAACTGAACAAGATTGCTCTAAATTAGCAATCAACACATGCAAACTAAAGTCCAAGAACTCTAACTTGGATTTACTAAGCTAACTGAGTGAAAATAGCCATGTCACCTTAGTTAACTACCTCGAAGTTATTTATTAATGTGAAAATTTTGAATTTTCTCAATTTGACCAAGGCTAAGTCAAATTAAGCCTGTCTTGCTACACTTCTCAACATAGATTACACATGGAAGCATCATGTCCATTTTTTTTACATCGTATGCAATGAAGACTAGGTCTTCCTCCTTAATAATGTCTCCCCCCCATGTGTTTATTATTCTTCCTTCCACATCCTCTCCTGCCACCTCTTCTTCTATAAGAATCACGTGCCTAATTATTCTCTTTCCGTGCAATGCACACAAATTCTTCAGACCTGTGAGAAGCTATCTTCTTCTTCCCAAAGGATTTCTCTCTTTCAACAAAATTTTATACAAGAGAGTCAAATGAAATCTCCTAGATTTTTCCATTGGCTTGTAATGATTGAAGATAATGATAATACGCGGGATATAATGCCTTGATGAAATCTTCAAGAGGAACATCTATTTTAACTCTGGTAGCTTCTATATTGTGCATAATGGATCTTATTTCAGAGGCTGGGGAAAGGGGATCATCATCTTTCACTTCTAGATTGAAAATTTTGATCATAATCTGGACTAATTCAAGCTTAGAGTGTGAGTTTATATAAATATTTCAACTTCTTTAAGGCTTCAAAGGAATTTGTAAATTCCATAATATGATGACTCATCTCTTCATTGACTGATGTTGTAATTAAGGCATAGGAATTGATGTTCTTGTTATCCCATATAGAGAGATATTTATCTGAAGTTGGATTTTCAAGAGGATTCCCAACTTCTCCTCCACAAACCCCTTTCCACAACTCATTGAAAATGAGGGTATATTTTATCTTTCTAGACCATTAATGGTAGTTATATTTTCTAGTGAGAACTACTCCAACTATAGAAATAAGAAAATGAATTTGTACAAAACTTCTGGGCTAGAACTTCAATATATATGATTATTTCTAAAAAAATCTCTTAATTGAGACTCATCATACATGTATGTCTTCAAAAATTAACGAGCATATGCCAAAATATATTAGAATACATGAAATAATTCAAAATTCAACGCTACATATATCTAATATTCAACCAACAAATATAAGGTGATTTAATGGGGGCATATATAAAAATAACTTACAAATGCAACTTACCTTACATAATTTATGACCCTGAAAAAATTCAATGCACAAGGAATATATAATACATGTACCACACCAAACGAAATACATATTCCCAACACATATATATACCACGACTCCTTTAATGCAACTTTCATACTATACACGGTCTTCCAAATATATATGCCATTACATACCATACTATAATATATATGCCATCACTTCAGGGTATTCAAAACATATATTGACATCAAGCATATGGTTCACGACCATCAAAAGGCACTCAATGCAACATGGAACTCAACACAACATATGATACCATAAACTTCACGTCTCATTACAGGAGTTTTGAACAAATGCACAGTTTACAAGCGTTTACATTGGGTTCAATAACATTCAATGGACATCATCGTAGGTGATATGTATTCCCATCACTTGTCACATATATACCCACTTGCAAGAGCACATACACCATTGAAACCAATAGTGATGACTTGTAGAGATTCCAGGCACCATTGAATGGTGGTTCAACGCACAAAGTTTCAACCAACATACATACATTCCAACGCATGCAAACCAACTTTCACGATAATATTTTAACCAACACAGAGAAGGGATTGCTTGCACCATTCAATGCAGAGAAGGAACATTATAGGTCAACAATATGCAAAAGGAATAGTCAACAAACTTGGGACAGTGGATAATGGTAGGGAAAATAACAGGAGTTACATAGCAAAAATAGGCTAAATTGGGACTTGTAGCTTTGATACCATGTAGGAAAAATAACAGGAGTTACATAGCAAAAATAGGCTAAATTGGGACTTGTAGCTTTGATACCATGTCAGGCCAGGTTTGAGTAGCTCCATGAATGTGTGTATTTCATTAAGAGAAATTATTGATATATACATTGAGAGGGATACTCTTGAAATTCATATTCTAGTGTCTCTTCACATTCTCATTTATGTGTTTACAATGTTTACAATAATTTCCTAATCCCAAAGATTAGGTGCCAAAAATTACAAACTTCAAGTGGAAAAAATATGTATATGTCACTACCTTTATAGAGAAATTCCAATAAAATCCTCAATTGGGACTTCTAGGGGCATATGCATAAGTTACAAACATAACCAATGAGACAGGGACAAGTAGTTGTAGTGTTAACTAAGAAACACCCTCGAGGTGACACATGGACCTAGGGTGCCACATCATCTTCCATATGTCAATTGTATGATCATAATATTACAAAATATATGAACTCAAAATGGGATGGAATTATATGATCCATTTTTTTTTTAAATGAAAAGATGATGACAACCTTAGGAGGGGGGTATGTATTGAATAAAAGAAGAAAACAATTTATGACCCCCACCTACTTAAGGTGACCAAGGGGAATGGGTGTGCTACAAAGTGGTATTAGAATGGAATTACATGGGATTAGGAAAACGAAATTTTTATTGTTATGTAACCAACATTATACCATGAAGAGAGACATGGTACTCATTAATTTAAAAATCTAGATATAAAATAATTTAACATAATTATTAAATGTAGTTGATTATACTTATTTAAGAATGAGATTTTTCTCATATACGTACATCTTATATAAAAATTAAGGTTGAATATTTTTTAAGTGCATAATTACAAACTATTGTTATGAGTATTACACTGAATTATTTCTACATCATCATTTTTTTCCAGTTGTATAAACCATTTGAGATGATGTATGTTTGAAGTTTCAATTGTTGAAAGGAAGAGTTGAAGATTTGTCTAAAATTTCCTATCACAAAAAAAATTATACATATTACCTTGTTTTAATTCTAAAACAAAATGGGCTAGGGTTCTATACTTGTGCATTATTTGGAAAAAGATTGATTGCTACAATTAAATTAATTATGTTGATATAATAACAAGATAAATTTGAATTTGAATTGCACCATGAACACAATTCTATATTTGGGTTGTTATATACCAATGAATGTAATGTCAAGGAAAATTAGTTGTATGAATTTTTAATCATGTGTTAGCTAACAATGACATGTTGTTTCAACACTTAGAAGATACAATAAAGTGAAGAGAATGTGACCATATTGTTACAACACAAAAGAGAAGATGCATCACATATAAGGGATCGTGATTTAGATGAGGGGAGAGTTATAAACCATCCTCAAGATTTGGTAGAGATAGTGATGATTTTGAAGGTTGAAATTCATAAGATCGTTAGAGCCTATGAGAAACAATCAAAGTTCAATGTGGTGCTTCTACAAAGTTTTTCTTAAAATAAAAAAAAAACTTTTGTAACATGGATTGACTATTAGTGATGCAGGGAGACATCAATAAAGGAAGGTACAATACCCATCATATATAAAAACGCTCCAACCAACAAGTAGTAACACAAGGAAAATATATTCGAGGAAGAGGGATAGGAGTTACAAGGACAACATATTTAGTTATGAATATTCAAGGGATTCATCTGGTGAGCGAGAAGCATTTCTAACATACTATTCAACACTGAAATTGTATAGGTTCCCAGAAGAAAATAATGAATATAAATGGTAGGAGTTCCTTGCCTAAAGAATTCAATAATTCCACACCTACCTCGATGGTGAGATCAAGAAAGGTAACAAAGTAAAAGTATGACTACTAGGATTGAAGAATAATTTTTAGGTAAAAAATTATTCGATAAACATAAAAGGAAAAAGTAGCCATATTTAATTTGAATGGAAGGGATTACATATGGTGATAATACCTCGAGAATTCCAAATGGATCATTGAGATAATGATAACTTAGAGATAGTTTGAGAAATATTTCAAGCAGTATTTATCAAAAGGATATGATGATGGTTAAATTAAATAATTGCATGAACTCTATCACGTACAAAAACTGACCGAGATAATATTTAAAAAGTACCTCAATTTTATTTTATTTTTAGAAAAATACAATTAATTTACAAACTCATAATTTTTTAATTTGGTTCTTAAGAAAATTTTAACATCCATTTTTCCTTGCACAAACCACAATTATACTTAAATTAGAAACAACCATTCCCAACTCTATATACTAATATGTCCACCATTGCTTAAGGTAATATAGAATTCTTTCTTGAGTTACATTTAACAATAGAGAAAAATTGTTTTTTCTAAGTTTTCTATGCTTTCCCCCTAAGCTCTTAAGGATTCCACGCCTAAGATTAGGTCATGCTCATGACTTAAATAAAAATGTTTCCATTAAGAATTATCATCAATTCTTATATCGCTGCAAATGCATTCCTATATACGATTTATATTAATGGGATCTTCTATGGTATGACACCATGGCTTGATAAAGGTTTAGCAACGATTTTACCACTACACCCTTAATATCAATTGATACAGTTTTTTTTGTTGTGAATGCGAATCCTTTTCCATCAAGTTCATGTGGTGATATTTGTTTTTTTTTAATCGTGATAAATATTTTGATCCATGTGGCCTATTAGGGGTTGAATGAATTAGATTGATTTTGATGGTTTTTGTTCGTTGTGTGTTATATTCTTTCCATGACTAGTCGCTGAGGGGTTTTTCTTGGACGTGTGGTAGACCCTATTCAGTGGAGATCTGTAGGATCGATTCTTGCAGTGAAAGAAGATGGCGAGTAGTGGAAAGATATATATCGAGAAATTTAATGGCAAGCTTTTTGAGTTGTGGAAGCTCAAGATGGTGGATTTGTCGATGGATAAAGATCAATGGATCGTGGTAGATCTAGGGACTAAACCAACGACAATGCCATATGAATACTGGGCAAAGCTTTATCAAAAATCAAAGAGCACAATATGATTGTGTATCTTAGATTCAGTATTGTTGAATGTAGGAAGCTACAACGAAGGATTTGTGGGACAAGTTAGGGACGTTTTACCAATCAAGGTCTCTGGTGAACAATATGTACCTACAGAAAAAATGTATAACTTGAGGATGAAGGACGGAGACTCAGTGACAGAGAATCTTAATGCCTTTAATATTATGGTAAGCCAATTCTTATCTATTGATATTAAAATTTCAGATGAATATAAGTGCATCAGTTTTTTGTGTTCTCTACCATATTCATGGGATAGTCTGGTTGTTGCAATAGGTAGCAATAAAACTACCTTGAATTTTGATGAAATCGTCTCACCCTTATTGTCGAAGGAGATGAGACCAAAAAAAATGGAGGGCCATAATGGATATGCCTTATTTGTACAAGGATAGTCCAAAAATAGAAACAAAAATAAATCCTCGAGTGGGAGATATAAATCTAGAGGGAAATATAAATTTCCAGGAAAACCTATAAAGATGTGGTAGAAATGCAGAAAGGAAGGGCACTTCAAAAAGGACTATAGATCTAAATCTCATGAGAAAGGAAATGGATTTGATGATGCTCCTTCTGCATAGGAAAAAACCACCTTAGATGAAGGTGGGGATGTGTACCTGGTTTCTTATTCAAGTACACATGTACAACACGAGGCATGGTTGATTGACTCAAGTGCATCCTTTCACTTCACTCCGCGTAGGGAGTGGTTCTGCGAATATGAGAAATATGATGGTGGTTATTTCTTCCTAGGGAATGATAGGAAGGCCAAAATCATCAAATGCAGAAAATTAAATTTGAAGTTGCAAGGTGGAAGGATTAGAACACTTATTGGTGTTTTGCATATTCCTACATTGGTCGAAAATTTGTTTTTTATAAGCAAGATGGATGATACAGGTGTAAAAACATTGTTCAAGAATGATACTTGCAAGATGGTTCGAGAGAACTGGTATTGATGTGGGAATTCAGATTGGAACTTTGTATAAGCTTATGGGCAGGATTTTATTGATGGGTGCACAATTATGTTGTTCCTGCAAGTGGAGTATAAAACCTTGTGGTGTTTGGAGAAAAGAACATGTTATGGCATCAAAGGCTTGAACAAATTGGAGAGAAGGGCATTCGATTACTGCATGGTAATGGTATGGTAGAAGGTATGTCTACTTGATCTCTAGATTTTGATTTCTATGAACATTGTGTATATGGGAAGTAGAATCAGATGAGTATCCCATCTGGTGCTAAGAGGACAAAAGGAATATTTGATCTAAATGGGAAAATAAATGTTTGTTGTGCTAAATTCCAATCCAGAATATAAACAAAATGCTTGAGGATTATGAGGTAAATTGAAAGTTAACCATGAGTTTCTATGTGAATTTAAGTGAATTTTTTGAGCAAGTTAACATTAAAAAAACACTAAACAACAACATCTAACATAAATGAACATCACCATAAATAATAACACAACAACACATGATGAAGGAGTTCACCCATCCAGGGATACATCTCCTTGGTCCAACTTCCAAAGTCTTGGCCCTCTTATATTATGCTCAAAAGTGTGATCACATACATTAGAAATGCTCAAATAGCTCTAAAACCTATTCCAATGGCTCCAGAATGCCCAAAAATTCTTATCTAGCCTCTGTCTTCTTCGAATTTGGTAAAAAAATGAGTAATTTATGGCCTCCCCAAGTTTTGTCGCTAACCACTCCACAATTTCCTCCAAATCTGGCACCATCCCACAATTTCACCCCCAAATCTGCTAATTGTGCATCATATTACCCAAATTCTAGGCAAATTTGTCGGTGCATTAATTTTTCCATTATGGCCTTGTTTCCAAAAAACATGGCCATATGGGGGCCACATTATGGCCATATGGACGGTGGCCGAGACCTTAACTCCCACCCCAAAACTCCCATGTAATTTAAATCCCATGTGGTCTATTGACCGCGGTCTTCGAATCTTGGTGGACACATGGCACCTGTGTTTAATATTATGATTATGACAATGGGGGGGATCCGGGGCTAGCCTTCCACCCATGGTCCTACCCCCAGGTGTGGTGACCAGGGCTAGGGGTAGACTCCAACCCCCACCCCCAAACTCAAAACCATTTCAATTTAACTATATGTAGAAACCATAATATATTAAGTACTAATGCAATGGTGCGGTGGTGAAGGCTCTATGTTAGTTTCTTAGAGGTCACAGGTTCAAACCCCACCAGCTCTACTCAGACCTTGACCAAACTTTTGGTGGCCCTTGGGCTGCCACATGGAAACCCCTAGCCATGCCACATGGTAGCCCCTAGCCATGCCACATGGCAACCTATGATTGGCCACCTTAAAACCCAATCAAAACTTTCCATTTCAAACCAAAGACGTAGTGCCACTTGGAACAATCTCATTCGTAAAGGAAGATACCCTTTAACTAGTCAACCTACCACATGGGCATACCCAGTCATAAGTACGGATTACTGACTGGACTGTGCCTGTACTTTAAAAAAAAAAGTTCTTGTTTGACAAAGTGGATAGAAGACATTTTTGGGAGCATAAAGTGTCATTTTTCCGCGAAATGAGTTGTGCTCGATTTAGAATGATGAGATTTGTGCAGTCATTTAGGTTCCACACCAATCTGACAACTTTCATTTTTTAGCATGATTTTGAGCACCTAATCACTACTACCCATTGGAAGCTTTTAGACCCCAAAAGATCACTTTCAGTTGTTGAGAAGATGAGGGTACAATTCCCTCACCTTTAAAATATTGATCCATTTGGCTTTGCTTGGATTTATTCCTTTGAGCCCCACACGAAGGTAGTCTACACTCCCTTGTTTTGATGTCCTTTTGTTGTAGCTGCTACAACACCACCCAAAATTTTGGGTACATTCGAAATTTTGGGTCCCCCTCTGCTCGCTTAGTTGTTAAAGTCTTTCACCCGACCTGCAGTCAATGACATCCCTACGACCTATCCCCAACCCCTCATGAGCTTTCTCACCATCATAATCAGATGTTGTTGCTGCAATCACGCCATGTGAGGGAGGGATCGCCCAGCATACGCTCAAATAAGAACTTTCCATGCATCCAGGATGTACATTAACAACCCCCTCTCCATGGGTCATTAAGCACGTTGTTTGAATACTTCTCTTAAGATCGTTAGTCTCATATGTTTTATCTAGGGACACCATTATCAAAGAGTAATTGTGATGTTTTAATGTTCCACACAGGTCAACCCTATGGGTGACAAACTCCTCAATCTTGTCACGACATCGAGGGAAATAAAATTGAGCTCAACAACAAGGCCAAAGTTGCAAAACAGGGGAGGAGGAGGAGCAAGTGACCAGTACTGTTAAAAGGAGGATGGTGTGATACATGTTTATCAGAGAAAGAACATTTATGTCAGTGATGCAAATAAGCATTCTTCACTAGTGTACATCGGATACTTAGAAGATCTCCATTTGGAAATGTCCATACCAGATGCCATCTTGCATAAACCAGAAGCATTTTCTATGATATCTCACCTTAAAGAAAGTTTTGAAGATCCTACACGATACCAGCTCAATGTCAATGTGTACACACAAAGGATCATATTTCACCACTTCGACAAGTCTAGCCTTAAGTATAGCCTGGTGAACAAAGTGGACTCAGAAGATTTCCCTAGAGAATGACAATCTCATTCAAGGAATTTTCGTGTCGAGCAACAGTGCGGAAGCACACATGTTGGTGTTGGCAAGCCAATGGTAGAATTTCAAATGTCAACCACGCCTTTGGGAAACAATAGCTATTAACCTCGAGCTACATGGTGGGTGCAAATATGAGGACCAAGGTTGTTGTTTAAAGTGCTATATAATTAAACCAAGGCGCAAAAAACATAAAGGACCTTATGGTTTCAAAACCATATGAGATGGTGGATCAAGACTATATGAAAAAACATTACAAATGAGCTTAAATATTTCTATGGTGGATATAGTGATCAAAACTTATGTTTAAAACAAGGGGCAGAGTGTATGACAAACCTATAGTAGCATGTTCTAATAACTATGGTGCGTTACGAATGGGTGCAAAGGTTCGATGGTGGGTTTTCAACTTACGGTAAATGTTTGGAGAAAATATATATATACAGAGGTCAAACGTTATGATTAAAACATGGAGCAGAACTACATCAACACGTACAAATGGACGCAAGCATTTCGATGGTGGAGTTTCAAACTATGGTGGAATGTGTGGAGCAGATATAATAGTGGTCAAAATTTTCATTAAACATGGAGCCAAACATCGTAACAAACCTATAGCGGCATTGTTATAATTACTATGGTGAAATTATATTTGAAAATCCATAGCCTATGTTTTAAACAACGCTGAAGATTAGTAATACAAGTTAACAATAGGACGTGTCATCACCGGAGAAGCTTCTCGCATGCCATGGGTTTGTTAACCATCAGGTGGTGGTTATGAGCAGGCCGTTAAATACGCCACGGGTGATATCACAGATCTAGCTCACCACCGATGCCAAGCCAGGGGCCACGACCACTGGAAGAGCTGAGTCAGCTTGCTAAAAGGACGTCGAACAGATGGTAGTTTGATTGGCCCGTTTGGTCGATGGTTTTGTAATGTTGGTATTATTGCACCAAATCCAAGAGATTCTAACACATAGCCTGTCCACAGCATCTCAGCATGCTGCAAATTTAGGCCATGTAAAACAGAAAGGAGGGGCCAGCGCACTGCAAAAGGATGTAAATAATGAGAACTCAAGAACCAAAAGGGTGAAGGTGCTGTAACTTTTGCGCATTGAATCTATTGCATGAGGATTGATCAAAATTTGCCCAAAGTCATGAATAAAATTTTTAACAATGATATTGGTAATATTTTCAACTTTGACAGTTTAACTTGGTCTCCACTTTACTTAAGGCTGATGTGGAGCGGGTTCAACGTTCTTGTTAGCACCAATTGTGCTCTTTACCAACTGTTTCCTGCCCTTCTCTTGTTTTCCAGTATGGAATGGCTCATTGATGTCTCTCCGCCACGTGTGAAAGGGCATTTTTGACCCAGCATAAACAACACCATCGTTTTACACCTCAGGGACAAAAGTTTCAAATGCTAGCGTAGCGTATAGCGCACCCCAGGAATGCATTGAGGATAATCATTATCTACTCAAACTACTGTCTAGACTTCCCTCTCCATGCATGACACCACGTGGAATCAAGGCCTTTTTCGGTTATCGATTTTTCTCTAAGAAAATGGCGCGATTTCTTTTTGGAGAATTAGTCAGAAGGGCCACCAAAACCTGAGGCATTTTTGTATGCAACTCTGGTGCATCGACGCCATTTCAGATCGGATTGTTGAAGCCCGAATTAAGTTTTACGCATAAGAGAGGTTTTGCATTAGGATGATTCAGTGCGAATGTTTGGTGAGCGTCCATACAAGTCGAAAGAGCCAACTAATTATGATCATTTCAAACAAAGGTTTCAAACTGGAGATGTTGGGGAGGATGGAACAACACAAAATTATAAAGAAGATAATGCCTCAACAGAAGAAGAGACGACAATGTTGACTTAAGTCGCCAAGTCACAGATCTAAAACATCGCCCAGGGCTGCGACTCAGTGAGTTTTGCGACTCAGCGACCCCATCAACCTAGGTCGCAGAGTCACAAGTCACAAAGTCAAAGAAAGGTATGCCCAAGAAAAACTACGACCCAAGGAAATTCTCTAACCACGCGACCCCAATTGCGAAATGCAAATTTCCCCTCAGAGTTTAACCTCCCTCAAAGGCAATGCCCACGCAGCAAAAGTTGCACTCTTTAGTAGTGTGAATGTGCATTACAAGAGGTGGTAGGTGCTTGAAAACAGAGCTAAAGGATATTGTAGGCTACACACAAAAGCATGGACACATGATGCAGAAGGTACCAGTCTTGCAAGACAACGAATAATCAAGTATCAGGTAGGAGACCCTATGATCACATTGCTAATAGAAAACCAAAAATGTGTCAAGAAAATGTGCACATGCACATATATCAGCCTCGTCAAAATGTAGTAATGTGCCATGTTTTAGCTATGCAAGGAGTATGCAAGTATTGGCAGTAAAAAGGAAAGCGCATTTATGTCAATACCCTTCTGCATCGTACATTTAAAATGCATGCACTCCCACATGCATGCCAATAGGAACACCTCAGCCTATATGCCTTGACAATGACTGGTACCCTTTGCTTTCGGCAGATTGGTATTTCTATTACAAGTGGGTTGTTTTGAAGATATAACAAGAAACTATTTTCTATGCCGGGACATTGCCCAAATCGGCACCACATAAGGTACCATGGGGTAACTGTTGAGGAAGCTCGTTCAGGTTTCCATGGGGCACATAACTCAATAGGTTTTAAATTTCTAGATGCCATTGTTTGTAGCCTTCAGCTCCCCAAAAGACTTGCTATTATATTTTCAGAAATAAGAAAGGATCCTACCAAGAAATAGTTAGATGTAGAGATTTCTGTTAATCTAGATCAGGGTTTACATTCATTAGCTGAGCCTCCATAGGAGCGGATGAAGACTCCCTGGCAGCTGGTGATTGCCGTCCAAATCTGCATGTTTACAATCTGAGAACACTGGACCACCCAGGGATCTAAGTGAATTATTTGCTAGATCATTCCTTCAACTAACTAACTGTACTTTAGCATCAATATTTTGAAGATATGTGACCCATGTTACGTTGTTTGCAGGTAGAGGTGGTTGATGCGCAAAGCCGAAGTTGGGGTCCTCTCTGGTGGGCAATGTGGATCCTTTCAAAGCTCGAAAGAACCGCAAAGGTACCTAGTCACTTTCACGAGACAATGATGAAGGATTAAAAATTCTCGCTGCGAAACCTCGAGATCGCTGAAAGGAGGTCGCGAACTACCTGAGGTCACAAGTCACAGATTTGCTTGAGGTCGCAGGTCGCGAATTGCTGGAGGTCGCAAGTCACAGAATCTGCTTGAGGTCATAGGTCGCAAATACCCAAAGGTCACAAGTCGCAGATTTGCTTGAGGTCGCAGGTCGCGAATTGCATGAGGTCGTAAGTCGCAGAATCTGTTTGAGGTCGCAGGTCACAAATACCCAAAGGTCGCAAGTCACAGAGGTCGCCAGGTCGCTAAGTCGCATCCCCTATTAAATTCCCGACGGCACGACCCAACGACTAAATACCCAAAGGTCGTGTAGAACCCAGTCAGGCCGCAGGTCGCGACGGTGGCTCAGGTCGCAGGTCATAGAACAGACTGGGTCGCAAGGCAGCCCAACAGTCGGGAAAGAGAAAAGTTAGGGAGTCCAAAGGGCAAGCTTTGCTCTATAAATGCTTCCTTCGAGAACTTGTAAAGGACCTTTTGTTTTGGGACTCGAGATGAGTACATTGTATTACCAGAGGATTATACATTTCAGCATGAATACAAGGATTTTGAAAAATCCCTTTGTGGATCTGGTGTTTTCATATGTATGAGCGCTATTGAGTATTATATTTTCAATTTCTGAACATCTTTAGATTAAGGGAACTGTATCTTCAATTCATATCACAATTGCATAATAGTTTGCTGAGTATGTTAATGGTGGTTGAGTTCATTTCACTTTCTTAACGAATGCTGATGGATTTGTTTATTAGCATTTGTGTTATCATTTAAAACTTTTAGGAAGTGAAGGGTGTTCTTGCCATGAGGAGTTGTTTCTTTTGTGGTCAGAACAATTTACAAGCATGACCCTAATGAAGTGTTGTTAACAACACTTCCTTTGGTATTCATGCTTTATTATTTCCTCTTGCTACTCATAGTGTTATATGTACATTTAATGCATCAATCATATGTCTTGTATCATTTGATTAGGTGTGTATCCACTGTTTTATAGAGTTTAAGCGAGACCCAAAGAGAGGAGAAATCAACGGTAGCCGGACCCACACCCCGGACGAGATCCTTATTCCAAATGGTTCAAGGTCTAATTGGGACCTTTTACCGGGGAGATCCCCTGCTGTTGGCCGGATAGATTTTCCCGTCAATAGAATTGGCGCTAGAAGGAGGGCCAGATGACAAGCTGAGCCCTTAGAGCCTGCAGTTAATCTCATATCTGTAATGGCTTGTTCCCAAATAATTCTCCCAAGATGTTTGTCAGAGTTTTATGAGCTTCGATGTCTCATCCCCGATGAACTTATGTATCACTTGTCCTAGTTAAAATTCGATGTTGAAAATGGAGTATCTATAACCCAACACCTTTTAGATTTCTGTGACTTTGGTGAGTGCTATGAAATTGACAATGAAGGTTTGATTTGTTTTCTTTTCTTCCTCACTCTCGAAGGTCGCGCTAAGCAATGGTGTCGCACATTTTCGGAAGCTTCCATCCATTCGTTTGAACAACTCGCCAGTGAATTGCGACAAGCTTTTCACAGGTACGATTTTCAAAGTGTATTGATAAAGCTAAATGACATTAGAATGGAACCTCAGGAACCTCTAGATGAATTTTCTATTAGATTTGTTCATTATTGTTTTGAGTTCCCTGAAAAGGATGTCGATTGGAAGTTGTTAAGTGAACAGTTTAGCTATGTGATTCTCGTTTCCCTTGAACAATTTAAGTTAGCAACCCAGCCTGAGCCTAGTATTCCCTATGACGACCCGCAAGTTAACGGTTGTTCAGAATTTGTCCATAATGCTTCCTTTTCCATCTCCCCTAGCTCAGACCACACTCAGGCCTCCGAGGAGAGTATTTCTATTTGTGACATTCTCACTCCTCCTCCTGAGTTGTCGGGTATTGGAGTTGTGACCTCGAAGGTTTTGAGGAAAGATAGATGGGTGCACGAGGATAAAGCCTATTGTACTACCTTTGAATCTTTCATGCACCATGTCAAATCAGAGTTTGAAAACCATAGTGGCTCATTATCTCTTCTGGTTCATGAACCCTACCTCGAGCCCACTCGATGTCTCCCTGGACACAGTCCTAAATCTGATTCGCATACTGATTATGAATCGACTCCTATCCCGGATGAAGTTGATTCCCTTACAGGGCCTGCCAGATCATTGTTTTCTCTGAATGGCACGGATGCGCGTGTTGAAAAGCCTTGTATGGTTAACGCCCCTAAGGCTCAATCTGTTCATTCATTATTCCCCGATTTATTTCACAATTCCGCCACACCAGTAATTTCTCCGAGACATTAAAATTTTTCCTATATTGGTATTGGCGACAATCATAAGCACACAGATGGTGTTTCATAATCACAGTTCAAAATCGATGAATCTTTTAAACCTGATTTGTCTCACTCGAAATCCTTAGACAGCCATAGGGGTGATTCCCTATCTAGACAACCTCAAGATGTCCTCATTATTGATCCATCCCAGTTGGTAACTCTCGGGAAGCCTAACAGGCTAGGTACCTGACCTGATCAAATCGATGGTCCAACGATCACTGCTTATCTAAAAACATATTCACTCATACCGCTGAGGACTGTCACTCGTATCTCTATGTCAACTATAATCTGCTTTATGAAGATCCGAGTACCTATCAGGGAATCAAAGCACTTCCGCTTCTGCCGGCCGTTACCCCTAGTCCTTCTGATCCTAACAAGACCCCTCAAACAACTCCAACTAGGGTTTCTTAGCTTAGGTTTTCTGAAATAATGACTCCCAAGTACCATGCTCCTCCCAGCATAACCACGTTGGATATCATTTCATCTGGATGAATCTTTCATTCTAGTAAGGTTTCCCTGAGCACATATTCCTGTCCCCCAGCAGCTGGTGTGCAACAACCGATATACCCCAATTTATTCATTGGTAAGAAAACACCATCCATTGTCTCTAATCTTTCCAATTATTTCCCAGCCAGTACTAGTTGCAATCAGGCACCAACATGTGATTTTTGGAAAATCCCTCAACTGCCCGAAAACCTTACGGTGAATTCACCCCATCCTGGCAAAGCTAAAGAATTTGATACATTGGATTATGAATATGTCAGTGCGCAAAATTTCTGCCGAATTGATTCAAAGCCCACTAACATTGTTCAAATCACCACATTTCATGATCACAACAATCCACTTGTTGGTCTCGCCAAGCAATCAAAGTTGGGAAGCCCCCCGCTCGAAGGTCCGGATTTTTTTCAAAATGGTAAGGAATTGTAGCCTCCACTAAAAGTGGATTCGGATCCTCATATCCTTGATAGATTCCAGGAGCAACTCTGAACTAGGGTTTTCAAAACTAGGGTTTCTGCACTTGAATGCGCAAGCATCTATAATTTTCCTGGCACATGCTTATTGTTTCCATTCCATAAAACTAATGGTCCTCAACACCATGATGAGATTTCCGGTCAACTCGACCAACCCTATTCGGTGGATGTGCCTACAAATAGGCAATGGCTCACCCAGCACCCATCAGACCTAGGCTTGTGCATCAATAGATGTGTATCATTTATAAATGTTGAGTTTCAAGAACATATTGTTGTGTATCAGGATGAGAGTGGAATTCAGCTTGCACAATCCATTCTGGCACGTTCTTTGGTAAGTATCCATGATCTTCTTGCCGTTGCACATGCTCTTCAGGTAAGTTTTGTTGTTGGTGCACGATTTGGTATGCTGGCTCTGATCGCAAACATCGTTGTTCTTGCAGGTCGGGAACTAATGAGGTGGCTACACTGGAAAGCTGATTTCACATAACTTGACCGCCTCATGGGTTAAGCTAGGATTTTAGGTTTAGGCTAGCTAGGATCTACTAATAAAGTTTTGTTTATCAATTTATTAATTAGGTTTACTTGCTAAGGTTTTACTTCATGGTTTAGAATAATGCTTGTTGTATTTTCTTGTGTTCTGTAGTTTTATGCATTAAAAAGTTCCATTTATTTTTTGCATGCATGCTTTTTCAGTTTCCCTATTGCTGCATAATGTTCAGATAATCACTGCATGTGCTTTTCCTTGTCTCTCCACCTCCAACTACTGGATCGTTCCCGCACATGGCGTTGCATTGCATCTTGAGCCTCGTTATTACACTTTCTTCCCCTCATCATTTCCACAGGTTGTTTATATAGCGTTGAAAATATTCCACATATCACCTACCACTACATGAGCCCTCATTGAAACCCTACCACCTTGCGATCTTCTTTTTCCCCGATTGCTGAAATAGTAACCCCATTGTTTGCGTGAGGTTGCGGTGGCTAGCTCAAGAGGTAGCTTTCTCTTAGGACAAGTCATCGAAGTCGCATTCTCAACAACATGCCTATGAGTCTAAACTTATTTATCCGAGGAGATACGAGCCGGTTGCTTGTGGGAGACCTAATGAGTTTGAATGGCCTATACCCGTAACCTAAGCCTTGTACCCAGCATAGTCTTGGACATCTTAATGATCTTTTTTTCACGCTTCGCCTATTGTGGTGAATGGGATGTGAAGGTTTGGCACAAGGGCAAACCCAAATCAGGATATCTTTCAGTTTCTGTAAAACAAGAAACAACCTCCCTTTTCCGTAAAATAAGTCGGGATCCCTCATCCGCCCATGAAAAATAAGTGCCACAAGCACATGAAAATAAGTGCTACAAGCACATGAAACAAATAAGGGTAAAGAATCGAGAAAGGATTCCTACACAGAGAGGTAATTCAACGACTCCGCCGGGATACTGACCAGGCTCGCTGGCAGCGGCGCAACGCTTGTGATTTCTTGAAGTGACTCCATCGGGGTACTGTCGAGGCCTGTTGGCAGTGGAGCAACACTGGAAACTTACTTTAAAATCCTGAGAATAATAAACCCACTGCCTTGCTCTTCACATCATCAACAAGCTACTGGCGTTTGTGGTTTTTCTCTTCGATATGTTCTGATTAGTGAGACCTAGTCGAGGCACAAGGACTGGGCATACCTGTAAAGACCAAAGTAATTCAAAGGGTCCCCGCAGAGCTTGTTCAATATTCCCTTGCAACACTATCTTGGCTCAGGCTTTTGTTGTGATATCGAAAAAGATGCTGGATTCTACCAGTGGTTAGCCATTTGTTGTAGCCGCTACAACACCACCCAAAATTTTGGGTACATTCGAAATTTCAGGTCCCCCTCTTCTCGCTTAGTCGTTAAAGTCTTTCACCCGACCTGCAATCAGTGACATCCCTGCCACCTATCCCTAACCCCTCATGAGCTTTCTCACCATCATGATCAGATGTTGTTGCTGCAATCACGCCATGTGAGGGAGGGATCACCTAGCATACGCTCGAATAAGAACTTTCCGTGCATCCAGGATGTACATTAATAGCCCCCTCGCCATGGGTCATTAAGCACGTTGTTTGAATTCTTCTCTTAAGATCGTTAGTCTCATATTTTTTATCTAGGGAAACCGTTATCAAAGAGTAATTGTGACGTTGTAATGTTCCACACAGGTCAACCCTATGGGTGACAAACTCCTCAATCTTGTCACGACATCGAGGGAAATAAAATTGAGCTAAAAAACAAGGCCAAAGTTGCGAAACAGGGGAGGAGGAGGAGCAAGTGACCAGTACTGTTAAAAGGAGGATGGTGTGATACATGTTTATCAGAGAAAGAACCTTTATGTCAGTGATGCAAATAAGCATTCTTCACTAGTGTACACCGAATACTTAGAAGCTCTCCATTTGGAAATATTCGTACCGGATGCCATCTCACATAAACCAGAAGCATTTGCTATGATATCTCACCTTAAAGAAAGTTTTGAAGATCCTACACGATACCAGCTCAATGTCGATGTGTACACACAAAGGATCATATTTCACCACTTCGACAAGTCTAGCCTGGTGAACAAAGTGGACTCAGAAGATTTCCCTAGAGAATGACAATCTCATTCAAGGGGTTTTCGTGCCGAGTAGCAGTGCGGAAGCACACATGTTGGTGTTGGAAAGCCAACGGCAGAATTTAAAATTTCAACCACGCCTTTGGGAAAAAATAGCTATTAACCTCGAGCTACATGGTGGGCGCAAATATGAGGACCAAGGTTGCGGTTTAAAGCGCTATATAATTAAACCAAGGCACGAAAAAGATAAAGGACCTTATGGTTTCAAAACCATATGAGATGGTGGATCAAGACTATATGAAAAAACATTACAAATGAGCTTAAATATTTCTATGGTGGATATAGTGATCAAAACTTATGTTTAAAACATGGGGCGGAGTGTATGACAAACCTATAGTAGCATATTATAATAACTATGGTGCGTTATGAATGGACGCAAAGGTTCGATGGTGGGTTTTCAACTTACGGTAAATGTTTGGAGCAAATATATATATATAGCGGTCAAACGTTATGATTAAAACATGGAGCAGAACTACATCAACACATACAAATGGACACAAGAATTTCGATGGTGGAGTTTCAAAATATGGTGGAATGTGTGGAGTAGATATAATAGTGGTAAAAATTTGCGTTAAACATGGAGCCAAACATCGTAACAAACCTATAGCGGAATTTTTATAATTACTATGGTGAAATTATATTTGACAATCCATAGCCTATGTTTTAAACATCGCTGAAGATTAGTAATGCAAGTTAACAGGAGGACGTGTCATCACCGGAGAAGCTTCTCACGTGCCATGGGTTTTTTAACCATCAGGTGGTGGTTATGAGTAGGCCGTTAAATACGCCACGGGTGATATCACAGATCCAAATCACCACCGATGCCAAGCCAGGGGCCACGACCACTAGAAGAGCTGAGTCAGTTTGCTAAAAGGACGTCGAACAGATGGTATTTTGATCCGCCGGTTTGGTCAATGGTTTTGTAACGTTGGTATTATTGCACCAAATCTGGGAGATTCTAACGCACAGCCTGTCCACAGCATCTCAACATGCCGCAACTTCAGGCCATGTAAAACAGAAAGGAGGGGCCAGCGCACTGCAAAAGGATGTAAATAATGAGAACTCATGAACCAAAAGGGTGAAGGTGCTGTAACTGTTGCGCGTTGAAACTATTGCATTAGGATTGATCAAAATTTGCCCAAAGTTAGGAATAAAAGGTTTAACAACGATGATGGTAATATTTTCAACTTCGACAATTTAAATTGGTCTCCGCTTTACTTAAGGCTGATGTGGAACGGGTTCAACGTTCTTGTTAGCACCAATTGTGCTCTTTACCAGCTATTTCCTGCCCTTCGCTTGTTTTCCAGTATGGAATGGCTCGTTGATGCCTCTCCGCCACGTGTGAAAGGGAATTTTTGACCCAACATAAACAACGCCATCGTTTTACACCTCAGGGATGAAAGTTTCAAATGCCAGCGTAGCGTACAACGCACCCCAGGAATGCGTTGAGGATACTCACTATCTGCTCAAACTACTATCTAGACTTCCCTCTCCATGCATGACACCACGTGGAATCAAGGCCTATTTCAGTTATCGATTTTTCTCTAAGAAAATGGCGCGATTTATTTTTGGAGAATTATTCAGAAGGGCCGCCAAAACCTAAGGCATTTTCGTATGCAACTCTGGTGCATCGACGCTATTTCAGATTGGACTGCTGAAGCCCGAATTAATTTTTACGCATAAGAGAGGTTTTGCATCAAGATGATTCAGTGCGAATTTTTGGTGAGCGTCCATACAAGTCGAAAGAGCCAACTAATTATGATCGTTTCAAACAAAGGTTTCAAACTAGAGATGTTGGGGAGGATGGAACATCACAAAATTCTAAAGAAGATAACGCCTCAACAGAAGCAGAGACAGCAGTGTTGACTTAAGTCACCAAGTCGCAGATCTAAAACATCGCCCAGGGCTGCGACTTAGTGAGTTTTGCGACTCAGCGACCCCATCAAACCACGTCGCAAAATCGCATGTTTTCTTAGGTCGCAAGGTCGCAGAGAGGTATGCCCAAGAAAAACTGTGACCCAAGGAAATTCTTTGACCACGCGACCCCAATTGTGAAATTCAAATTTCCCCTCAGAGTTTAACCTCCCTCAAAGGCAACGCCCACGTAGAAAAATTCACACTCTTTAATAGTGTGAACATGCATTACAAGAGGTGGTAGGTGCTTGAAAAGGGAGCGAAAGGATATTATAGGCTACGCACAGAAGCATGGACACCTTACGCAAAAGGTACCAGTCTTGAAAGACAACGAATAATCAAGTATCGGGTAGGAGACCCTATGATCACATTGCTAATAGAACACCAACAATGTGTCAAGAAAATGTGCACATGCACATATATTAGCCTCGTCAAAATATAGTAATGCACCATGTTTTAGCTATGCGAGAAGTGTGCAAGTATTGGCAGTAAAAAGGAAAGTGCATTTATGTCAATACCCTTCTACATCATACATTTAAAATGCATGCACTCCCACAGGCATGCCAATAGGAACACCTCAGCCTGTATTCCTTGACAACGATTGGTACCCTTTGCTTTCAGCAGATTGGTATTTCTATTACAAGTGGGTTTTTTTGAAGATATAACAAGAAACTATTTTCTATGCCGGGACATTGCCCAAGCCGGCACCACATAAGGTACCATGGGGTAACTATTGAGGAAGCTCGTTCAGGTTTCCATGGGGCACATAACTCAGTAGGCTGTAAATTCCCAGATGCCATTGTTTGTAGCCTTCAGCTCCCCAAAAGACTTGCTCTTATATATTCAGAAATAAGAAAGGATCCTACCAAGAAATAGTTAAAGGCAAAGAAATCTATTAATCTAGATCGGGGTTTAAATTCACTAGCTGAGCCTCCATAGGAGCGGATGAAGACTCCCTGGAAGCCGGTGATTGCCGTGGGAATCTACATGTTTACAATCTGAGAACACTGGACCACCCAGGGGTCTAAGTGCATTATTTTCTAGATCTTTCCTTCAGCTAACTAACTGTACTTTAGCATCAATATTTTGAAGATATGTGACCCATGTTACGTTGTTTGCAGGTAGAGGTGGTTGACGCGCAAAGCTGAAGCTGGGGTCCTCTCTGGTAGGCAATGTGGATCCTTTCAAAGCTCAAAAGAACCAAAAAGGTACCCAGTCACTTTCACGAGACAGTGATGAAGGAAAAAAAATTCTTGTTGTGAAACCCCGAGATCGCTGAAAGGAGGTCGCGAACTGCCTGAGGTCGCAAGTCGTAGATTTTCTTGAGGTCGTAGGTCGCAAAATGTCCGAGATCGCAAGTCGCAAAATCTACTTGAGGTTGCAGGTTTCAAATACCCAAAGGTCGCAAGTCGCAGATTTTCTTGAGGTCGCAGGTCGTGAATTTCCTGAGGTTGCAAGTCGCAGAATCTATTTGAGGTCGCAGGTAGCAAATACCCAAAGGTCGCAAGTCGCAGAGGTCGCCAGGTCACTAAGTCACATCTCCTATTAAATGCCTGACGGCGCAACCCAATGACTAAGTCGCAAGGTTGCGCAGAACCCAGTCAGGTCACAGGTCATGATGGTGGCTCAGGTCGCAGGTCGCAGAACAGACTGGGTTGCAAGGCAGCCCAACAGTCGGGAAAGCAAAAAGTCAGGGAGTCCAAAGGGCAAGCTTTTCTCTATAAATGCTTCCTTCGAGAAGTTGTAAAGGAACTTTTTTTTTGGGACTCGAGGTGAGTACATTGTATTACCAGAGGATTATACATTTGAGCATGAATACAAGCATTTTGAAAAATCCCTTTGTGGATCTGGTGTTGTCATATGTATGAGCGCTATTGAGTATTATATTTTCCATTTCTGAACATCTTTAGATTAAGGGAATTGTATCTTCAATTCATATCACAATTGCATAACAGTTTGCTGAGTATGTTAATGGTGGTTGAGTTCATTTCACTTTCTTAACGAACACTAATGGATTTTTTTATTGGCATTTGTGTTATCATTTAAAACTTTTAGGAAGTGAAGGGTGTTCTTGCCATGAGGAATTTTTTCTTTTGTGGTCATAACAATTTACAAGCATGACCCTAATGAAGTGTTGTTAACAACACTTCCTTCGGTATTCATGCTTTATTATTTCCTCTTGCTACTCATAGTGTTATATGTACATTTAATGCATCAATCATATGTCTTGTATCATTTGATTAGGTGTGTATCCACTGTTTTATAGAGTTTAAGCGAGACCCAAATAAATGAGAAATCAACGGTAGCCGGACCCACACCCCAGACGGGATCCCTATTCCAAACGGTTCAAGGTCTAATTGGGACCTTTTACCAGGGAGATCCCCTGCTGTTGGCCGGACATATTTTCCCGTCAAAACCTTGTTTTTATGTCAACAATGGTGTCTTGTTGAAGCTCATCAAGGTATTCTGGAGAAAAATCCTCAATGGAAGGAATCTGAACCTGTTCTCCTTCATCTTCAATCAACGAAGGCTCATACAACCTTAAGTTCTCAACATTAACAACAGATTAAATTTTCATATGTGAAGGAAAATATAACTTGAAGGCATTGTCGCCAATATTTTCCAAAATTTTGAAAGGACCATAACAGATTGGTTTCAGTTTTTTACCTTTCACTTGAAGCCTCTCTTTGCTAATGTGAACCCAAACTTCACCACCAACTTGTAACTTGTGATCTACATGATGTTTGTCATGCCTTGCTTTGTACTTTCCTTGGATCTTTTCAAGTTGATCTTGAACTGTTTGATGTATCAATTTGATTTGTTCTATGAACTTCTTGGCTTTGTCTATGTCTATATGGCCATCAATAGAAACATCCTTCCTAAAAATGAAATCCAATGGAAATCTAGGCAAGTGTCCAAGACATGCCTCAAATGGAAATGTATGCGTAGAGCAGTGTTTTGCACGATTGTAAGCATGTTGAATGTAGTGCAAGTTTTCATCCCACAACTTGGGATGCTTGTTGCAGTATCCTCAAAGAAGATGTATGATTGTTCTATTGACCACTTCAATTTGACCATCTATTTTTGGATGAAAGGTTGTACTCTTTTTCAACTTGGTATCCATCAAGTCCTACAATCTTGACCAAAAATTCCCAACAAATCAATAATCTCGATCACTAACAATGGATGTGGGCAACCCAAAATGAATCCAAACATGCTAGCAGAATAATTGAGTTGTTTTTTCAGTTGTGATTCTAATTTTACATGGCATTAATATATACATATTGCTGAACCTATCCAAAACTACATACAAAGAATCATGACCTCTTTTTTACAATGGAAGATCTCCTACAAAATCCATAGTGTTGGAGTGGGGTTCCCTAAGTCCGACCATTTTTGCTATATTTTATAATATATTAGTCGTGCGCATGGACTTTGGGGCAAGTCAAAGCCCCTCGTAAATTTTAATGGGTCAAAGGGTAGATCAAGGGGCTACAAACCATGGTTTGTAGACCATAGAGTAGTGCATGCTAATAGTATAAACATATGGCTAGATTGAGTCTAAGAAGTGAGTTTTTGGATAGGTCTGAATGTGAATGTTATATTTGGATACTTGGTGATATTTTGTGCAGATTGTCTGGGTAAGAAGGCTCCTACTGGCTATGCGCGTGGATACCTTAATCTTGTTGTGTGCGGACCCCGCTGGTTGTGTGCATGGGTTGTTGAATTTTTTTATATGAAGGATCTAAAATGATAATAATAAAGGAATATTGTTGCGGATATCTGAGTTCTATATGCATCTGTTGTTTATGTTATGAATGTTTCTACATATTATTTCTGATTTATGCACTATTTGCAAATAAATATCTTGTGCAAATTTGTTTGGGTTTATGCGAATGCTTAGTGATGGATTTGATGGTATAAGGCTCTGATATGATGTGTTAAAGGTTATTACTTGATTTATGATTTCTATGTTAACTTGTGCAAGACATGTTGCATATTTGACCTAAATTTGTTTGAAGAGTTTACTAGTTAGGGTTATTGTTGCGAAGGTCTGTTTATGGTTATTTGGGATCTTAAGGCACCCACATCACTCAAATGTCTCTTAGGCTATGGAAACCTAGTTTTGACACCCCTCCATAATACTTTGGGTGAGACTTTGGCTTGCTCAAGCATGCCACTACCTAAAGGGACAGTAGTAGGAGGATTTTTTTGGTTAACCTCAATTTTGAACCTGGGTCAGGACCCCTCAATCCAAAAAATGGTTCCGTTGTTAGGACCGAGAGAATTTTGAGAGAGGTTGGGTGATGCCGCGAGGTCATTGGCAGCGATTAAAGCTTGAACTCGAGGACTGGTTTGAAAAGAAGATTTAGGAATTTTTCCTAAAAGAGAACAGAAGTAAGAAGCTATCTACTGAAGAGTGGAAGAATAAGTATATTTTCACTGAGGTGCACAAGATATTCTTCGTAACCTTTTCACATGAGCTTCAGGATTGGTTGGAAAGGTTGGCAAAATTCCAAACCAATTGGAAGGATGATCAAGTCATGCAATGGACCCATGAATTGGTCCAACAATTGGAGAAGAATGATAATTCCAGTACCCAAACTGTAAATCACTGGGTCGACAACATCTTGGGCATGTTTATAACATATTTTGCAGTCGATCAGTTTGTTTCCTACTCTGAAGCTGAAAGGATATTTTTCAAGGGATTAAGGGTTAAGTTCTTACAACCTTGCCTCTGCTGATTAAGATTATGTTTTTTGAAAAGGGTATTTTGAGCAGCCACACTGAGTGAATAACCCCTGACCACAGAAAAAGCACTATGCGTAGCAGTAAATACTATCGGGTCAAGAAAAAAGGGGATAGTCTATATACAGTCCTCTGAGAAACTCCCCTAATCTAAATGGAAGTGGGGCTAAGCATGCTGTGACTAGCCCTCTTGCTATGCCACCATCAAATTTTCACAGGGGTAAGAATCCTCCTACCCCACCACCACCCCCACCCACAGATGACATGGTCGTGCATATGAATTTAGCCCCCTTTAAGGGTGCAGGGGATGAGGATATGGACCGATTTTGGTTTGTGGAGAATACGGTGTGGACTGCGTAGAATGTTAATACTAATGCTATTAAAAGAGCGCAGCTGGCTATGGCCTTTGAAGGTCATGCTTTAGATTGGTTCATGAGATACATTACTCAACATGCAGATCCCATAGTGTAGGAAATCAAGGATGCCCTGAAGCAGCAGTTCTAGAAGCCAAAATATTATTCTTAGTGCATAGTGGAATTGAAAGATATTAAGCAAGGGCCTATGAAATCAGTCTAGGACACTGACCAACGATTAAAGCAAGTCATCAGCAATGGAGGATTTTCATATGATGACAAGCAGCATATGGAATGGTTCATTGCCATGCTATTTCCACATCTGCGTGGGCCCATGGGTCTATAGAATATTGAATTGCGGGAAGAAGCCTTGGAAATGGCTATGGAAGTTGCACCAAGGGACGATTCTCAATTTGGAGCGCTGCAGATTCAGAGCCAGTTAGAAACTATGCACTTAGAAATTTAAAATTTAAAAATAGACTGTAGTAAAGAATCTAGCGCAGAAGTCTAGTTCATACGCTATAGGGTACCTAGCCACACCAAAGATCAGTTCTCTCTGCTATTGAATTATATGCAAGTTGGGGGACCAAGTTCGCTGCACCCAAGGGATGTTGTTGGGCCTAGTACCCCCACACTGTGGTGCGCCAATTTTCGGGTCACTGGGCCACATGATACAGACCACTAACTGTGGTTAGGAGCCTATGTACCTGAACTGAAGCAACAGTGGAGCAAATTCTACTCTTCGGTGGGTCATGATGAGAAAAACTGCTGAACGTATGACCTGATGATTGACAGAGCGAACCTTTATAGAGTGTAGGTTGACCCGTCATCACCAGCATCTCCCTTTGGATGAGGAGGATCCTTGGCAAGAGGAGAGGCAGGGGGGAGAGGCGGAGTTGCAGGTAGAGGGAGAGGGAAACTAATTTGTTACAACTGTGGAGATGCTAGACACTATGCATGTGAATGCCCGAACCCTGTACGACATTCCTGTAGGTACTATAGGAAATTTGATCATGTAATTAAATATTGTCCTATGTTAATAGCTAAAATGCAGGAAAAGCATCAGATGCCAATGCAAAACATACAGAGGGTCAAGGACGAACCGTGCGATAACGGTCCAAGTGTAAATCTAATTACACGCAATGGTATTGCCACTGGAGGAAATGAGGAGAAGGCTGTCGTAGAATCACTGATCAAAATGGCGTCTGACAAGAAGGAAAGACTCAACCTGCAAAAAGAAAAATAGATTTTCATTGAAGCCATAAAATATTTTGCTGAAGCAAGAGCATCCATGTCAAGAACTCCCATGGAACCAAAATCTGATAACGAAGTTAAACAATTCCCACAAGCCTGCATTAAGCTACTGCACAATCAGAAGGAAATATATAATCTCCAGGCCCTGATAGATAGTTGCGCAGGAAAGAAGTGTGGTGGACATAAACTAAGGCTATGAACAAGGTTTATAAGTAGAAGAAGAGAACTGGTAGGGAGATGCGCATGAATACGTAGATTGGAGACTATGAGATGGACCAGGTCATCCTGGATCTAGGGTATGATGCAAATGTATTACCTAAGAAAACCTTGTAGAATATGGGAGAGCCAAAGTTGGAATGGTCCACCATTCAGCTACACATGGCCAATCAGCAAAATATCATTCCTCTTGGTAGGCTTCCACAAGTTGTGGTAGACATCGCTGGAGTAAAGGCATGTGTTGAATTTGAGGCTATACAAATTGTGGATGATGCAGACCCCTACCATGCACTGTTAGGATTGGATTGGGCCATTGATATGGGAGGCATCATCAATCTAAATCGAAAAGTATGATTTTTGAGAATAATGGTACACGGGAGATAGTCCCACTGAATCATTAGGGGAATTTTAAGGTCTAAAATGAGCCTCCAAAGGAATTATAAAATAATAGTGGAAAAAATCAAATAAGATTTGATGACATCATTAAATTTTAGAGGGAAAAATGAAAAAACTACTTTTCAACTCATATTTTCAACTTATCTCCTTAATTTTTTACTCAAATTTCGAGTGGGAGTACTCGTTGGATGAAAAATTTAATTCCTCATGCAAGGAGTACCCATGTTACATACTTTCGAAGGGTCCTACTATAGGAAAAATGAGAAATACATGAAAAACATGATTGTAATCATGTTTTTTTATGTATTTCTCATTTTGCGTGTAGAAGGGTCCAGCGAAAGTATGCAACATGGGTACTCCTTGGATGAGGAATTAAATTTTGATTCCAACGAGTACTCCCACTCAAAATTTGAGCAAAAAATTTGGGAGATAAGTTCAAAATACGAGTTGAAAAAGTAGTTTTATTATTTTAGTATTTTTCAATATTTTTACCCTTTTACTTAAAAAATGGTGAATCATCCCCTACGGTTGACATCATCATCTTGAATCCTATTGGTTCTTATAAATTTTATTTTTGTTGTACATTTTTCTTAGGAGGCCCATATTAGACCTCAAAATTCCCCTAATGCCAGCAGTAGGAGAACAATACACAAAGCCGGTGCGTGAAGGGGATGATGTTTACCATATATATAAGATGATTGTGTAGGACGAAGATTGGATCAACCCTACAACTGATGGAATGTTGAATTGGGAGAAGGATAGCTCATGTTTTTTTGATTCTGATGGCGAAATGGAGAATTGGAAAAAATGGTTACACGATGTCTCTGCATTGCACTGCCTCAAGATCACAAAGAACTTCCGGTGAATCTCCTCTGAGGTAAGATAATTACCCTACTTTGATGGTTCTAGTAGTGTTAAAGAATTTTTTGAAGCATTATAAAAAAATTTCTGAGAGATATGAAGATTTTGGGCACTTGATTTATCTATGCATGCAACTCTAGTGCAGTGGCGGGAGACACACAAGGGAACTTTCCAGGATTTGGAGGAATGTAGATAAATGATGAAGTTTCAATTTGAACCTCCAGCCACCCCACCAATTGAATTATTCTATGGTCGGGGAGATCCACGCAAACACCTTGCCATGTTGATGGAGGTATGGGATGAAAAGACATGGAATGAATGGGTTCATAGGTTTGTCCACTCATTGGGACTGGTACCTACTACCTGTTATCTAGAAGTTGAGCTACACTGAGGTACTCGAGACTGGTATAAAATGACTGAAGTTTTCCTAGCAACCTTTGGCTTTGTGGGTAACTCAGAAAAATTGAATGAAGCCTTACAGGACATAGATGCTCTGGTCTTTGATTAATCCCGACCCCATAGGGAGTGCACTATGCTGGCCTAGGATGCATAGATGCAAGACATCGTCAAATGTAGAAATATGCAGATCGAGGAGAATGAAGATGACCCAAGGAATGTTAATATCTCGAAATAAGTAGAAGAGCGCACAGTTGCAAGGCCCGCATTAGGAATGGTGGATGTTACCAAACCTCTGAGATTAAAGGAATTCAACATTGGGAGATAAGAGTAGCCCAAGTTGGCCAAGATTGGGGACTATTGGGATGATGATACATTAGGAAATATTACAGAGCTGTTGACATAATATCAATATATTTTTCCTACAAAGTTCTCTGAGCTGAAGGGCATTGTAGGAGACCTGGGTGTCATGAAGATCATGTTGAAATTAGATGCGCACCCTGTCAAGCAGCGCCCATATCGATTGAACCCCAAATATAAGCACAAATTAAAGAAGGAGGTAGAAAATATGGTGGCTGCGGGAATCATTGAACCAGTTGAGCAGTCTAATTGGGTAAGCCCAATGGTGGTTTAGGAGAAAAATACCTAAGGAGAAATAAGGATTTGTGTAGATTTGCGCAAGTTGAATGATGCTTGTGTGCATGACCCCTTCCCTACCTCATTTTCTGATGAGATCCTGGATAATGTAGGAGGACAAGAAGCTTATTTTTTTATTGATGGATTCTCAGGGTATCATCAAATCTGAATTGTGCCAAAAGACCATAGCAAGAGCACCTTCACCACTGAATGCGGTTATTTCCAATACACCATCATGCCATTCGGGTTGAAAAATTCACCTACAATCTTCTCACGCGTGGTCATGGCTGTGTTCAAAGAATTCATGCATAAGTTTTTGGAGATCTATTTTGATGACTTGACAGTGTTTGGGTTGGTGAAGAAACATGTATCAAACCTGCGCATGATGCTTGACACCTGTAGGAAGCACCAGATTTCTCTCAACATTAAGAAGTGCATATTCTGCATACCTTTTGGGAATTTTATAGGGCATAAAGTATGTCAGCAAGGATTGATGGTAGACCCAACCAAGATTTCGGTTATCATTAAATTAGAAGTTACTACCAATGAGAAACACCTGCACTCCATCTTAGGACACACTGAATCAAAGGGTATGCTCTAATCACTGCGCCAATGGAGAAGTTGCTCAATAAGGATGTAGAATTTTTCTGGGATGTCGAACGTCAGAAGAGCTTCGAGCTATTAAAGGAGAAAATGGTCACTGCACCTATTTTGATATTCTAAGACTAGTCTAAGGTTTTTCATGTGCATGTGTATGCATCTGGGATAGCACTTGGGGTTGTTTTAGCGCAGCCAGGAGAAGGAGACATTAATCACACATTAGCTTTTGCTAGTAGAAAGCTCTCTGGCGCAGAGCACAACTACTCAACGATGGAAAGGGAAGGATTGGCCATGGTATAAGCATTGCAAAAATACAAACACTATCTGCTAGGAGGTCATTTCAAAATGTTCACTGATCATTTTTCTTTAAAATACTTGGTCAATAAGCCTGTGATGGGGGGCAAGATCTGCCGATGGTTGTTGCTTTTTCAGGAATGTGATTTTGAGATCATCTTGAAGCCAAGACGAATGAATTTTGGGCCTGATCATTTGTCACGAATTGAGAATGGGGAAGAACAAACCAGTCTATAGGAGGGGTTACCTGATGTGAAGCTCTTTGCTATCAAGGTATTTGATGAGCACTTTGATGATATTATTCATCTTTTGACCACAGGAACAGCGCTTGCAGAATATTCAGTCCAAAAAAAGAAGGAGTTGGCTGCACGCGAAACTGAATTTACCTGATTGAAGGTTAGTTGTATAAATTAGTTGTAGATGAAGTATTAAGGAGATATGTATTGGAACATGAAAGATAGGTTATATTAGTTTAGGTTCATGGAGGAGTGGCAGGAGACCACTATGTTGGGATAGCCACTGCGTAGAAGGTGTTGTGTGCTGGGTTATGGTGGCCCACACTACACAGTGATGAACATGCGTACTATTGGGCCTGTCATGCATGTCAACAAACTGGGAAGCCTTCACACAGAGATTAAATTCCCCTGCAACTAGATGGCCTTACATGCATTTGACATATGGGCTATAGATTTTGTTGGACCAATCAACCCTCCTGGAAAGAAGACTGGAGCACAGTATATCATTACTGCAACTGATTATGTGACCAGGTGGGCATAGGTGAAGGTGGTTAAGGACTATACTATAGATACTGCTGAACATTTCATCTTTGAGCACATTTTAACCAGGTTTGGGTGCCCAAATATTTTGATGAGTGATAGAGGTATGCACTTTGTTAATGAAACAATTGAAGCTTTGAAAAAATAATTCTAGATATATCACAATAAAAGTATCCCTTATCACCCACAATAAAATGGCATAGTATAACCTTTCAACAAGATTTTGGAGAACATGCTCACGAATATCTGTAATGCCAACCAAGATGATTGGGACGTGCGCTTCCCTTCTGTGCTATGGGCTTATAGGACCACATGCAAAAAGTTGACGAGAAAAGCACCCTTCAGGATGGTCTATGGGCAGGAAGCCATCATGCTAATGGAATATATTTTCCCAAGTCTGTAATTTGCATCTTTCACTAATATGGCTGAGCCTGAAATTATGGAGGAACGACTGGCGCAACTCGTTTCCCTAGACGAAGACCAGTTTATTGCTAAATTCCACCAGCAAGTGTAGAAGGCGCACGAAAAATCATGGCATTACGGGCACATCAGGCAGAAGGTGTTTAAGGAGGAAGAATTGGTCTTGCTATATGATATTTAGTTTGTTCGCCACCCTGGGAAGTTTCGAAAGCATTGGTTGGGGCCATTTATCATGAAGGAAATCACTGATGGCGATGCAATGTGCTTGGCCACGTTGCGTAGAGAGAACCTTCCTGGGTACTTCAATGGAAGCCACCTAAAGCCGTATAAAGACAATCCAATGCTGTCCAAATGACTATATGGCCGGAGCATCAAAATCAAAGGGTCTGCAAGTAGAAAGGGAGGGTGTGGGAAGGTGCGACAGAAGCACAGGGGTGACACGCAAGTCATGAAACTAGCCGTTGGAACAGTACAACTAGGTGAAAAAGTCAAATTATCGTTGGATGGAGCAGATTTCTCGCATTTAATGAGGTGATCTTGGAGGATTTTTTCCCGTTTTCTTGAAGGTAAGTGGCAATTGATGCTAATATGACTGTTTTTACTGTGGGTGGCTTATAAAAATGTGGGTGCGGGTCTCAATTGGTTCCTTTTTTGTTTGAATATTTGGCACCCTATGATTGCCTGTAATATCTGTCATCCTATTTTCTGTGAGTTCTGTATGTCTGGCCACTAATATCCTTCTCACATTAGTAGCCCTGAGTTCATATTCCACGCGAGAATGACGACCACCAACCTTGCGGAGGAACATTTTGCGCCCCTTACGACCTCAATAGAGATGGGGTCCGATGATGTTAGAGAAGTCATTCCAGAAGTCGAATAAGTAGTTTCCACTCCTACAAAAGAGAAGGGAAAGGGAAATATGTCAAAGTGGGTTACTTCTAAGCCTCACACCTCTTCACGGAATGTTACATCCCCAAGGAAAGCCTCCAAGGAGTTATCCCCCATTGGTGATCCATCAAAGCAACCGATGAGTGCTAGGCAAGAGGAAATGTTCGTAGAACCCATCTCATGGTGGCCAACCTATGTTAAGCCGCGGAAGCCCTCTGTGCGCAAACCACAAAAAATCGAAACTATGCGGGAGTATCTATAGATGTCATTGATTCCTCATGATGTCCCTCTGGTCAGCAAAATGTTTGACAAGATCCCCCAGATAAAATTTGACGATTATGATCTGGCAGATGAAGCAATGTTTCTAGAGCTTGCATTAGAAAATTACTTGGAACAGGTGTTGTACGACGATGTACCAAAGGTGGAGCTGATGCCCTGGGCATACGGGCTGCAAAATGGAGGGATCCTCAATCTACTGAGGATTTCATATTTCGGTCGATACCCCATCACCGGCATTTGCGTGCGCCAACTGGTGGACTTGGTCCGTGAAGGCTCTTTGTGGATTCAAGGGAGAATTCCTATAGATGTTGCGCTGATCCATCAGATCACTGGCCTACCCAAGAAGGGGCCTCACCTAATGAAGGGATTTAGGGAGCAACGAGCTGAAGGTGGCTACTGAGGTGAAGGACAAGTACAAGGTGGGACAGGATAAGCGAGGCTTTCTAGTCTAGATCATTACTGATTCGGCGGTGCACATGGGAAGCCTTGTCCTCGGTTGTAATTTTATGCGAAAGTGTCGACCGAAAACGATGCCTGCACACATCATTTCCTTGGTGGGGCAATGTGAAACAGGAATGTTGTATAACTGGTCACAATTTTTATGTGAGGAGTTTTTGGAGAATGTGCATGAGGCGTGGGAACTGGGGAAGCAGTTCTGCTACTCATGGCTTCTATTGATGATTGTGATGGTGGCATGGGAGACCCTAGCTAATGCAGTCCTTCCTAAAACTAAGCCAAGAATATGCGAGGGGGCGTGCTATGAAAACTTATGGTACTCATCAAATGCCTGGTGAGTTGAAGAAAAAAAAAATTTCTAGGTACCTTTTGAAGGCGCGCTGGCATAAGCTATTCATTCCAGACCACGACTCTTGCCAGCGCTGCATGAAAAATACAAAAGTGTTGTAGAGTTTTAGGTGACGATGCACAACGTCATGATCAAGGCGCACAAAGATTCAAACTAGTACACCTTACCATATATGGTCATGGAGGCGGAAGTTGACCATGTCATCGCAACATGGCCAAATGCGTGGAAGATCGGGCTTACCTCCACAAAGCCCATTACGCTGTCCACATCAATGAAAGAAACAATGCTGAAAGAAAAAATTCCAAAAGAAATAGTGCCAAAAGATACAACAAAGCCATGCATGGAGACATGAGAAAAAGATATAGGACCTGAAGCAGAAAAGGACCCAACGGAAGAAAAAGACAAGTATCAGGAGTTGGGAGGTGACCACGAGGAGGTGGACCTCACTGGGTTGGATGAGATAGATGGAGATGGTGTTGAATCTCCATGCAGCACCAAGAGAGGTGATGAAACATCTAAAGGGCCATGCAAGAAGAGGAAAGGGGCCAAGGCAGGAGGTGAGGAAAAGGTTACTCTAACGAAGGAGGACCTCGACAAATTCTCAGATGCAATCACTTCAACATTAGAGGACTACTGGAACACCATGGAGACCCAATAAAAGGCTGCGATGGAAGATTTACAGTAGTTTTTACAGGTCCTGCAACTCAAAACATATACATTACAAGTGAGCATGGATCAAACGAGGTTGGTGCAAGCGAGCCTATTGTCTACTTCGATCGTCGCAACTACAGGAAGCAAAATCTTCCCCTTTCTGGGTGCAGCAGTATCCATGGATCAAGCGGAGTTGTGCGCGTAGGTACAAACCTACAATAAGGCCGGCCTCAACCTGGAAAAGCTCCCAAGTAGGCAGCTCCATGCACTACATATCTTCATATCAATAAAAATTTAGATTATAGAGGCTCGCGTGCAACAGATGATCAGTGAGGCCGAGTAGATTACATCAACCAAGATGGCAGAGTCTACCCAGGCTCAGACAGTGCAATAGGTAGTCGTATCTCAGTGCGAAGATCTAGATATTTTCATTAACAGACTATGTGGAGAGGTCCCAGGTGTAGTTATTCCAGCCTCCATAGTGCCATAAGAAAAAATTGAAAACCTGGCGACAACCCTCAAAGTTTCCAGGTATGAAATTTAGTCCGTGAAGGAAGAATTTGAGTAGCAGATTGCTACCTTGCAGGCAAAGATGTAGCCTGAGACCCCTTCAGAGGTGCACGCGCAACGGAACATGCTGGTAAAGACATATTTTTCCAGCATCTCCACAGACGTTGAGAAGGGTTCAATGCTCCTAGAAAAAGAAATGGGACTATGGAGCTCTGTGAAAACAAATCTATTAGTCAAGAATATTACCTAGGAGCTATCCACGAAGGAGAAGGAGTTTGAAGACTTGTAGGAGGATTTGTCTACATTCATCCTATTTAGAGAATGGCACGTCTTCAGACCAGCCAGGTGTTGCGGGAGGAGTTGGAGGAGCTCTACCACAAGAAGAAAATAGTCACAGATCATATAAAGCCATGAAACTATCCCAGGACCTTGATATGGCAGCGCGGAACCTGAATTAGATGTTGAAGAGCATCACTTTTTCCATTGAAGGGTCAATGTTAGAGTAGCTGGTGGAGACTATGTAGAGTGAAACTGATCAAAGTGCGGGTGTCTTGGCACTATTTGCAGCTGCTATCGAGGAGCTCTAGAACAACATGAATAATCCAGTACCAGTGTGACTCGCAACGATCCCCTAAGTCTAACCATTTTTTCTATATTTTGTAATAGATTAGTCATGTGCAGGGGCTTTAGGGCAAGTCAAAGCCCTTCATGAATTGTAATGAGTCAAAGGGTAGATCAAGGGGTCGTAAATCACAGTTTGTGGACCATAGAGTAATGTAGGCTAATAGTATAAATAGATGGCTAGATCGAGTTAAGATGTCATTTTTTGGATAAGTCTGAATGTGAATGTTAGATTTGGATACTTGGTGATATTTTGTGCAGATTGTCTGGGTAAGAAGGCTCCTGCTAGCTATGTGCGCAGAGACCTTAATCCTTCTATGTGTGCGGGATGTTGAAGTGTTTTGTATGAAGGATCTGAACTGATAGTAATAAATAAATATTTTTGTGGATATCTGAGTTCTATATGCATCTATTTTTTATGTTATGAATGTTTCTGCATCTTATTTCCGATTTCTGTACTATCTGAAAATAGATCTCTTGTGCAATAGTGTTTGGATTTATGTGAATGCTTAGTGATGCCTTTGATGGTATAAGGCTATGATATGATGTGTTAAAGGTTATTACTTGATTTATGATTTTTGTGCTAACTTGCGCAAGACATGTTGCATATTTGACCTGAATCTGTTTGAAGGGTTTACTGGTTAGGTTTTTTGTTCCGAAGGTTTGTTTATGGTTATTTGGGATCTTAAGGCACCCACATCACTCAAACCTCTCTTAGGGTGTGGAAACCTGGTTCCAGCACCCCCCCATACTGCTTCAGGTGAGACTTTGACTTGCGCAAGCAGGTCACTACCTAGAGGGCCAGTAGTAAGAGGGTTTTATTGGTTAACCTCAATTTCGAACCTGGGTCAGGGCCCCTCAAGCCAACACATAGAAACACTCTCCCATGGATGTGAAGGTAAGGGAAGTGGTGTGTACAATCCTAAAATCCTATTTCTAGGATTACTGAATGCACAAAATGAATAACCTTTAATGAAACATGACACACTTTAAATCATACGATGCGAATAACAATACCTCTGAAGATGTGACATTGTTTTGCTTACATTGAAATGTATAGAAATAAGAGAAGTGTGTGCTTCCCTTATGACATTCATTCTCTCCCCCTGTGGAATACAAATATTTCCCAAATGATACAAAAAGTTATTATGTACATGGTAATCCAATTCCTCTACTTGCTTTCCTTGACTCAAGTTTGCATAAATATCTAGAAATTCATTATCAAATGCATATTTGTCAACACAAATTTCATGCAAAACAAAATTATGCTTGAGTAAAGTAGTTGCACTAATAATAGGCCTAGAAATTATATCAACAACCTTGTTGTATATACCTTTCTTATACCTGATGACCAAGTGGAATTGTTGTAGGAAACCCATCCATCGAAAGTGCCTTGAATGTTGAAACTTAGTTTGTGATTGCAAGTATTGCAATGGTTGGTGGTCGGTGCATATGATGGTTTCCTTTCCCATCAAGTAGTGTTTCCACTTTTTCACACTTTGAACCAATGCATAAAGCTCCTTGTAATAAGTAGGATAGTTAATCAATACACCATTGAAAGTTTCTGAATGAAATGAAATGGGCTTAACGTGTTGCATAAGGAATTCGCCTATGGAATAGTCTCTTGCATCAATTTGAATCTCAAAGGGTTGTCTCAAGTTTGGTAGTGCAAGTACTGGGGTTGAACTAATATTCTCTTTCAAAGCATCAAATGATTTTTGCTGCTTTCCTCCCTATTGGAAGACCTTTTCACACTATTTAATTCATGCAATGGAGCTGCAATAGAAGAGAAGTTAGAAATAAACTTCCTCCATTATTGGGTTGCTCCCAAAAGGTTTCTTACCTCAGTGAATGTCTTGGGCATTGGTCAATTTACAATGACCTAAACCTTATAGGGATCTATCTTGAACTTGTCTCCTCCAACAATATGCCCCAAGTACACCAAATAAGTTTTACCAAACTCACATTTTGACATATTCAAAAAAAAATGTTCTTTCCTTAAGACATCAAGTACTTTTCTTACATGCATGTCATGTTCATCAAGTGATTTATTGAATATCAAGATATCATCTAAGTATACTATAAAATAGCCTCAAGAAATGGCCTCAACACATCATTCATCACACACATGAAGGTAGCAGGAGCATTACATAAACCAAAAGGCATAACTAGCCATTGAAACAAACCTTGTTTTGTCTTGAATGTTGTCTTCCAAATGTCACCTTCAACAATTCTAATTTGATGGTATCCACTCCTTAAGTCAAAATTAGTAAAATACTTTGCATATTTCAATTGATCAAGTAAATCATCTATTTTAGGAAGTGGATAACTGTTCTTTACCATAGTATTGTTCAATGCATGGAAATCCACACACATGTTTTATGTTCCATCCTTCTTTGGCACCAACACAATAGGTGACCCGCATGGTGAAGTACTTGGTCAGATGATCCCTTTGTCCAACAACTATTGAATTTTATTTTTGATTTCAGCACTCTCCATTACCGACATTCTATACATGCCAATGTTAGGAAGAGGACAATATAGTTGCAACTGTATTTCATGTTGGATTCCCCTCTTGGGATGTAATCCCTTTGGTTCTTGAAACATCTCATTATTTGGATTAACTAGTTCAGTAAAATTAGATTTAAACTTTGGATCACAACCTTGTAATTCTTCATGACCAACATCATTCTTTGGTTTAATCATAAGAGGCACAAAATTATTGCTTGAATTCGCTAATATTTTCATTTGTCTTGCATTAACTAATGAAATATTTAGTTTCTTGCGATGAGCTCCCACAATATAATCCACACCATCTTTGAACAAGTGGTACTTGTTTTCATGGTGATATAAGATGTATCTTCTATCATAAAGTTAAGGACTACCCAAAACAATTCCTGAAATGTCAAGCGATACCACATCTAATTCAACTCGTCAATTAAGTTTGTTGTGATTGCAAACTCAAGAATACACTTTCTTGTAACCTGTAAATTTTTTTCTTGCATATCTAAACCAATGGATATGGTTTGGGATGTGGAATGGTTTCAAGATTAAGTTTCTTAACTAAGTCTTCATATATTAGATTGGCTTGAGACTCGCTATCAAATAGTGTGTCAATTTTTGTATGTTTTGAAATAACCCTCACATGAAATAATTCAATTCTTGTTTCTTCATTTGGAGTACTAGTGTGATAATTTTATGAAATATTTCTAGCAATGGATTATTTTCCTTTCATACCCATGTCTTTAATTTTAGTTTCATCACCCGAATCAAATCCCAAATCCTGTTGAGTGGTTGAAGCTATTTTTTGTTTCCCCTTGTTGTTGAATTTCTTGGGGCTCAACTCTGGATGAAGCTTCCAACAATGGTCCTCATTGTGACCCTCTTTGGAACAATCTTTGCATGTAATTTTATCTCCTTCCATTTTAACATATGTATTTTTCTTTCCTTTTCCTTTAAAACCGTTTCCTTTCTCTCCACCCTTAAATGAGTTCTTTTTACCTTCTTCTGGAATATTTTTCCCTCTTTCCTCAAGGTGAGTGGCTTTCACACAAACATCATCTAGACTAGTGGGATTGAACATAAGGATAATATGCCTTAGGTAGCTATGCAAACCCCCTATATACTTCATGAACATGTCTCGTGATTGCAAATCAACACCTAACATAAGAGCTCTTCTTCTAAATTCTTGGGTGTAATATTGCAGTTTTTTACCTTTAAGTTGTCTAAAGTTCTACCAATTTATGATGGATTTTTTCATATATGATAGAGGGTAAAACTATCTTTTAATTGAAGAAATGAAATTATACCAAGAGATTGATATCTTACCATGCTTTTTTTATCTCATATTGTGTCTTGGATTCCCACCATACTAGTGTTACACCCTCCAGTCTCAAGGAAGCTAGCTGAATATTTGGATAATATTGAAGGTTGTGAATCCTGCAGTAGAGCTCCAACTGACGAACCCAATTTTCAAGCTTCTTTGCATTCATTTCACCATTATACATAGGCAACTCAAATTTAATATCAATTTTTAACAAGGGTGTTTTACCAATTCCTTTTGAGGTATATTGATGAGTATGGGTAAGGGTTTTAGCATTGTAAGAGGATGAAGATGAAGGTGAAGATGGTGGTAAGGATGATGGTGGAGTAAATGGTGGCTTATCACCATTTACATTACCTCTTCATCTTGGATAACCCTCTCCTCTTGGAGGCCTGGAGATTTCACCCTGCAACCTTGTATTCCTCTCTTCATAGAGGACCTTCACCATCTTTGTCATGTCAAAGAAAGCCTTCTAATCCTCTGTCATGTTATCATTTCCTCATTCATGATACATGCTTACTGAATCTTCTAATCCAACTGGAGGTGAATATTGTGGTTGAGATTGTGGAAACTGTGCCCCCCTTCTCCTTGCTCCAACTTGAGAACCTGCACCCACAAGCTTGCCTTCTCCTCTCTTGAGATTCAACCTTGTAAGCATTTAAACATTTGCAAAAAAAAAAAATCCTCCTTGCACAAGTTAACCTAGTGCTCTGATACCAACTTGATCTGAAAGGGAAAATTAGTGTTTGATGTGTTAAATTCCAATTCAAAATATAAACAAATTTCTTTAGGATTATGAGGTAAATTGCAAGTTAACCATGAGTTTTTAATTGAATTTATTGAGCAAATTAACATTAAAAAAAACACTGAATGAAAATCACCATAAACAATACACAAGAAAACATTATGAAGGATTTCACCCCTCCTAGGCTACGTCTCCTTGGTCAAGCTTCCAATGGCTTGGCCCTCATCTATTATGATCAAAATTTTGATTACATGCACTATCAATGCTCAAAAAACTCTTAAATTTGTTCCAATGTCTCTAGAATGCCCAAAAATTCCTATCTAGCCTATTCTTGCTTTGAATTTGGTCAAAAAATGAGTAAGCTATGGCTTCCCCAAGTTTTGGCACTAATTTCTCCACAATTTCCTCCAAATCCAACACCATACCATAATTTCACCCCCAAATCTGCTAACTAAGTGTCAGATTGCCCAAATTCTGGGTGAATTTGTTGGCGCATTAATTTTTCCATTACGGCCTTGTTTCCAAAAAAACATGGCCATATATGGGTCCACATTATGGCTATATGGCCGGGGGTCAGGACCTTAACTCTTGCCCCCAAAACTCCCATGCAATTTAAATCCCATGCAGTTTATTGACTACGGTCAGGGAAAATTTTAAGAACGCCCCTAAATTTATATGTATAATAAATGGGTTAATCTCCATGATACATGGAAAAATGAAAGGTGATTTTATCAATAATATAATATGCATATAAAAAAAAATTGGCGAATGTCTCACGAGATTAGATTATCTTGTAAAATCATAGCAAATATCTCATCGGATTGTATTATCTTGTAAAATCATGATGAATCTTTCACTGAAATATAAAATCGTGTAAAATCTTGGCAAATCTTTCACTGAATAATAAAGACTTTGTAAAGGGCTAACAAAGTTCATAATGAGTATTTCTTGTAATGGCTTCAAGACTTGTTAAGAAATCCATCAAGAACCAAAACAAGTAGATTCCTTATATGGAATATAAAGATATCTCTCATGGAAAGTCAATTAGGTTTAGTGCAGGTTGTAGTGAGAAATCCTACATGTGACAATGAGTTGAACTCGTAATGTTCAATTCTTGTTATGGGTATGAGCCTTGTTGTCTAAGAAATCCCTCAAGGACTAAGATATGTATATTCCTCATATGGAATATAAATATATTTCTCATGTATAAAAAAAGGGAGGATATGAAATGAATGATATAATTTCAAAGCCATGTGATGGTGTACTTATCATTGACTAGTCACAATGGTTGAGAGGTTAGCCATGTACTTTAGTTAATATGTATCAATTCATTTATTGTTTAAATTTTTATGATATAATTATTGTTTTTTTATTACAACTTGGTACCAACACACATAATTTTCAAGGCAATGTGTGGTCTAGTTCCAAGTTAGAGAGTTTGTCATTTCGCCCATGGGCTAAGATTCACCCCTAAAATTTTTTATGGATACAAACTATCAATCCAATAAACACATCACATTCAAGAATTGGCAAGATATCAACTACCCTGCATGGGGTTTGCCATATTATAGGGGCATGTGGCCTCCCAAATGTAGCCACAATTTGTGCCTAGAATTATTGTTGTCTTTTTATAGCGTGCAAACAATGAAAACATAATTTTATTTGACCTACCTAGTACCACTAGTCCCATCTCAAATCTCAGATTTTATCTTTCATATCTTCCTAAAGTTAGACTGCCTAGAAAGAACAATTTGTACCAAGAATTTGTGTTGCCTTGATGTATCATGCAAGCAATTAATACATAATTTTCATTGACATACCTCGTAGCACTATACCTTGCTCAGATCTCAGGGTTTACCCTTTATATCTTCTTGAACTCACACTGCTTGGAAATATTACTTCAATGCCCTCCTCTCCCCCACAATTAGAGGGACAGGGTTCAGCAAATATACAACACAAGAGGTTCAAATACCAGCAAGCTATCAACTAGCCTGCATGGGGTCTTCCATATTATAGGGGCATGTGGCCTCTTAGATGTAGCCATAATTTTCACCAAGAATTAGCATTGCCTTGCTATAACATGTAGGAAATTAATACATAATTTTCATTGACCTACCTAGTACCACTAGTCCTAGCTCGAATTTCAAGGTTACCTTTCATATCTTCCTGAACTTAGACTTCTTGGAAAGAACATTTTGTACCAAGAATTGTTGTTTCTTGTTGTAGCTTGCAAGAAATTAATACATAATTTTCATTGACCTAGATAACACCACTAGTCCTTGATAATATCTCAGGGTTTACCCTCTGTATCTTCCTGAGAAAATCCTGCTTGGAAATAATAATTCAATGCCCTCCTACCCCACAATAAAAGGGCCAAGATTCAATAGATATATGACACAACATATTCAAATAATAGCATGCTATCAACTACCTACATAGGGTTTGCCATATTACAAGGGCATGTGGCCTCCCAAATCATCTTGAAGAATAGGATCAAGCTTAATGCTTTTACCGAGAATACACTCATTAACATAAATGTTAAATATGAGAATATGAAATTTGTACACCGATAATTGTTTGAGAAATAGTTACACACAAATGTGACATCATGGACTACCATAATTAAAGGGTACAACATGTAGGGTAATGGAAAGGATTTATATATAGATATATCTCCAAAATGTTAACCCCAAGGGTTGGATCAGTGGTGTAGAGTAGATTCAAACGTGTCAAGTGAAGTTATTTACTATTGATGCTAGTTGTTGTTGATCTGGCTCTCTTCAATTCCCTTGGGGTGAGGCCCCATGATCAAGGCCAATGGTTTTCTCGTTTTACCATCACGAAATGTGGGGAAGTACTCCTGGGTTTCCATGCTTTCATTCCAAGTAAAAGCAACAAAATATGTATCTCCAAAAAAATTGATTTGTGCTCCCTTTATTATATGTGTAATAACATTTCCCTTGGCCATATAGATGTGGATTCGTGGAAGTACTCTAGGGTTTTCCATGCTTTCATTCCAAGTAAAAAAAAAGAAAAGATATATATCCAAAACAATTGATTGTTTTTCCCTCTATTATATGTGTAATACCATTACCCTTGGTCATATAGATGTGGATTCATGGCCTCTTTCTGTAGGTGATTTGATTTGTTTTCCTTCCTGCTATGGTGGTAGTCAAAAACCAAATTAAACCTATGTACACAAGAAGGTTACTGTAGAAGTTTCCATATTTTCTAAATTTTTTACGGTTATTGCAAATCAATGGTTCACTGGAAATAAAATCCAACTAGTTTGTTTTGATGGGTTGAGTATAAATTAGCAAGTATTACTACAAGGATTTTGAACTATAAGCTAACTTTTCTAATCAAAAATTAAAAAAATCTGTGGTGACCCCTTTTAATATTCAGTGTACAATTTGGTTCATTTCAACTCAAATATTTATGGTTAATGATGAAATTGAAATTGAATTGTGCATCTAAATAGATTGACTTGTGAACAATTGATTCAATGAGAGGGGGGGGGGGGAATGTAAATTTTACATAATCAAGGTAAGTATTGCAAAATATACAAATTCGTTGAATATCGTTGATTTTTTTTTTTTTTTTTTAAGTAGATAATGGAATACATTCCACACGTGGGAAATCATTTTTACTGGAAATTATGTACTTATTTTTCTTTCTCTTTCAATGTTTCTTATATTTGAGCATATTTTAGATTACAAGAATCCTGAGTTGAATCGTTTTCCTCTTTATCGAAACTTGCAATTGATGTTGATGTTGAAATAAAACAAGACTGCTATGAGTCCTTTCCCATGTATTTTTTTGGAAGATATATCATAGCTTGCTTGGGTGGGTAGGAAAGAACTATTGATTTCATGAAAAAGCAAGTGCATTCAAATGCCACAACACCCCTATTGGAACCATTTTGTGAAAATGGATTTGTAAAGCAACCCTGCCCTCTGAATTATTTCTTTATTCCATGGAGGCTTGGGGAATGGTTCTTCCAAGTTGTTAAATTTGGAATTGTTCATTATATGATAATAAAACCTCTTTCTGCAATTATAGTAGTGATGATTGAGTCATTTTGTGTTTATGGGGAAGGAGAGTTCAAGTGGTATTACACGTACAAATGAAGGTGGCACTGGGGACTTTGAAAGATACCTCACAAATTCAAGGCTAATAAAACATATCAGAAATTTTCCTTTTTGCATTGACAGATTTGTATAGTTGGTATATTGACAGCAAGTTAGTTTTAATAAAACATATTAGAAATCTTCTATCTTTTAAGGAATATAAGACACATGAAAATACAATAAGGCCATATTTATTATGGTAAAAAAGATTCATAGAAATAAGATTAACCAATTTTGTCATAAAAAAGTACAGGGCCATTCCCTCAGTGTTAAAGAGCACTAATACATCACCACCATTACGAGACACAAGAGAAACTGAAAATCCTCTCCCAACATATGGTGGTCTAAATAGAATTTCAAGCTGTGAAAATATTAAAATAACAACAAGAAATATAGCTGAAATTAGTGTATTTATTTAGAGATTCTACTACAATCTATATGGATATCTATTTTTACTTTTGTATAGAGTAAAAAACTTAATATATATAGAGACTTCAATCAAATAATGCGCACCAACTACTACTTCTGTCATTGGGTTTCCACTCACATTTTTTCAAATATGGAGATGGATCTTCACTAAAATCAACCTCTATCATAAGCATGACAATAGCTTAGTTAAAAACATTATAGTTAGCTGAATTTGTAACATTAATGCTTACTAGAATTCACTCTAGTTGCAGCTCCCTTGCTAGGATAGTCTAAGGAATTCTTCATGTCTGAAGAAATTTACAAGATTATCATTAGTCAAGCCTATGGCTTGCATGAAGGAGTACATGATTGCCGGGAAAATAAATCAGAAATTTCGCTTCACCAGACCCTTGGTAATAGTTTTCGCTTTAGATGACTTCACGTGAATAGTCCTTGCATACTTTTGTTTGCTCACAATGGGCTTGAAATTCACGAAGTCCCATGTGTATCTCTCAAATGAGTTGAATTCATGTTCAATATGAACAAATCCAAAAGAAAACATGTCAAAGTGCAGAACTCAGAGAAAGTTGAACCTCAGGAAACACTGTTTAAGAAACAAAATAAAATCATTAAGAAGGAATATATTTTTAAATGCAAAATATTTAAGGAGGGAGAGAAAGATGAAAGTTTATATGACAAAAAAAACACAACATAAAGGGGATATCTAAATGGAAGTTTTGAAAAGATATAAAAAAACCATGGAAGGCTAATGCAGATGGAAGTTTATAGGAAAATAAGTAAAACAATGCAAAGAGGATGTCTAATGCCAGTCCCAAAAATATGTAAGAAACCATCAGAGCTTTTAGAGCTTTATAATATGGACATACATTTCTAATTTCAATACCTTAATATCCCTACAATATCGGTTTCTCTCTTTTCAAAAGCATGAAAAAATCTTGAGCTATAGGTAAGAGTTACCTAAGAATTTGTTTGGAATTCTCAACTATCCCTTTGATTTTGGCTACATCCATGATATCATGTTGTTCACTAATTTATGCAATTTTCCTCTCATTGAAGGTTACCACAATGGTGGGATCATACCCAACAAATGCATCTCTGAAAAATATGTTCGAACTAAGATAAAAAATAACAACAAAAAGAAGGTGATTTTCATCAATAAAGAAACCTTGGATTGTGCTAAAGAATTAGAATTAACCAATAATAAAGATCTATGTCAATTAAGAATAAGCATCGATTACTAAGCCCGTGATCTAGTGAAACAACAATCATTCTTTGAGACAGAGTCTATGGACGTTGTGGGAAACACAACACTGCACTCAACAACTATCCAGTGAATTCACAAGTGAAAGAAAAAGGTAATGAGTTGTGGGTAATTGAATTGTGAATGCATAAAGTGCAATTGAAAACTAACATATTTAAATGACACCACACACAACAATTCTTGTGCACAACAATCCACCTCAATGGAAATTGGCTTCAAAACCCACACCAACACTCCATAAACAAAGATTCTATTGATAATCTAGTTTAACTCTTATAATCCACACCATCAAATACTAAATGGTTATCACAACTATAATTAATTAAATCAGAACAATACATTAAACCATAATTTTCACAAGCATGCAGAGGAATAACTGAAGTATTCACACCATCACAAAAGAGTTTTTTACCCTATAAAACAAAATTAGTAAAACCAGTTTTGAATGGTATAGCTCAGGCTTGATTTTCTCAGCAATTTGTAAAATTACAGTAGGCTTAAAAGAAATACTAAAGGTACATACCTCACTAAACTTCTCATGATTACCTTTGTAATTAATTATTATTGTTACACCATTTTTTGGTCATCTAACTTATTATCATTAGATGGACCCAAGTACACCATGTAAGACCAGTTTTACCCTAAGTAAAACTGCTTTCACTATGTTAAAACAGGAAACCCCAAAAGGAAATATTAAACAAACCCATATTTGTTTGATTTTCCTCATGGAATAATTAATTAAACCATAATTTAATTATTATTCCCAGTCATGTTTAACCCAAAATCAAAGAAATTAATTAGATAAACCTTTATTCATCTTATTATTTCCTAGGAATAATCATTTAAACCTTATTTAGATGATATTACTTGTTAAATATGACCAAATCACCCACAAATAATTAAATAAATCACTATTTATTTAATTATCTTTCAACCACCTCCTTAAATAATTAAATAAATCATTATTTATTTGATTATCTTCTAACCAATTCCTTAAAAAGATAAATAAATCATTTATTTATTTATTTTTAACAAATTAAGGGATTTGACCCAAGTCAAATACCTTTTCCCTCCAACAAATATAATAAAATATTCCATAAAAAGTGGATCTAGATCTGGTTAATCCATGCACCAAGATCTAGAATGACCCAATATTTTGTTATAAATAGGAGGGTTTTTCCTACCATTCTTCACCTTTTGTTGCCTATTAGATCACTCTGGATCTATACACTTGGTCACCATTTTCTGCCATTTTGCTCCCATTGAGCTCTACCCTTTGCATTGGGTTTTCTACATCAACTAGAGAGAGAAATCTTAGATATGAAGTGCTGAGGACTTCCAAGAACCCATCCCATTGAGGGGAATTGGATACTCCTTCTAGTTTTCCTCACAGGTGTCGCATTAATACAAAAATTCTTTCAAAAATTGTTCTTGTCTTGTCTATTGGTATATGGAGCAAACCCTTGTTTTTACTGCTTAATGTCTTTCCATACATAGATCTGGTATTTTGCAGCTATTTTCTTGTCTAACTAACCGCAGATCTGAAGATATTGGCAGCCACTTTTGTTGTTAGGGCTATTAGTTATGCGTAGCTAAAGTGGTCCTTTTTCGTACGCTTCGACAAAGAATTCATACTAACAAATGGCGACTCCACACGGGTTTTAAATTACGACCGCTGTCGTTTTTCATATTCCCGCATATCCAGCTACTTCAGGCCCTAGGGCTTCTTTTTTAGCTGCTTAGTTTTTCTCTTTTCATGTCATTTTTCTCACATAAAACCCTAAAAACCTAAAATTTCTAACTTCCGTGTGTTTCTGGCCCTATTGCGCAGGTAAGCGACACCAGCCGCAACCGAGACGACAACTTTTCAGAAAATCTGCCGCCGAAACAGCCGGAACGGGGGGGTTGCACCTTTTGGCCCAAAACCTGCGACTCCGGACCTCCGTGCGCACTTTTCTCGCCCCCTTTTTCGCACCGCACCGAAACAAAATGCAAACCTGCGCCGGCCAATTTTTCGGTTGGGATTTTTTCTAATTTTTCGGGCTCACGTTAGCTCTTCTCGTCGTGTTTTCCACTGCCCTCACCGCTTGGAACCAAGTTCTGATCTCTGTTTACAACTATCTAAGGGAAACGCAGCCCCTAGGCTTTAGTACCCTCCACTTTTTGTGGAAGAGTTTAGCTGCTTTTTCACTGCCCTGTTTTCTAGCCTGCCCTCCTTTTTTCCAGATCTGTTACCTCCCTTTCAGATCCTTTGAAATCAGCCTTTCTTCCTTTCAAATCACCTCCTGTCGTTTTGTTTGGACCTCCTTTGAAGGCCTCCGCCTTGCCCCCCTCGGTTTTTGCTGATTTCCTTCCTTTTTTCCAGCCACCTTGCCTCTGTCTCTTGGCTGTGATCTGCACCTCTTTTGAGCAGCTTTATCCTTTAGATCCCTGTCCCTTTTGACCCTAGATCTATTGGCCTCTTTTCCATGTGTTTTACATAGATTTTTCCCTTTCTTTTCAGATTAGTTTTGAGAGACCCACCTTCTTGGGTTAAATAGATGCACAAGTAGTTGTTATTTTTCTGTTATTTCAGCATTATATACTGTTCTCTATAGGTTTATTTTCAGCTACGCAGCACACTTTTTTCTTGCTCTCAAAACGGAAAGGGTTTAAAAATTAAAATTAATGCACGCCACACACTGACCCTAAGTGAAGAAGCACCGGTTAACACCGCCCGGAAAAGACTCTAAAATCAATTATCATCGCACCTTTTCGCAACCTTGGAACTTAATTGATTCTCATTCCTTTCTCGTCTTTACCTGCTTCTTCTTCCTGTCATCATTGCGCCCCCAAGGCACCTTTCCCGGAGACTTCTTGGCCTTCACCCTCAGTTTCCGGTTGATCGACCTGGTCCGCCCCACCGTCGTCGAGCCAGTCCTCCTTCGAGTCCGCACTCCGACTCCTTTCCTGATTCATCGGGTTCTCCTTCTCCTCCTGGTTCTCCCCCTGCCACCTTCACTATGTCTGGTCCAAGGCCTAACGCTAGCGGTTCTCCCGGCCCTAATGCCGGCCCTACTACTAGCGGAACCGCCACAGGAACTACCTCGGCTGCACCCTTGCTCCCCTTCTTGGCAGGCCTCAGCCTCCCCGATTTGGACCGGTTGATAAACGACCCTATACACCATGACGCTAGTTGGCCTGCTATGCCGACAAAGCTCCCATCCGACATCCCAAAGTTTGAAGGCCGTGCTGGAGAAGATCCTTCCAATCATGTCTGATCTTTCCACATGTGGTGTTCATCTACCTCCATTACCGATGACTCTGTTCGTCTTAGATTGTTCCAACGCACGCTTACAGGCGCAGCTTCTAAGTGGTATGCTGATCAGCCCACTTCCTCCCATACCACCTTTGAGACTCTTGCCCAAGCCTTTTTGTCGTACTTCCAGCCTCCCTCCGACACGACATCGGCACGCAGCTCTTTGACTTCTTCTCAACAATCCTCTTCAAACACGCCTTTCCGCCCATGTTCGGGAAATGGAGAAGAAGACGAAGCTTATGTTGAGCTCCCACCTTCGAAGATCAGGTTTATATGGACTAGTTCTTTTGCACTCTCTTACCTCCCATTGGCAAAGATGTCGCCTTCGATTTCCCTCAAACCGAAGAAGTCGCCCTCCAAATAGCCTTGAAATATGACCTGATCTACGGTCAGTCTGGTTATGTTTATACCGTCCTTCCTGACCTCCCCAGGCCCGGTGGCGCTAACGCCCCGAGGGCATCTCATTCTGCTGATGGTCTCATTGGAGCCCTTTCTCATCCGTATGCTCAACCTCCTATGGGCTATGGTCTCCCTCACGGAGGGGCCAGCACCTCTAGCACTCTTCCCCCTCCCGGTAGCATGTATCCAGGATACGGCATGCCTCCTCCTTTTGTCCAACCTCCTACTTACCTCAATGTTGCCCAACCTACCCATTACCCTTATCCGTAGCCTAGTGCGCTAGCTCCTCCAGCATATGCGCTTCCTCCTCCCTTGCCTCCTCAAACCCAGCACCAGCACCTACAGCCCCCTCCAGGGCAAGTATTTGCACAGCAAGGTGCGACTAATCCCCCTTCTTCTCAAAGAAGGCGGAGAGGCAATCCAAATCAATTTTCCCTCGGGTACCAGGACCCAACCCGCATGGGACCCCAACACCGGCCAACTGCCATCAGCACTCGAAATTTCAAGCTTCGGGACAAAGTCGCTTTCGCACAAAAGTTTTGTTCGTGTTGCGGTGTTTATGGTCATTACACCCATCGCATTGTCCTCATTACCCTAGATGCGATGTGGGAGTCTCAGCACACATTGCGTGGAAAACACGCCTCCCCTCACGCTCCTCCCAATGTGGGCCACTGGCCTGTACCCACTGTGAGCCATCGATCCTTTCCCTCAACAAGGATTCGTGGCTACCCAACCGCCCGACAGCCAGGTAGCCGCCGCCCCTTCCCTATCTGGTTCCTCCGATTACCAGATCCTCATGATGCACTCCGATCCTAACCCGCCCGTCGATCTTCACCTTCAAACTCGGTCTCGCCAGTACCCCAAGCCTCCTGCTCAGTCTGCTCCCGAGCCTCCTTCTTCAGGTTCTCCAGAGCCTCTTTCATCAACCAATGGCCCCTTACATATCCCTCAACCAAAAGTTGAGGTTCATACCAAGATACCCAAGGGCCCACTACGTCGAAACGCTGCTCCCAGTCGGGCCGCCCATTCGTATAGCATAGTAGATGATTTGGCGCAGTCTCCTGCCGCCATTTCCACACTGGAGCTCCTCCAGTCATGCCCTTCCCAAAAGAAGGCTCTACTATCTGCCATGGGTGCTGTAGATCCTGCTGATGACCAACTGATTGCTTTTGACGCCACTCAATCGGACCATCCTCCTCTCCCTCCTTCCGTCGCCTTCCAAATCCCAGTCAAAATCCGGAACGCCAACGTGTCCCGGTGTATCATCGATGAGGGGGCATCCACATGCGTGATGTCTACTTTGGTTTGGAAGCAACTCGGGTCTCCTGAGCTGGCCCCTTCCACGATCCCCCTTCGAGCGTGGGACGGTCATGCCTCCCAGCCCATTGGCCTGTTTCGCAATTGTCCTATCACCCTCGCCGGTAAGACTATTTGCGTTGACGTCGAAGTCATCGACGCCCCGCTAGATTACAACATTCTATTGGGGCGAAGCTACACCTATGCTATGTCTGCTGTCCCATCCACGGTCTTTCGCAAGATGTCTTTCCCCCATAATGGAAAGATAGTCACCATTGACCAGCTGACATATCATGAGCCAAACTCTCAGACCTCACCTGAGATGACCATCTCTTCTGTAGCCAACAAGCAAACAGTCGATTCCTCACCAAATTGTCCCCCGGCGTTTACAAAGATTCCTCCCTGCTTGGAACTTTCCCTAACCTTCCCCCCCCTCCTGTCACCGATCCTAGCTCATCGAATGTTTGCATGATGCAATCGTCTCAGGCTGCCCGTAAGCAGCCTACCTCGGCTAGTCAGCAACCTCCTCCTCGCCCTCCGCAACCCGCTACTAGCCATTCATCTCAGCCAGCCGGACCTCCTCCTTCTGGCCCTACCCCTACAGCTGGTATCCCTAAACCCCTTTATCCTCCTGGATCGGTTCCTCCTGGCCTTAACCATCTCGAAGCCGTCCCTCCTGGTCATTACCCTGCCGGGCAGATCCCTTTCCTAGCTCCCCCTCCCGAGGAGTGTACACGGCCCCCCCCATGGCCACCCTCTCCCCAACTCGACCCCGGGGCATACCGGTTCCGGTACCTTGATCCCCACCGCCACCCCTTCGGTCATCCTGCCCTATATGGCTTCGACACGGCTCAACCGGTCCCCTAGGTCACCGTGCCCCCGAAAGACCTACGAGACCCTTCTTATAGGATCAGGTACTCGCACTCTCGGAAGAAAATCAAGACCGGGGCGAGGGGGGCACCCAAAGACAAGACTACCACGACTGACCCGGCCCCTCCGTCGCCCGCGAAGCCTTGTGCTTTATGTGATGTCACCGGTCATGCCACCCATGCTTGTTCCGAGTTGCCCCATATTCAGCCCATGGTTAAAGTCACGCTCCCCGAGTCTACGGTCCTTGAAGCCCCCATTCCTTCTCCGTCCGTAACCAAGAACCCCAAGACTCTCCGCACTAACAAGCCCTATGCTTTGTGCAGTGTTCATGGCCATTACTCCCACCATTGTCCTCACCTGACGCACTACCGCACCTCTTTAGAGTTAATCCGAGAGTATGAGGTTGAACAAAATCAATCTGCCTCTCCTATCCTCGCGCAGTACGCTTCAGGTCAGCCTGAGGATCCCCCCATTCCCATCGACGTTCCCCCCCCTGATGTTCAAATGACGGAGTCTACTGTAACCATTACTTACCTATCCTCCTCGGTGAGACACTCAGAGCCTAGCCCATCTGCATCCTCCCCTGTTGTGTCCCTTGACCACCCTTTTCCTCCTCATACACGAGATCACTCCACCCGTGTCTCTGTTGACCTCCGCAGTCCGAGTCCTCACCATGCTTCCGATAGCCCTCATATACCACCCTGTATGAGTCATGGTCATCCTGTCCCTTTCACTCCCTCCTGCGGTTGCTGCCCGATGACTTATGTACACTCACGCTGCCATCATTTCCTTTCCTCCCCTCATTTGTTGTCTTGTCACGCCATTCTGCCGGACCCCCCGTCCACACCCTTCATCGATTACGCCGATGGTGCAAGTCGCTACTCCAGGAATCTAGCCTCGGCAGGTTGGGCCATATTTAACCCCTTGCATACCCTCGTTCTCTCCAATGGGGTCTACATTGGTACTGCCACCAATAATAAGGCCGAATATGATGCAGTTTGTGTGGTCTCTTTTTAGCCGATGCCTCTCTTTCATCGCATCCTCCATCCGTACGTTCTCGTTTGATTCCTCGCTTTCGTAATGCAACTAAATGGTGTCTATCGTGTGTGTAATCCTGTGCTATTTAGAAGATACTTATGAGTGAAACTCTTGATACGTGAATTTGAAACCATAACTTTCAACCATGTACCCCGAGAACAGAATCACTATGTAGATAGTATTGCAAACCATGTTCTAGATTGGCATTTATCACATGCATTTCATACAAGACAATAAAATTCATAACCATTACAAAAAATGATGCATATCCATAATATGTGTCGCCAAACATGTGTTTAGAGTCCATCTACTCTCTCGGGATACATGTACGACATGCCCATAGTATGTTACAAACAAAACCCAAGATCGGGGGCACCCACTCGCCCAACACAGCATCAAGTGGGGGCACCACATGCCCCACCCCTAATCACTATCTAGAGGCTCCCGGCCAATGGCTTCCGCCTCAGCATGTAGATCGCGCATAGTCCGACCGGCTACTCATGCGCCGCATGACACTCGCGACTCGAGGGTAGGACTTGCCAACACATGGCCGATGAACCCAGCCGGCGTCCAAGTCCTGCCACCCGCGCTCTGATACTCCGGTCAACAACCTTTCGCATCTACGGCGGTTATCCTCCAGCAGGGCGGTTGCATCCTCATTCTGCGCCGCTCTCGACCCACTTGGACCTGTAGCTCTAGACGCTGCCGGTCGTCCCATATATCCGGCCGGTTTTACCGGTGCTATATCTGCATACCAAAAGTACATGAATCGGTACCATCAATTACTATTCAAAAACTTTAACATGCCCACACAAGACTAGCAATTTGTCACTTACCATCGGGCCCCCAGACTCGACCAGGCGGAAGTGGCAGATCCAGATCTCCATAGTAGCTCATCCCACTATAGGGATAGTCGTCTATGTACAATGGCATCTGATCCCAATGGGCAAAAAAATCCAGTCGAAACACCTGCCCAACCGCCCCTCCTCCTCCTCTGCATAGTAGCCATCCCCAACGGCGCATCCTGGGCTCTCTCGGGCCCCCATATGGAAGCTGTATACGAGGCCTCAAGGTCGGGATCTTCTCAAAGAAGAAGGCGCACAACAAAGTCCCATATGAGCAGTCATGGTTCACCTGCCGCCTGCATAGTGACAACTGTCGCTTTACGACACCAACATCATTTGGGCCCACCCATAGTAGGTCCCACCCAACACACTTTCCACTATCATCATCTGCCCCCCAGTGATGTGATGGAACGCTTGGATGCCCAGGATTCGCAGCATAGCTGCGGCCACTGCACGGGTTTCTAGCCTCTCTAGATCCCCGATCGGTATTCGAGTCCCCTTGACTTGGAGACCCGGTCGACAATGACGTTCCACGAACTCCATGATATGCCGCCCCCACGGCAACACTGGCTGTGTGTTTCCCACCATCCCCAGTGGCAGGAGACCAGTCAGGAAGTACACATCCTGGATCGTCAGTTCGATCCTGTGCCCCTGCACTAAAAAGATCTCCTGATCTGGATCCCAGTAACTGATAATCCGGGCCAGTAACGGTTCCCCTGCTCTCATCAAAGGGTTCTCTAAAAACTTGAGAACCCCAAATCTGGCCAATACACGGCGGACGCCCTGATCCACCTAGATCTCTGTCCGTAGTGTCCCCAGATCTCTCTCTCTCCAGTTGACCCGTAACTCTGCCATACCTGCACAAACACATCATTTTTGTCAGCGTACAGATCGGGAAAACCATAACCAAACACCAAAACCCAACTTCCAGCCATAAAACAGCACCAAAACCCCCTCATCTCCCAGGTCGCAGTTTTATGCTCTTTTCTAGACCAGGTTGCACTTTTTGCCCTGATACCTGCGTCCTAGGTCGCACTTTTTGCCCCAAAAAGTGCGACCCGGCCGTAGAGATGAAGGAGGGGTTGTTCCTAGATTTCTGGGCCCTAAACTGAAAATGTAATCCATCAAAATGCAACAGAAATGTTAGACCTCTTACCTGCAACTGACGGATCGCGATTCCAACGGTCGGTTTGTCCGCTACATTCACCGCAAGATTTAGGGCCTTCTCTCCTCTCTACATTCACCACAGCAACAATAGCAAATGAGTGATTTTGGAGGGAAAACTGCCTTATTAAAAGAGAACCCATGTTTCTTCTTTCGACTGTTGTGACCACACCGTAGCCCCGTTTGATGAACCGTCTGCACCGTTGGAAAGCTCTCACCGAGCCCTCAAATGGGTATCTATTAGTTTTTTGAGATCTGACACTCCACCAGGACACATTTTGTCCAAGAAGGGTCACTTCACCCCTCCTAAAAATCGAATTTCCTCACTTACGACACTTGTACTTGGGGCACCATCTTGCCCCCTTACTTGTCCTTGTTCGTGTCGATTTTCGTCATGAGTTCCCATCATGTACTCATGTTTCCACGATCCCCCCATTGGGGCCTTTACTGTGTGGCAGCACCATCGAGTCGCCCTTGTTTAGAGCATCCAAGTTGAGTCATCATTCCCTCCATGGAGTCTATACCGAGTCCCTTTGTACCCCACTATAGCCCTCCATCCTTCATTGATTGGTCTCTCTCTTGTGTTGCGCATTATGACCTTCAGTTCCACTGTCCCCCATCCCTCATGATGTTGTGTCAGTCGCTGCCATGTCATTCATGCCCTTTATGCTCTAGCAAGGGAAGTCGTCCATTAGCTACTCAGTCCTTTCCACTTCACTATCATCATTAGTGTCAGTCTGTCCGACGCTCTACTCTTTTCTCTCGTGCCTTGGTTGAGGATCTCTCATTACCTCAACTATGGCGGACCTCCTTCTGTCAACATCAGCTCATTTATTCCAGAAGCCAGGTCTAGAGGGCAGTGTACCTTGGTTCCAGCTTCCACTCTTGTTCGGTGCCTAGGATCAGGCAAAGGGATATCTCCTTTCCCTTTGGCTTGATTGTTTCTCCAGCTCCTTCAGCATGATCGAGATTCGTATACTTGATGGTCCAGTGATCCAGCAGCAGCTCTTGATGATTCCCGGGTATGTGTGAGATGTTTCAACCCTCATGAGGGGGTGGCCCTGCAGGTAGCCCCCCACATGCCCGGATGACCTCTTCTTTGCAGCCTTCGATGCAGCTCCAGATATTTGATGATGATGGCCATAGCCACTTACAACGCCTCTTCGATTTGCATGTCTCAGTTAGATTTTGTGGGCCCTTCCCCGTTTGTAGGGGGCATTTGGGTTGTATTTGTATCTCATGTACTCAGATTTTATTGTACAAGTCTTGGCTGTTATCCCAGGCACAACATGTATGTGGGATTCCTCATTGTATTTTTATCTGGCTCATGATTATGCCAGCTGTATTTTATGGATCGGTCCCTTGTTTACTGGACACACTATTCTTTTGTACTATGTCTCGGCGGGCATAGGTATGCCTCCCCTGCCGCCTTCAGCACAGGTACCCTCTCATAAAAAGAGACGTGTTGCACCTACGAGTCTCGTCTCCTCAGGGTCTAGTCCTTCAGCACACTATCTACCTCACATTTCTCTCTCTGACACCCCTTTTGTTGTCTAGTGATTGTGTTCTTACAACGTACTTTGGTCATACGATTTGCTCCTGACACTCGCACGCTGGGGGGCAATCTGTTACACCATTTTTTGGTCATCTAACCTATTATCATTAGATGGACCCAAGTACACCATGTAAGACCAGTTTTACCCTAAGTAAAACTGCTTTCACTATGTTAAAACAAGAAACCCCAAAAGGAAATATTAAACAAACCCACATTTGTTTGATTTTCCTCATGGAATAATTAATTAAACCATAATTTAATTATTATTCCCAGTCATGTTTTACCCAAAATCAAAGAAATTAATTAGATAAACCTTTATTTATCTTATTATTTTCTAGGAATAATCATTTAAACCTTATTTAGATGATATTCCTTGTTAAATATGACCAAATCACCCACAAATAATTAAATAAATCACCATTTATTTAATTATCTTTCAACCACCTCCTTAAATAATTAAATAAATCATTATTTATTTGATTATCTTCTAACCGCTTCCTTAAAAAGATAAATAAATCATTTATTTATTTATTTTTGACAAATCAAGGGATTTGACCCAAGTCAAATACCTTTTCCCTCCAACAAATATAATAAAATATTCCATAAAAAAGTGGATCTAGATCTGGTTAACCCATGCACCAAGATCTAGAATGACCCAATATTTTGTTATAAATAGGAGGGTTTTTCCTACCATTCTTCACCTTTTGTTGCCTATTAGATCACTCTGGATCTATACACTTGGTCACATTTTTCCATCATTTGCTGTGTGAGCTCCCATTGAGCTCTATTCTTTGCATTGGGTTTTCTACATCAACTAGAGAGAGAAATCTTAGATCTGAAGTGCTAAGGACTTCCAAGAACCCATCCCATTGAGGGGAATTGGATACTCCTTCTAGTTTTCCTCACAGGTGCCCCATTAATACAAAAATTCTTTCAAAAATTGTTCTTGTCTCGTCTATTGGTATATGGAGCAAACCCTTGTTTTCACTGCTTAATGTCTTTCCATGCATAGATCTGGTATTTTGTAGCTATTTTCTTGTCTAACTAACCGCAGATCTGAAGATATTGGCAGCCACTTTTGTTGTTAGGGCTATTAGTTATGCGTAGCTAAAGTGGTCCTTTTTCGTACACTTCGACAAAGGATTCATACTAACAATTATAATATGGGTTGAACAAAGACCTTGAAATGCATACATTCAGGGAGGTGTAGAGAAGAATCCTAACCATAGGTCATTTGGGTAACCACACAAAAATCATTAATAATAGAAATAGCCTCAGTAGCTCACTACACTGCATTTACAGTTTTTGTGAGATCCTTCTAAAAAAATTTGTTTCACACTAAAGCCTTTTTATTTTCTCTATCTAATTTCCACACAAGGAAACTCTCACAAATCTGACTTGTGGGTTGATAGGAACATCGTGTATTTATAATATTTTACAATTACAAAAAATAATCCACTCTATCTCATATCGCCTACCTTCTTATGCAAGAGGATCTCAAGTTTAGCTCATATCACATAACCTCCTACACAAGAGTATGCAATTTTCATGTGTTGGGTAACCTATAAAGTTAACATTAATCCTGAAGGTAGACATTTGGATCCAAAAGATATAATAAAACCTAATAGATGAAAGAGTAAATGTCAGGAATCAACACAAAATATGAAAGATAAAATGTAAGATTAACAATAGGTCATTTGGGTAACCACACAAAAATCATTAATAATAGAAATAGCCTTAGTAGCTCACTATACTGCACATACAGTTTTTGTGAGATCCTTCTAAAAAAAATTGTTTCACACTAAAACCTTTTTCTTTTCTCTGTCTAATTTCCACATAAGGAAACTCTCACAAATTTGACTTGTGGGTTGATAGGAACATCATGTATTTATAAACTTTTACAATGAAAAACAACAATCCACTCTATCTCATATCACCTACCTTCCTATGCAAGAGGATCTCTAGTCTAGATCATATCACATAACCTCCTACACAAGAGTATGTAATTTTCATGTGTTGGGGAACCTACAAAGTTAACCTTAATCCTGAAGGTAGACGTTTGGATCCAAAGGATCTAATAAAACCTAATAGATGTAAGATTCAATGTCAGGAATCAACACAAAATATGAAAGATGCAATGTAAGATATACAATAGCTTCATTAAACCTAATTTCTTACATCTTGTTTGAGAAGTTTGTAATACCAAACATTTCCAATTGTTTCAACTCAATTTAGATAGACATACACCAAATAAGGTGACATCCACTTGGCTATACTGACACAAAATACAAAAATAATATCAAAGCCTCCCATTTCCTTACATCCAGTTTGAGAATTTTATAATACAAATAACTACTCAAGCACTGCTCCAAATACATCTACAATAGCCAAATGTTTCAACTCAATTTAAATAGGCTAAGTTGTATGATGGGATTGAGACAACATGAAGGTGGAATCCAAATGACTATCCTTTACATAAAATCCAAAAGATAGTCTCAAAGCCTCCAAACTGTTAATCAATCATTCATGACAACACGATATCTATGCCAACCATATATCATGCCTACCTATAAGATGCCTTCAATGTTTGAAAATCTTTTGTAAAGATACAAAAGATAAAAAAATAAGATGGACAATGAGAAATTGGGGAAAAAAATATTATATCATTCTCTATCTTTTGGATAATAAATATTCTCACAGACACGAACATAAAACCATATATGATGAAAGCATAATCCTGATTTTGTTTTAAGAATGATGAAAGCACACTATTTAGAAAATATTATGGGAAGAATTCCTCTCACATATTAGTTTTACACACTTTGATTTTAAGGCTTAAAGAACTTTCTCTCACAGACACAAACATAGAACCTTCAATTATGAAAGCATAATTCTAATTCTCTTCAAGATTAGAAAGCATTATCATAGTGACACACACTACATTGTTTTTCCCCACTTGGATTCTTAGGCTTCAAAAATTCTCTCTCACAAACATGACTATAAAATCATCTATGATAAACGTATAATTCTGGATATGTTTAAGAATGATGAAATAATTCTCTTTAGAAAACACTACGGGCACAAAGCCATTCACTATATTGTTTGACCCACTAATGATACTCCTTGCCTCTAATTTTCTTCCACCTTAATGTCTTCTAGGCTAGATTAGATTGATGTTGAACACCATGAATCAACTCTGTACAATTTCCCACTTCACCTTTAGGGGCTTAGGCAATATGAAAATTGAAGCTTGAAGATATTGATGGGCATGTTAGTTTCTTTTTTACGAAATATCAATTTCACTTAACCCATTTTATTGGTGTGCAATAGCTCCGACAAAAATCCCTTTCAATTGGAATGTTGCAAGTAAAAGAAGCTAACAAAACTCTAGAAAATTTCTTAGAAAAACTATAGTTTATACTTAAATAATTTGGGAGAATACTAATAGATTCTACAAAAATGTTTCCCTAGCTCTGAAAATATGATTCCAAAATGTTTCAGTTGAAGATAATCCCCTTGTTTAAAATCAATTCATAAAATTAGATAATTGTTCGTGTGCCCTAGCTAACATTTTGAAAATCCATGGAAATTATGAAGGTAAAAGTGGTGAAAAATATGCAAATAAAGATCATTATTGGTGTTCCATGGCTGCATTTCAAACATGGCCTTAGTGTGTTGGATAAATACTATAGAGGATCTCAAAAATTGCAAAAGGAAGATGTTGAAATGACCTTATGAGCAGTTTCTTCCCTTCTGTAAATGTTAGGTTCCCATTATTTGTTAGATTGGTGAGATCAAATGCACAGGTTAACATCAGACCAATATTTGGAGTCCTAGGACCTAGCCTTCTTGGACTCAGAGAGGGATCTCTCTATTTTGTGCAAAGGATGTGAACTTGTTTGCTTTTAGGGTTTTGATTTTAGGCTAGTTGTTAAGTGTAGGGTTTGTTTGTTTGTTTTGGTTGGGTAAGATGATCAAGTAGAATAGATAGAGTGAGGGATATTCAAGTCATTGGGCTATGGAGTCAATAAATTCATGGACATTTTCAACAATAAATCAGGGTGGATCATAGGGAAAATCTAGCATGGTCAAATGGATTTTCAAGGTTTTTGTGAAGTGAAATGAACATCAAGCTTGTGAACAAAGTAGGGCAAAGGGAAATTAAGAATCCTTTGTCATGTACTAAAAACAAGAAGAGACTTCAAAAATATTTAGCATGAAGAAGAAATCAATAGATAGGGCACACCAATAACTCTTTGATTCAGCTTAAGCATACAAGCATTTCAGACATACAATCCAATGAAACATAGAAGGCGAGAAACTCATTTAATTTCTAGTGATTTCACCTTCAATGTTAGAAAACATTCAAGATACACATACAAATTTAGTCAAAGAAGAGGAAACACCTGAAAATCATTGATAATAGCTATTAAGATCTCCAAAAAAATTATTCAAGCATGGACAAAGGGTGGGATCGAAATATAACCTCTTTGGCAAACCTAATTAATGGTCCTTTGGAGAGAGACCTCAAGAACAATGTTTATTGACATCAAACAAGCAGGCTAACCATAAATAATATTTGATACCTACTGTATTAAACCATTCATGAAATAAAAAATCTTAGGAGGTCTAGAGAGAAATTAAGAATTCTCTGAAATTTCCTAGCAGAGGAAAACATAGAGGCATTGAAGAACAAATAGAGCTAAGGTACCTTTGAAAACATTTCTTAGTCTAAAACCTTTGTCCTACTAAAATAAAGAAGGATGAAACACAATGATACATGAGAAAAAAATAACTGAATAGAAGCACATCACCATTAACCAAGCTCAGGGATCCTGCAAGCAACCTTCTCCATCATCAAGACAAGCCATTCACAAACTCCACAACAACAATTTCTTCTCCAATCTCCAAAAAAAACTATGTATTGCTCCAAAGAGTCATCAAATGCCAAAAATTTTACAATGAAGCCCTCATGCTCTATTTTTATACAAAAGGGGGGAAAAAACCCTAATTAGGGTTTGAAAATGTCAAAATCATCCATAAATGCCATTTATGCCCAAGAGACCATGCAAGGCCCAAGGCACAAAATATCTCATGAAATAAATGCCAAAATAACTCCTAGCACCTAATTTTGGATTGATTTACCTCAAAAAACATTAAAATATCATTTTTCAATTAATGAGTGTCTTTTGTTGACTTTTGGCCAAAAATGCATAGTGAGGTCTGAACACACAACACCTTCCCAAGCAGAAAATAGGTCCACTTGCAGCCAAGTTTTGGTGACCTTCCCAATGTTGGATTTTGATTCGTGATGGCCCATTGGAAGTCTGGTTGAGTCTAATTTCCAAATATACACTTGGTTTCTTCATTGAGCTCCATTTACCTGTCCAAAAGGAAAAATTTCCAAGATTGATCTAGGTGCAGCACCAAGCCTGAAAATGAGGCAGAAAGGTGAAAAATGAGGTGTTTTAGGCCTTTTGAGGGGTCAAAAATGCTCCAAATGCTCTGAAATTTCGTAAGAATATTGTACTAGACATGAGGATTCCAAAAATTCAAATTTATCCCTTTTAAGATGCTTTAGATGAAAGCACAGTGCCAGGGGTGCTGTGCTTAGAGGCCTCCAAATTCACAAAAAAACCAAAAATTGTCAAATTTTCCTCAAATTTGGTGGATGTCTCCCTTATGGGGTTTGAGAGACATGTAGAGAAGCTTGTGCCAATATTCCAAGTTTACCTTGGCCTTTTGCCTCTTTGAGTTCCTGTACCTGGGCATGGGCCTCTTTCATTTTAGCCCTTGCAACTTGGTTTCTCCGAGCATAATGCTTGGTCATCCTCCTTTGGAGATCAAGATCTGTATTTTCTTTCTTCAATTTAGCCTCCAAGTGTATGTTGGTTCTCTCCAACCAAGGCTCTCGATCATGTGATATCTCCATGGACAACAACTGATCTAGAGGAAGCTGCTCTGCTAAGGATGATTCTTGTTCTTTTTGTTTTGTCAATGCCTTCTTCAACCCCATGGTTCTAGGTCTCCTCCTAGACTACCCTTCTTCATCCTCACTCTCCTCATAGGTGCCCATGAACTCTTATAGCTTTACTTATGCCCTTTGGGCTTATTTTTGGGCCCTGATGGCTCTAGCCTCATAAATGGCAATTTGTGCTCCTAGCTGCCTGTTCTCCATGTCAAGGGCATCATTTACACTCTTGGCCCTATTCAGATTTGCTTGGAGGTCTTCAATGAGGGCATTTTTTTTCTGGATGAGCAAGTTTGAGATCCTTTCTTCATTCTCCTCATCATTTTCCACCTGAATGTTTTCAAACTCCCTCTCAACCTCATGATCTTCTTCTTCTTCCTTGACAAGGTTCATGAGGTGGATGGCATGGTCCCTTTCCTTCTAGAGGCAGCAAAAACAAGCCTTGGACCTCTTTGATATGTCAATGGAAGAGGTGTGAATGTGGTATTGTTGGTGTCTTCTTCATGGTTGTGATCCTTGCTGCTGTCATCAAACTCTTCATTTTAATCATTAGTATCATCAATCATCATGTTTTATGCTTCATCATTGTCCTCGTTTTCAACATCAATCTCACTTTTAGTCTCCTCACTGATCTCTGCACTTTCATTTTGTTCTTCATTGAAGCTGCCTTCATCATTGCTGTGACCTTCATTTTGGCTTTCATCCTCTTGATTTTATTTACTGTCTTCATGAATGTCAGTAGCCTCTTCTTCATTTTCTGCATAGTCATCATCTTTATTTTGTTCATCATTGAAGCTGCTTGCCTCTTCACTATTGTGATCTTCATTTCCATTATCACCCTCTTCATTTTTTTCACTATCTTCATGACTGTCATGACTATTTTCCTCCCTTTTGTCCTATTCACCACTGATGCTTGCTTCATGGGTGTCATTGCTGCCTTTAACCTCTTCATTTTCCTCACTGTTTTCATCTTCATCATTTTTATCCTCTTCCATATCTTCTACTTCATTGCTGACATTTTCTTCATCACTGCTCATTTTTTTTTCACTGTCATCTTCCTCATTTTCTTCATTGTTATCTTGTTCCTCTATTTCCATGTTCTCTACCTCCTGTTGGCTCAACTCATCATCATCCTCGTCTTCATTTTGGCTTGACTAGTTGCCATCCTCACCCTAATTTTCACTGTCTTGTTCACTGCCACTTCCTTCTTGATCTGAGGCATCAGGAGAAGATGGGGGAGGGAGCTTTTCTTGAGGAGAGGATACTTGTGTAGATGATGAGTCATGGTCTGTGGGAGGTGATAGAGGAGTGGAGGGAGGAGGATGAGATGATGAGGGTAAACCAGGCTGATCATGAGGCTATGGGCTTGTGAATATTTCATGAGCTATGAACTCATCCCAAGGTATTCCTTTTTGCTCCAACTGATGTAGTACCACCATATTGATCAAGGAGTGGTGGAAAAAACTATGCATTTGCTGGGTATAACTCCTCCTTTGGCCAACATAAGACATCTTGTCTATAATCCTATACAAATAATAAGAAAATGAAGCATCTTGACCCTAGTGAAATGCATGAGTAATCTGATATGGTAAGAGTAGAGCCTGGAGTATCTCCCCTCACATGTAAAGTACTTCATGATGACCTTCATTAAGGGTGCATACCTCTCTATTAAGTGTGAGAAAGGGAAAATTGTCTTTATTCCTTCTTTGTACCTAGGCTTGAGGAAAGGCTCATAGAAATTCATATCCAACTTTTCCCTTTTGAGCCATTTCTCACCAAAATCAAGTATACCTGTAGCACTAGAGATGGCATCTGTTGATAACTCAAAATATATCCCTGCAAAGCTTGACTGTTTGTTATGTAGGTTAAGAATGAACAACCTTGTGAGCTCTGGGTGATTTTCCACTTGTTTGAATTTCTCACAAAACTGGAAACACCCCACATTTTGAAAGCATGTGAGAATCAAGGGGGAGGAAGTAATCTCCCCTGTGTCTTGGGGTTAAAATCTGTTAACCTTCCCACCCTTGTGCTTTGGCCTCATAGGAACTTGACCTCCTTCACTGCTCATACTTCCTTCTTCTCCTGACATGGTGGCTAAGGCCGCCTTTAGACAAACTTGGGCCTGCTTGTGAAACTGAGGTAGGAGGAGTGAAATGAAATGATGGTGAGGGCATCTCTTGTAAATGAGTAAGATAGAGGTGGGTTTATGACTGATTTGTTTTCAACTTGTAGGAGGGCTTAACTTGAACTGATTGTAGTTACCCTAATTCACACTCCCCTTAACTGAAAATTTATTTTTTTGGAGGTAAAAACAGAGGGTTTACCATGATAACTTAGGGTTTTTAGGCACTAGGGCTTGATCTTTTTCCTTTAACCACTAATTCATGAATTTCACTTGACGAGGAGGGAAAATGTCCACTTACCAATTTTTTGACTCTTTTGCAGGTTCTTGGAAGTAGCTTGGAGGGGTCTTTTGGAATTTTGAGGGAAATTTGCAAGTGAAGAGGGTTTCAGGCCTAAGTGTAGTTCCTGCCTGTGTGTAGGCATGTAGGGCTCCTAGGCGCAGCGCTGCACAAGTCGTGCAGGCTTTTCGGTCTCCTGTCAGAAAATGGGCCAGTCAAGTCCTCCTGGGTACAACACTACCTGCGTGCAGGTCTGCCAGGCCTTTCCTGTGTCTGTCGGGTCCTCCTCCTGGGAAAACAGGTGTTGCCCAGGTGTAAGTGCAGTGTGCTCCACTCTAGGTGCAGCGTAGTGTAAATTTACACTGTAATCTATCCTCTACACGCAGTTCCAGGTGCCCTAGGCATAGCGCCTGCTCCAAAAGATAGCGTTGGGTGACTTTGCCCAGAAATTAACTAAAACTCAGAAATTTTCTCCTTGAAGGCTTTTTAGCTCTTTTCAAATGCACAATGAGTTAATTGATAAGAAAATTGACTCTTTATAGTCTTAGGAAAGCACATTTATCCTTTGCAAAAACCCACTTTATAATGTTTTAGTCCCTGTATCACTTCACTGATATTCTTTTTTAATTTTTGCAGTGGGTAACTTAAAAACATAAAAATGGCCCCCTTTTCCCCCTAACCATTTTTCTTTGCTACTATTCAGTTTTATGACAAGGTGAACTCTAACTCCCTTTGGCCTATTGATGCCTTTAAAACTCTGTTTTTACCCATTTTTCATATCAGAACCCTAAAATTTCCTTCTCTGTTCTTTGAAATCTAACACATCCTTTTAGCTCATTTAGTGAGGGTAAGCTCTTTAAAACATTTTTGAGGGACCTCTCCTTACCTTAGCACTGTCACAACCTTTCTTGCTTGCATTGTGAAGTTTGGAAATCATGTTTACCTCCTTTGATATTTATGACTGTGGGTGGCCTGAAAACATGTTTTCTTATCTTCTCACTGATTTTCTAGAGGTATAATAAATCCATTTTTGACAAGTGCCATAGTCTTCACAATCATGTATGATGTCTCCTCTTGGCCACTTCTGATTTTTTGCAGGTTCCATGACATAATGATTCAGCTCTATCTGATCTTTCTAGGTGTTGGACACATTCAGCTTGGCAAACCCTAGAATTTACCTAAAACAGTCTCTTGAGATATTCTTTACTTGTTGATGATGGAAGCCTATCATATTTATTTTACCTTCTCTTTGACCATCTTCATCATGAAAAACTCCTTGGAATGAGATTGGAATATTTGCAGGCAATGATATCCTCAGGAAACCTTTGCTACTCTTATGGAGTCTGAACTTGCCTTTTACCTTCTTTTATCATCTTACCAAAATCTTAGGTTCCTGAGCTGTCTAAGAAGATTTAGTAGTCTTGTCTTCTAAGTTATCTATAGCCCTTTCAAGTTCAATCATTCCTATTCAGTTCACCTCACCATTTTCCCTTTTCCATTTACAATTTCTAAAAATCTTCAATTCATTCTTCATTGTGCTGGTGTGTCTCTACCCATGTGATTTTCTACCTTGGCTCTTTGCCTGGCACACTGCTGGCCCAATTAGTGACTAGAAAACCTTGAATTTTGTTGAACATAGGTTGCTTCCTCTTCCATTTGATTGAGTATATGTTCTACTGAGGAGCAGGATTTTTACCTTACCAATTTTACTGTTGATAATCACCTTGACACTCCTGCAGAAATATAAAAAATGAACAGTTGTCCTTTGTAGAAATTGAACATGATATATAAGTCCTCCTTGGATGATTTTCTTGATATGAATTGGACAAATAGGTGCTGATAATTTTCACCTTTTAATTCATCTTATAGCACATGAAAAAATTTGATTTGGAACACCAAAGATAACCCTACAACCTATGAAACCCTAGTGACCTAGTGGAAGGCTCTTTGACTTGGTCTTTGACTGAAAACTTGGCTCAGGGTCTTCAAGTGTGAATAATAGAGTTTTTGGAAAATTTATGTATTGAAGATCCAAAATCCAATGTACTTGATTCATATAAAGAGCCTACAGAGATAGATTTTAAGACCATCAATGCTTGAGGCATTTGATGAACATGAGAAAGGGTAGGTTGTTTGGAAATCGTAGATGGAAAATGGAAGGGTTAAGCATAGGAAAAACAGAGTACTGAGGTTATGGGTGTGAAAATGAGACAAAGATGAGTGGAATAATCCCATGAGGGGTCTTCTAGGAGTGATAGGCTAACCAGGGAATGACAAGGTAGTAGAATAGTGAAAATTTTGTTTTAAGGATAATGAAAGCAATGAAATTTCTAAAACTCACAATATTCATGAATCTTGTTTTTAGAAATCTAGGACAAGTATTTAGTCATATAAAAAATAGCAAAAAATTACTGATGACTAACAGTGGCTACACTTGGGGAGGGCAGCTCCCTTTCAGGAGGTGTCTAGAACTTCAGATATCAAATCTCTGAGTTTATGAAGACCAATACCTCATCCATTGGGCAGATTTTTCTTCTTTGATTTGCTGATGTTTCTTTTGAAGTTGTGATCTCAAAATATAGAAAGACATGATTGCTTAAAAATCATCTCTACCTACCCATCATACCTTTGCTTATCATTTTTTCTTCTTGTGGGTGCACTTCGACTGACAAACCCTTGACATTATTTTTCTTTTGAAAGAAAAACAATCTATCTACTCGTACCCTTATTACTTCCAAGAGTTTAGATTATGCTAGTGAACTCTTTTATTCTCTACCTAGACTATTAATTTGTCAAGATTTAGTTGTTTGACAGGCTTCATTCTCTAATCTACTGACATAAAATTGAAAACATGATTTGAACCAAGATTAAGATATTTGATTTACCATGGGTTGTGGCATTAGGACAAGTTGCACACAGACATTATTTTTGTACAAAAAAAGCTTATAAAGTATGAGGGTTGTGTTTCATCATTTATTAGTCATATATATCTTTCTCTTTGGTTTAGATTTGAGCATTGAGAACCAACATATTTTCTTCCTAATCTATTCCTATTGACAAGTCAAGTTTAAATGATCTGACAAGCATTCTTTCACTAACCTATCAGCAGAAATTTAAATCATGTCCAGCCATGATTAGGCTAGATGATTGAACAAGACTGTCTTTCTTAACAAGTAGTGGCATTTAGGCTTGCACACTTTCAGTAGTACTCTTTTTAGCTATGGGGTTGTAAATATTCTTCAAATCTGCCCTCCTTTTCCTTTTTTCTATTTTTATTTTTATTTTTAAATTTTGGATCAGTGTTTTAAGACTAAATAACTAGAAAGATGCTCATAGTGCAGAGCTTATTTTCATTCCTATCTATCCTAACCTAACATGTATATGATATCTACATCAAGTAATCTCCTTTTTCCAATATAGCCAATCCAGTAAGTTACTAGATGATTGTTTTTTATTCCACCTTTTAGGTATGCTAAAAAGCCATTCCCATTTTGTTTTCTTTTGAACAATAGCACCCCAAATTTTCTTTAAGATCTGGCACAAATTACTCCTAGCCTGTTTTACTCCTTCTTTAAAGGTTTCTAAGGAAAAATCAAAGGGTTATTTGAATAATAACTGGCCTATAGGATTTGAGAAATAAACTTCATCTAGGACTACTCCTTCCTCCACTTGACTAAGTTTGGGGCTCTTTTGAGAAAAAATTTCTTCTCCCTCTTTATGATCATCTGATTTGGCCGCTTCAAACATTAACATTATGTTGTCTTCAAGCAATCCTGGAATTCCCTGATTGAGTGACCTAATTTCTGTTTGAGAGCCATTATCTTGATGAGTAGGAGCATCCACTGGCACCAAGTCTCCTTGAGAAGGTATTCCAGCATCAACATCAATCTGTTCTATATTTTCTGTATGAGAAAATGCATCAGTAGATAGGTCAGCAGTAGAAAAAATATACATATTTTCTTTGCATAAAAATTTGGATGTTGGTTGTATGTTTAGGATCTGTTTGGTTTCTTCTTTAGTTAAAAGAGGGGGTATCCTTCTCTTTCTTTGGATAGAACTATGATATTTCTCTTACTTTTGTGACTGATCATAAGGCTGAGTGTCTTCTTGAGAAGGTATTACAGCCTCAGCAACAATTTTTTCTTCTGTTTCTTTATGTGTAAATTCTTCAATAGCTGAGTCAGCAGTAGGGCAAACAGAAAAATTATTTTTATACAAAGATTTAGAGGTTGGTTGTATATTTAACATTTGATCTATCTCCTTTTTCGTTAAAGGAGGGGACAATTTCTGTTTTCTTTGGATTGGGAAGCAATTGTTTTCTTTCTGTTGTTGAGATTGATCCTGTGGCTGAATGTCCTTTTGTGCCTCTCCTAGAAGAGATGGTAAGTCATTACTTGTGCCTTCAGAGAGATCCTAAAGATCTTCCTTTACTTCCTGATTGATTTCATCCTCAACCAAATCTTCTTGGTTTTCATGATAGTTATCTTGAGTATGAAATGCATTTCCTCTAATAGATCTTCAAGATGCCAATCTCCTAAATCTTCATCAATGCTTACAAGGTATTGTATGAGCTCTTTAGATTGATCACAACAATTTTCAGCTAATGATAGAGATGGAAAGTATTATTTATAATGTTCATAAAATACCTTGTGGAAATCATTCAAAGAAAACAAGGTGCCAGGGTTCAAGCCTTCATACCATTCCCTTGATTTACCCTCTAATGTTGCCATAAACATTTTCATGAGGCAGTCCTCGTGCCATTCAACTTTCAACCTCCATACATGTATATGAAATTTGATGAGATGTAATGAGGGGTCATCAACTTTTTCATCTTGAAATATAGGGAGGTTTTTTATCCAATTTATCTGAGGCATTTTATGTGGAAATCCAGGGATATGATCTCTTTTCATCAGAGCATATCTCCTTTGTATTCTTGGATCCATATTTGTAAATCAGAAAGGGTCGCTGTATCTTTTCAACCAATCTAGAGACTTCTACCAGCGGAGTATTTAGGTTTATTGAGAGTAGTGGAGTCACCAGGTGGATGATTTCAAATTTTCTGTCCACCATCAACATTATTGGGATTTTCTTAATGCATTCCCAAGGGAGTCTTAGAGGACTAGTGGGGTTAGTAGGCCTACTGGAGGCTAGTGGAGTCGCCAAGTGGATTTTTTTTTTGCTATTTTGAGGATATGTATTTATGGTCCACCACCAATAACTGACAAAAAACCAATCTAGGGATGTTTTGGGTTTTTATAAGTTCCTTTATGTAGCCCTAAGGTTTCTATGAGTGTCCTACAATTGAGTCATCATTTTTCTAGGATGGTGAAATAGTCAGATTATACTCTTTGGCTAACAGTTTGAGTTCTCTATGATTTGATAAGGGTTTCTAAAGTTCTAAGGAGTACTTATATTTTCACTAACTTATAAATCTATCACCTTGATTGCCATTTATGTTAGGCAGTGAGTTGGTGATAAATCAATAGATAATGTGTGATAAGGGCTTCTGATTTCTCTAAGGATGTATAAGCTTGTTAATTTACTCAAAATGTCCCACCGTGATCGCCATTATGTTATGGTTGTCGTGATTTATTAGATTGGTGAGATAAAAGGCACAAGGTAACATCAGACCAGTATTTGGAGTCCTAGGACCTAGCCTTCCTGGACTCAGAGAGGGCTCTCTCTATTTTGTGCAAAGGATGTGAACTTGTCTGCTTTTAGGGTTTTGATTTTAGGCTAGTTGTTAAGTGTTGGGTTTGTTTGTTTTTTTTGGTTGGGTAAGATGATAATGTAGAATAGATAGAGTGAGGGATCTTCAACTCATTGGGCTATGTATTCAACAAAGTCATGGAAATTTTCAACAATAAATCAGGGTGGATCGCAGGGAAAATCTAGCATGGTCAGATGGATTTTCAAGGTTTTTGTGAAGTGAAATGAACATCAAGCTTGTGAACAAAGTAGGGTGAAGGGAAATTAAGAATCCTTTGTTATGTACTAAAAAAAAGAAGAGACTTAAACACTATTTAGCATGAAGAATAAATCAATAGACAGGGCACACCAATAACTCTTTGATTCAACTTAAGCATATAAGCATTTCAGACATACAATCCAATGAAATATAGAAGGCGAGAAACTCATTTAACTTCTAGTGATTTCACCTTCAAAGTTAGAAAACATTCAAGATACACATATAACTTTAATCAAAGAAGAGGGAATGCCTAAACATCATTGATCATAGCTATGAAGATCTTCAAAAAAAATTATTCAAGCATGGACAAAGGGTATGCTCAAAACATAGCCTCTTTGGAAAACCTAATTAATGGTACTTTGGAGAGAGACCTCAAGAAAAATGCTTAGTGACACCAAAAAAGCAGGGCTAACCATAAATCATCTTTTATACCTATTCTATTAAATCATTCATGAAATAAACAAGCTTAGGGGGTCTAGAGAGCAATTCAGAATTCTCTAAAATTTCCTAGCAAAGGAAAACATAGAGGCAGTGAAGAAAAAACAGAGCTAAGGTTCCTTTGAAAACATTTCTTAGTCTAAAAACTTTGTCCTACTGCAATAAAGAAGGATGAAACACAACGATACATGAGAAAATAATAACTGAATATAATCACATCACCATTAACCAAGATCAGGGATCCTGCAAGCAACCTTCTCCATCATCAAGACAAGCCATTCACAAACTCCACAACACCAATTTCTTCTCCAATCTCCAAAACAAAACTATGTATTGCTCCAAAGAGTCATCAAATGCCAACCTTTTTACAATGAAGCCCTCATGCTCTATTTATCTAGAAAAGGAGGGAAAAAACCCTAACTAGGGTTTTAAAATGTCAAAATAATCCATAAATGCCATTTATGCCCAAGAGACCATGCAAGGCCCAAGGAAAAAAATATCTCATGAAATAAATTCCAAAATAACTCCTAGCACCTAATTTTGGATTGATTTTCCTCAAAAAACATTAAAATATCATTTTGAAATTAATGAGTGCCTTTTGTTGACTTTTGGCCAAAAATGCATAGTGATATCTAAACACACATCACCTTCCCGGGTTAAAAATAGGTCCACTTTCAGCTAAGTTTTGGTGACCTTCCCAATGTCATAATTTGCTCCATGATGGCCCGTTGGAAAGCTGGCTGAGTCTAATTTCCAAATATAAACTTGGTTTCTTGACTTAGCTCCATTTACCTATCCAAAAGGAAAAAATTACAGGACCGCTCTAGGCACAGTGCCAAGCATGAAAATGAGGCAGAAAGGTGAAAAATGAGGTGTTTTTGGCCTTTTGAGGGGTCAAAAATGCTCCAAATGCTCTTAAATTTGGTGAGCATATGTTAGGTCCCTATATTACTAGTATAGTCCCTTATTTCGGTTAGTATAACCCCCTTATTTTTATTGTTGTACCCTTGTAACCCACATATTGTTGTTATTGTGCCCTTCAATTATTATTGTTAGGTCAGCTAAGATTACATTGTGGCCCCACTAGGATTACATTATGGCCCCATGGACTCCTATATATAGAAATGAGGTTTTGTCATTTGTATCATCCAAGAATTGTTCATTCATGTAATGTATTGGAGGTTTCCCCCTTGAAGTGGCTTATTTCTAAGGCGTTGATATCTCTTTTCTGCTATTTTTGGAGCTGGTTTCTCAACATTCGGTATCAGAGCTTTGGATTCTAGGGTTTCACTGCTCCAAACAGGACATCATGGAATTTTCGCTATAACCTTTATTCTACGAAGGTTAAGAAGTTGAAATTTTTTAGAGTGTGAAGCTGAAATCTTGAGGAACATCGTTACAAAATTTCAGATCTTGGTTCACAATATTTTCAGAGATATGGTATGTGGAAGTTAGGTCTTTTGCAGGCTCCCGAATTTCATCTCAAGGAGGTGATCGTGGGAAAATATTTATAACTCTCTCTTTGAGCATCAGATTGGAATGCTGTAAAAAGCGGCCGCAAGTAAACAGACTTTAGTTTCCTTTCTATTAATTTTAGAGTTGAAGGATGAAACAATGACACGTGGCAAGTTGTACAAGTTCGCTCTACTGAACCAGTCCATAATTAGGTCATCGTAGGATATTGGGCACAACTTTGTCTTCAAGAATCCATATCAGGTCAGACCTGTGGCATTAGAAAGAGAATTCATAGGGCTACCTCAGTGCCAAATTTCATATACTGAAGATCTGAAATCACATAGATAATTCAATTTCAATATCTAGCTCCTCAAAAGAAAGAAAAGGTGTGTATTTTTTTCCGAATTGCATAAGTCTTGTGAAAACAAAAATCAGTTTGAAGTGATTTCAAATGCCTATTGAGCATGTATTCAATATTGGGTTCTGAAATTCCTCCTAAAAAGAATTCAACACCCATTAAGCCCTCAGGGTACTCTACTATGACTCATGAAGATGAAAAATTTCAACATGGTCTATCAAAATTACAAGAGAAAGTGCACCAAATTTTTCTCTTGCAAAGAGCAACAAAAAACGAAATGGATGTTTTGAAGAAAGGCGTGGAAGCGAAGATGGATGGTTTGAAGAAAAGTGTGGAAGCTAAGATGGATGGCATGGAAGCTGGCATGGAAGCTAAGATGGATGACATGGAAGAAAAAATGAAAGACAACATGGAAAACATGAAGAATGATCTAAAAGTAGACATGGAAGGTTTGACAAAGTTGATACAAGAAATGTTTCCTAATGGTGAAAAGAGAGTAGAGGAAACTCATGATGAGAACAAAATAAATGTTAATCGTGATTTCATAAACTCTAACGTTGGATGGAAGAACCACCATATTCCAAAGATGGATATGAGGAATTTTGATGGCAAGGATCCTATAACATGGATACTACAGATGGAGCAATATTTTGATCTTAATAATGTGCAAAACACACAAAAGGTATGCATTGCAACTTTAAATTTAGAACAAAATACATTTGTATGGTATCGATGGCTTTGCTCTTGTAAAAAATTGTCACTTGGTAAACTTTGATGGAGGAAATGATAGCACATTATGAGGATACAAAGAGCAACACCTTCTTTAGCCAATTGATAAATCTAAATCTAAAGGGTTCAGTGCCGGAGCACATTGAGGACTTCCAAAAATTGAATATAAGGGTAACTGATATTCTAGAGGAACACAGGATTGATGTCTTCATAGGGACTTTAAAGGATAACATCTAACATGAAGTCTACGTTTGGGAACCGGATTCATTGGAGAAGGCATTCAATTTGGAAAGAAAAATTGAATGTAAAATTATGGTGACACGGAAGCCTACCACTCACATCTATAAAGATGGAAGTGTTGCTACTCCTAGACGTCCACAACCTACAAGGTTGACACCACAACAATTGGAAGAAAAAATAGCAAAAGGGCTTTGCTACAGTTGTGATATAAATACACTAAAGGTCATAAGTGCACTGAGAAGAAATTATTTTACATAGATTGTGAAGAGGAGGAAGAAAATGAAGAAGAAACTTCAAAAGTAGAGGATATACACCAGGAAGAAACCCAAGAAGAAGAAGAAATGAGTCTGACCATATCATGTAATGCATTCACAAGAATTACCACTCCTAAAACTCTCAAGATAGAAGGACATATCAAGAAGAAAAAGGTAATATTGTTGATTGATTCGGGTGGCACCCATAATTTTATTCATTGTAAGGTAGCCAAGGAATTGAATTGTTTCCTATACCTAGCACGAGAACGTCAAGTGATGGTTGCGAATGGAGGAACTATAAATTTCTCTATAAAATGCCATAATATCAAGCTAGCGATGGGGGAATATGTATTGAATAATCCAATGCTTTCCATCCCAATGGGAGGTGTTGATGTTGTACTAGGAGTACAATGGTTACAATCTTTGGGGACGGTAGATTTTAATTTTCAAGAAATTTTCTTGAATTTTTTTTCGGAAGGAAAGGAAATTGAATTACGGGGTATCGCAAGGAAGCCATGAAAGATAATAAGCTATAACGTCATGAAAAATATTCTAAAGAAAGAAAAACATGGCGTAATTGCACAATTAAGCTCACTGGAAGTTCCAACATCAAAATCATCTATTTATCCAGATCTCCAAAAAGTCTTGGACAATCATTCCGAGGTGTTTGATACTCCCAAAGGACTCCCACCTATTCGTGATCATGATCATGCTATTCATTTTATTCCAGGAACTTTTCCTCCAAACATCAGGCCTTACAGATATCCTTATGTCCAAAAGAGCGAAATTGAACGTATGATTGCAGAAATGTTAGAGGCTGGTATAATTCAACCTAGTCAAAGTTCTTTCTTTGCTCTAGTAGTATTAATGCACAAGAAAGACGGATCATGGTGCATGTGTTCGGATTATAGGGAGCTCAATAAGCTCACTATTAAAGATAAATTTCCCATTCCTGTGATTGATGAATTATTGGATGAATTAAATGGAGAAAATTATTTTGCCAAGTTGGATCTTTGTTAAGGATATCATCAAATTAGAATGAAGACTGAAGATATTCTGAAAACAACATTTCGAACTCATGAGGGTCATTATGAATTTTTGGTCATGCCTTTTGGCCTTACCAATGCACCTTCTACATTTCAAGGGTTGATGAATTCCATTTTCAAACCCTTCCTTAGAAAATTTGTGCCAGTATTTTTTGATGATATACTAATCTATAGCAGGTCTTGGAAGGATCATGTTGGACATGTTGACAGGGTGCTCAAACTATTGCAGGAGAAACAATTATATGCAAAAACATCCAAATGTTTCTTTGGAGTACAAGAGGTGGAATATCTGGGTCATATTGTATCTCACGAGGGTGTTAAAGTAGACTCTAACAAAATTAAAGCCATTAAGGAATGGAAAGTCCCCACAACCATAAAGCAGTTGCGAGGATTTCTCGGGTTAACAGGGTATTATCATAAGTTTGTTAAGAATTATGGGAGAATAGCAGCACCTCTAACAACATTATTGAAGAAAGATGCATTTTCATGGACTCCTGAAGCAACTAAGGCCTTTGAACATCTTAAAGAGGCAATGTGCCTAGCACCGGTCTTAGCTACGCCAGACTTCACAAAAACCTTTATTGTGGAATGTGATGCCTCAGAAAATGGAATTGGTGCAGTTTTAATGCAGGAAGGAAGACCCATTGCTTTTGAAAGTCGTCCAATCAAAGGAAAGTATTTACAGAAACCTATTTATGAGAAGGAAATGTTAGGAATACTACATGCACTAAAGAAATGGAGAACTTACCTAATGGGAAGACACTTCAAGGTAAAAACTAACCATGATAGTCTTAAACACTTTTTGGAACAAAGACTATCTTCAGAAGAGCAGAAAAAATGGGTCACAAAGATGTTGGGTTATGACTTTGAAATCATCTACAAAAAAGGGAAGCTAAATGTTGTTGCACATGCACTCTCAAGAAAGGATGAAGAGGTGGAAGCATTGCTTTGTGCCATTTCAATTATCCAACCAGATTGGATAACCGAAGCAAGGGATGAATGGAAGAAGGAAAAAGAAGTGTGGAATCTCATTCAAAAGTTGCAGCAAGATCCTAGTACATATGATACATTTAGTTGGAAAAATGATTCCTTATGGTACAAAGATCGCTTATATATTTGCAATAATTCCCAACTAAAACAAAATATTCTTTTGGAATTTCACACTTCTCCTTTAGGAGGACACTCAGGATTTTTAAAAACCTACCACAAGGTGAAGAAAGAATTTTTTTGGGATGGCCTTAAATCTGATATTCAAATTTTGTGGTGGAATTTTTGGTTTTCCAGCAAAATAAAGTTGAGACAATTAAGACCTCGGGTCTTCTACAACCTTTATCCATTCCAAGTCAACGTTGGGAGGAGATTTCAATGGATTTTATCACAGGTTTACCTAAGTCCGAAGGAAGGAGTGTCATCATGGTGGTAGTTGATAGACTTACCAAGTATGCATATTTTTGTGCATTATCTCATCCATTTAAAGCAAGTATAGTTGCTATTTATGGAAACAATTCAAAAGCTACATGGAAACTCGAAGATTATTGTAAGTGACAGATATACCATTTTTACACAAAATTTTTGGACGAAATTATTTTCTTATTTGGGTACTCAACTAGCTCGTAGTTCATCTTATCATCCTCAATATGATGGTCAAACAAAGATATTGAATAAATGTTTGGAATGATATCTTCGTTTTTTTGTATCTGATAAGCAAGCACAATGGGTCAAGTGGTTACCTCTCGATGAATGGTGGTATAACACTTCCTTCCATATTGCAGCAAAAATGACTCCATTTATGGCACTTTATGGATATCATCCACCATCCATCACATCTTTTTTAAGGGAAAATGCTAGGGTTCAAGCAGTGGAGGATCACATTGAGCATCAACAAGGATTTCTCCAACTCTTAAAGGATAACCTAAATTTGGCACAAAATCGAATGAAACAATAGGAAAATAAATATCATATTGAGAGAAGTTTTGATGTGGGAGACTGGGTATTTTTACAGCTACAACCATACAAACAATTGTCCCTCAAGCAAGCTAATAAGGATAATAAATTATTGCCAAAGTACTATGGTCCTTACAAGGTTTTGCAAAATATTGGTACTATGGCATACAAATTAGAGCTTCCTTCTTCTTCGCGAGTGCATCGAATTTTCCATGTTTCATGATTAAAAAAGGTTATAGGGGACAAACTTCTAGTTCAAACAATATTTCCAGAACTTGATGAGGAAGGAAAAACCATATTGGAACCTGAAGCAGTCATGGAAACAAGAACTCGACAACTACGAAATTGATCAATTTCAGAGTATCTCATCAAATGGAAGAAATTACCCACTGAAGATTTTACATGGGAGGATGAGAATTTCGTACAAAAGCACCCAAAGCTACTCAAGCATTGAGGACAACACTTTTTTGAAGGAGAGGAGCATGTTAGGTCCCTATATTACTAGTATAGTCCCTTATTGTTGTTAGTGTAACCCCCTTATTGTTATTATTGTGCCTTCAATTATTATTGTTAGGTTGGCTAGGATTACATTGTGGCCCCATGGACTGCTATATATAGAAAGGAGGTTTTGTCATTTGTATCATCAAAGAATTGTTCATTCATGTAATGTATTGGAGGTTTCCCCGTCGAAGTGGCTTATTTCTAAGGCATTGATATCTATTCTCTTCTATTTTTGGAGTTGGTTTCTCAACAGCATAATATAATAGACATGAGGATTCCAAAAATGCAAATTTATCCCTCTGAAGATGCCTGAGATGAAAATGTAGCGCCAGGGGTGTTGCGCTTAGAGGCCTCCAAATTCACAAAAAACAAAAAATTGTCAAAATTTCCTCAAATTTGGTGGATGTCTCCCTTATGGGGTTTGAGAGACTTGTAGAGAAGTTTGTGCCAATATTCCAAGGTTTAATTGACCTTTTTCCTCTTTGAGTGATTGTAGCTGGGCATGGCCCTCTTTTAGTTTAGCCCTTGCAACTTGGTTTCTCTGGGCATAATGCTTGGTCATCCTCCTTTGGAGATCAAGATCCTGATTTTCTTTCTTCAATTTAGCCTCCAAGTGTATGTTGTTTCTTTTCAACCAAGGCTCCCGATCATGTGCTATCTCCATGGCCAACAACTCATCTAGAAGGAGCTTCTCTGTTAAGGTTGATTCTTGTTCTTTTTGTTTTTCCAATGCCTTCTTCAACCCCATGGTTCTAGGTCTCCTCCTAGACTGCCCTTTTTCATCCTCACTCTCCTCATAGGTGCCCATGAACTCTTCTAGCTTTACCTTTTCCTTTTGGGCTTCTTTCTGGGCCCTGATGGCTCTAGCCTCATAAAGGGAAATTTGTGCTCCTAACTACCTGTTCTCCATATCAAGGGCATCATTTACACTCTTAGCTCTATTCAGATTTGCTTGGAGGTCTTCAATGAGGGCATTTTTGTTCTGGATGAGCAAGTTTGAGATCCTTGCTTCTTTCTCCTCATGACTGTCCACCTTAATGTTTTCAAACTCCCTCTCAACCTCATGATCTTCTTCTTCTTCCTTTACCTTTTGTTTTCCCTTGTCAAGCTTTTGAGCTAAGGTGGATGGCATGGTCCCTTACCTTTTAGAGGTAGAAAACACAAGCTTTGGTCCTCTTTGATATGTCAATGGAAGAGGTGAGTTCTTGTTGGTGTCTTCTTCATGGTTGTGATCTTTTCTGTTGTCATCAAACTCTTCATTTTCATCATTACTATCATCAATCATCATGTTTTCTGCTTCATCATTGTCCTCCTTGTTCTCAACATCAATCTCACTTTTAGTCTCCTCACTGATCTCTGCACTTTCATTTTGTTCTTCATTGAAGCTACCTTCATCATTGCTATGACCTTCATTTTGGCTGTCAGCCTCTTGATTTTCTTTACTGTCTTCATGACTATCATTAGCCTCTTCTTCATTTTCTGCATAGTCATCATCTTTATTTTGTTCATCATTGAAGCTGCTTGCCTCTTCACTACTGTGATCTTCATTTCCATTATCACCCTCTTCACTTTTTTCATTGTCTTCATGACTGTCATAACTGTTGACATGATTGTCATGATTTTTTTCCTCCTTGCTGACCTGTTCATCACCGATGCTTGCTTCATGGGTGTCACTGCTATTAGGGTCCTATAATAATAGGGTTCATAATTTTTGAGTTGACTTTGATAGTCTTATAAATATGTACATACCTTGATTTCTGCAAGTTTTTCTCCCATATCTTAAAAATAATAAAAAATGAAAAGAGGGTAAAAGTCCTAAAAGAAATATCAAAGGACTTAGAAAAGAAATAGACATCAAAAGAAAAAGAGATAATAATAATACCTGAAAGTGAGCAAGTCAAAATGCCACTACTATTTAATTTTACTGTAAGAATAATGATTATGTGCAGATTGTTCAAAATGCCATAACCCATGATCAGTTAAATAGCTTAATCTTAAATTTTCATGCTTTGAATTTCATGTTTTAGATATAGAATAAAGATATGTCAAACAGTTTAAACTTGACAAATCAGTAAAAAGTTAGAGAATAAATGAGGCACTGAACAGTTTAATCTAAGCCCTCGGATGAAATAAGGTTAGAATTAGATAGATTTATGCTTTGAAATAAATATGGATTTAGGGTTGCAAGCTTAAATGCACCCATGCAAATGAAGTAAAAAATGTTAGAATAATGATGGGTAGGTAGAAAGCAGTTATGCAAGACATGTAATAAAGCATCATCGGGAAAAAATTACTAATTTCCCCTCCCCCACAATGATCCAATATTCTAAACCTTCAATTAAAGAGGCTCGGAGCATTTCTCTGACTTCTGTTGGGACCAGACCCAAGGCTTAATAATTGATTGGTTAAAAATATTGGATTCCCTACATGAAAACCCATTTCATCAACATATTCACCCTTTTCCAAGAAATACAAACCCGTTTCCTAAGTAAAATACCTCTTTTCTTAGAAAAGTAAAATCCCCCTTAATTAATTTCATTTTCATCCAAAAACATTCAGAAACCCACAAAATACATTTTATCCTAGCTTTATGTGTAGAAACCAAAATGGAATACTTTTATTCTAAAATGCTTATTTACACTTTATTTAGTTTAAAATTTTATGTATTTTAATTCGCTAACTTTCATTTCATATTAATTCGCTTAAAGTATTAAATTCCTTTAAAACTATCCCCTCCCGTATATTTCCTAATTTCTTTATATAAATATTCCAAAACCCATTTATTAACATTAAACCTATAGTTTTTTTTATCCCACATGCTAAATAAAAAACCCCGCCATATTCCCCATAGGTTTAAACATATCCTATAATCCCGCTCCCTATGGTTTTAAAACATTTGTTAAATGTTTTATACTCCATATATAAATATATCCCGCGCCATTGGTTATAAAACACTTGTTAATGTTTTATATGCCACGTTATAACATTACACCACCAATCAAATAATATAATGTTTTCATGTTATAAATATAATTTGTAACGTTTAAAACTATCCCACCGAATAAAACAAAGCCTGGACCCCACCTCCTACTGCCGAGCAACTCTAAAACCAAATCCCCGTCGTTCGCATCGACGCCCTCAAATCTAACGAACACCAATCCATATCTCATTTTTAACTGTGAAAATATAACCCAATTCAAACAATGCAAAATGGGTGGTTTTCCACCTTTCTCCCTCCTCCACACAGCCAAATCTTATTGGATTGCATTCGATCCAGTAATACCATATACTGCCCAATTCCCATGCGATAACCACCCTTGGTTTTTCTCCTTTGAAGACCAAAACCGCCATCTGTTTTTGACATTACAACCATTAAATGCCACCTTGTTTTGACCTAAAACATTATATAAACCTCATAATGTGCCCACTAAAGCCTTTCCTTGCATTGTTTGTATGCTATTATCCATTTCGACTGAAGAAAACAAAGCTGATATACTGTTTTACGCTTAGAGAACCTGCAAAAGCCCCACATTTGTTGTCAAAGATTGCAGAAAGCTTCCAGATTGTTTCCAAAGACCTTCAAAAGATACCAAGAACCTGTTTTATGCCTCAGTACCTGTTTAAAAGACCTATACCTGCACAAACGGGTATTTTCCGATAAAAACAAACCTATTATAATTCTAAAAGGAATTTCTAAAATAATTAAGCCCAATAAAAGCCTATTGATCCAAAGAAAGCTTGTAGTTGCCCGAAAAAAGCTAATTCCCTATCAAAATTTGATAAAACCCATGTTTCAATATTGCATACAATTTTAAATAAAAAATTGAATTTATTTATCCTTTGCAGACCTTATAAAACTCCAAATTTTCCCAGAAACCCTTTGCAGGTAACCGCAACCCTTCTATGCCCAATTTGAATCAATTTTAGCCCAATATTTACTAAAAGAAGCATAAGAAACCCTTGTTTCTTATTTCATAAACCTGTAAGAGTCTGAAGAACAACTGAAAGCCAAAATTGAAGGTTCAACTCCAAAAGAAAACCAAGTTGTACTTAATTTTCATCCAAGAATATCTGTTAAAGTAAAAAACACTTCTGTAAACCTTTTAATCTTACAGAAGAATCCAAATAGCCCAAAAACAGAGTTTCAGTTATCCAGAAAGCCTAAAATATGTCAAAATAAAATTCAGCCATGTCCTCCAAGACTGCAATTATTGTGAATCCTCTACAACCTCCTATTGTATACATTGAACATACACCTTTAGCAGATGTTGATTATAAAATAGCAGATCCAGTTGTTGAATTTAATTTTTTAGACCTCCACTGCTAGAGTTATGAAAATTCATTGGATCAAGTTGAAGAAGTCCAAATTTGGGAGTCAAACCTACCCAAATATGTTGTTCCACTTACCCATCAATGTCCAGAGGTTATTAGGTTATGTCAGACCCATTATTCTCCTAAACATAGAGAAATTTTCAATGCAAAAAAAGAAGTACTGTTCACAATTACTAATGAGTCAATAAACCAGATGCTACAACTTAAACCTGATCCCAAAGCTATTCCTTTACCAATAGAAGCACTTACAAAGTTTTACATTGGCCTTAACTTTCCCAAAAGGTTTTATATTTTCCAAGTGTTCATGCCATTACATGTTGAAATTCCACAAATCAACCCTCCATATTCTACTTCAAAATTTCCAGAAGGGTAAAGGCATGTCATATCCATGTTGTCATTTATCCAAGGGTATTTTACAGATGAACATACAGATGAGTCCATCCTAGGTTTCCTATCTACCTTTGCACTAGGACAACCTCCTTCTGTCATTTTCAATTATGCTAAGTATATAGCTGATAATATCCATGATCAGCTTATCAAATTTCCAACTGAAGGAGTATTTAGGTATACATCCTTCCTATTCCACATGTTCTTATATTTCCAAGCAGACAAGTTACCAATTACACTCTAGAAGCCTGATATAGAAGAAAATCCACTTTCAGTCATCTTTTGGACTTCTTTGATCAGAAAAGAGTCCAAAAATTTCACTTATGCAGAGTTTATAGATCACTGTGTTCACCCATTGATAAATATGTTAAAAAATACAAAACATTCAAGAATCAGTGATGAAATGAAGAAAGTTCTACAGCTATCAGAGCACACTAGAACTGGAGATTGGTACTTATATAAAAAACATACAAAAATTAGATTTTTTGGGTTGAATTTGTTACCCTATAAACTTCCTAAGTATGTGCCAATGAGAATTTTTGCCTTGGAGATATCAGACAAATATTAAATTTTGATTCTATTAACTTCCTAGCAGTCAAAAAGAAGACCCAATTTAAATTAAAGAATCAGGTGAGACCATTTATTTGTAATCACAGAGATGCAAAACAAGAAGCAACAAAGAAATTACTTGAGTACATATTTGAAGAAAGATTCTCATGGAATTATGATCCACAAGGAATATTAAGCAAAATGAGGGTGAAGTGAAAACTAACACCTTATATTTCATGAGAGAAAACTAGAGATTGAAAAATATGTCAATCAAATAGAGTGGCTAGATAATACCTTGGTAGAAGCAGTTAAACAGGGTGATACGATTCACACCTTGCAAACTTCAAATCAATGAGAGAAAGCTACTAAAAGAGTCAGAGAAGAAGGTACATACACTGCTGAGACAAGGTTTAAACTTAGATACAATAAAAAGCCTAAAGTCAATTCAGTTGATAAAGGAAAAGTGACCATAGAAGTAGAAGACACAGATGTTCCAGTGACAAATATAGATGCTGCTACAGTCAATACAAATGAGCCAACAACATAGATTTTAAATGAAGGAAATCATAATAATTCAAACACTCAGGTCATAGAGAAAAAATAGAGTTTGGAGGCATCCTCCTCACAGAAAACAGAAGAAAAAGATCTTGACTTCAGAGAAAAATATAAGCAGATTAAGACAAAGAATGAAGAAATAAAAAATGATATTTATTCTCAGTATTTAAAGAAAACACTAGGCATTCAAAACAAACTTTTATCAACTTTTGATTATTCGAACAAAAATTTGATTATGTCAGTGCTTCAACCAACAGTTAAGACTTCCAAGATAGTTGCAGACTACAATAAAGTTGATCTTGAAGTGCCAACATAAATCATTCATGCACTAGATCAAATTGAATTTCACAGGAAAACTTCTGAGATGTTATATTCTACCATAACTACCAACGCTATGAGTGTCAACAAGCTTCAAAATACCATAATAAACATAAGAGATCAAATGAAGGTTGACAAGGCCTCATCATATGCTAAATATCTTAGGATTAAGTCTTTATAAGAGTTGTTTATTCAAGTAGGATATGATCCTGCCAATTTCAAAGTTGTAGAACAGTTAGTGAAGAAAAAGAATGAAGATATTGCTGCATTGAGGAAACATCTCAAGCTTCCACCAACTGAACATCCACAAGCCAAAGAAATAGTGCAAGAGAAAATCTAGAAGGATGATATGATGAATTTAATTCTATAATTAACAGGACAAATAAAAGAAATGGAAATCCAAATGGACAAGCTTGTCCATGAAAGAGAAACTCCAAAAGCAGAGGAAAGTCCTACATTAATTCCCATGGTACTACAGATGTGCCTTCAAATCTTGCAGAAGAGTTGGCACCGAAAGTAACAATGGTTACTATAGTGCCAGTGACCTCATCTACTACTTCAGCTACATAGTCATCTACGTCAACAGTGCAACCAACAGATGAGGCTAGTGAACTAGTTAAAGCCATGGAGGAAATGTCACTTCAAACCAACGAGATCAACAGATTGAAGAAAGTAATTGAAAATATTGAAGACACCAATAAGCTAGCCCAAATCAATGCTAAAAATCATGAACAAAGGGCTAACAGGTTAAATACTGAGTTGAAGAACCTACAAAAATATTTAACCTTAAAAGAGCCAATTTCTTATGTGAATAATCATGTATGGAGTAAAATCATTGAAGCCATCAATGATGTTTGGCCATCAATCCAGGTAATTATGAGCAGAGGGATTTACTAAAGATAACACAAGCAGAGATTCATAAAACAAAAGATGAGCTAGGTGACAAACCTGAGCAAGCCATAGAATTAACCAAATTTATCAACAACATGAACAAGCAAGAACTTGAAGAAATGGAAATCACTGATAAAACTGAGACAATCCTCGAGATAAGGAAAGTCATTTCAAAGAATAATTTAATGAAGCAGTAAGAGGAAAAATGTGAAAACATGAACATAGCCATAACCAAGTTTATGGTTAAGTTTGAAAACTTGAGGCAAAGAGGTTTGCCTAACATTCTGGTCATTAATGATAAACTCATACCATAGGAGGACTACAATAAAAATATTAGAGATTATGCCAAAGAGAAACTTAACAAAATAGAAGGGCAAGGAATTCCTACATGGAAGGTTTTACATAGAAGTTTTGAAGACTTTTTTTATCTTCGACATGAGATAAAACACCATTTTGTTATAAAACCAACATTTTCTAGATATACAGAGGCATATGAGAATTTCAGGAAACTAAAAAAGATACAAATTCCTAATGAATAAGCTTGGCAATCACTCACTGACTTACTGCAAAAGTCAAATTGCGGATAAAAGGATAAAACAGTTTGCTGATTTTTTCATAGTCAAAACAGAATTTTTACAACAATAAGGTAGTTTTGACAGAGTTTAAAGAGTATCAGAGATAAAAAGTATAAGATGAAAGAGTATAATATAAAGAAGATAATATTTCAAAACAATTTTGAAATATCTTTTCCAGAAAAGAGGACAACAAGGCAGCCAACTTCACCCATTCCAAAACAATTTTCTATTTTATTTGGATAAATAGGACAGCTTGCTGATTTGTTAAGGAGTTGTCACTATTTTGTTGTAAAAGATATTTATTTTTCCTTAGGTAATTCCTAGAAGCATTCTAGGATATTTTGTAAACATTTTTGTATATATACTTCATATCTTTAAGTGTTATTGTGGAATAAGTTGTTGAAGATTTCTATAGTCAATTTTGTTGTACTTGAGGGCTTTTTGTTGCAAAGTTTGAGTAGCAGACTCGATCAAATCATCTTGCATCATATTTCAGGATTCATGTGATGAGCCATTGAAGTGAAGTACTTTCTACTTGTCATTGTTTATCTTCTCATGTTTTCATGCATCCATTATGCATTCTAAATTTGAATGATAAAACAGGAGTATTATTTCAGGATTTGTTAAAAGCACCCTGTCTTTACTGTTTATCATTTCTATGTTTTCTACTGATTTATAGAGTAGGAAACCCTTAATTTCTCTCTCTTTTAAATGACCTCTTTCTACTCCTTCCTTATTTGGATTAAAGAATCATTCGTTGCTCTTTATCCCGATTAAACCACTTCACCAAATCAGACTTCCAAGATCTTCAAAGACTTATCTATCCTGCCTTGAAAGCATTTGATTTTTTGACCTTGATCCTAGTTCTGTCTGCTTGAATTTTGACTCCTTAGCCCAATGGACAAACATATTTCCCACTATCCATCTCATTAAGTGATTTTCCTCACCAAATCAAAACCAATTTGCACAATCATAACTAGCCTAATATATTATAATCAAAACAAAGTTAAATCTTAAAGAGAGAGCCCTCTCTGAACCCCAAGAAAGTTAGATATTAGAGTTTAAAATTTGGTTTGTGGTTACCTCTAATTTTCTTAGAGTTTAAATCAAAATCTCACAACTTAAGAAGTATTAGAGTGATAACATGCTAGAAACCATACTCGAGAATTAACCAATCCTCAGTCTTAAAATAAGTCTTAAGGAAATATTTTTCATTATCTTTTTTCCTTTAAGACTGCTTTATAAGTTGTGAGTATCATTTTATAAAAAAAATATTGTAATACTTGACCCGTTAACAGAAGACATCTTGTCTATACTTCTATACAAGTAATAGGGCAAATGAAGCATCTTGACCCTAGTGAAATGAATAAGTAATCTGATATGGTAAGAGTAGAGCCTAGAGTATCTCCCCTCACATGTAAAGTATTTCATGATGACCTTCATTAAGGGTGCATACCTCTCTAGTAAGTGTGAGAAAGGGAAAATGGTCTTGCAACCTTTTTTGTACCTAGGCTTGAGGACCTGTCTCAAATCCTAATTTACATAAATTAAAATAATAAATAACAATTTTTAAAAACAACCATCAATAAATAACAAACTATATTAAGATATACATATAATTATTATTAATCAAACAATATTACTGAATACAATTATGCTTAAATAATTTATTAATTCTAGATAATAATTATTCATTTAAATTAAAAAAGATATTAATTAATTAACAATACTACTCCAATAATTAAAAACAACTTACAAATTAAGATTCATTAATTAAAAAGATATTAATTAATTAAACATTTTTCTTTTATAATTTTCTTTTCCTTCCATCATTAAAGGTCAGCCTCTCATTTTCCATCTGTTAATTTTCATTATCCTTCATTTATACCTGATGATGAGATCTGACTAAACTCATTGATCTATCCTGATGATGAACCACAGAGGATTGGTTCGAAACATCGATTCTAACAAAAATGAATGCGATGAATTCGGAAGATTCTACACACAACAACCTCCATATTAGAAATTTCATCTTCTTCTGAAACACTCTTGTTTAGGGAATCATATTAATCTTGTGACATGGTAATTATAGCTCTGGATTCAAATGTAGAAGCTCGAGCAACATTTTTTTTATCAGATAGAGCTTTTATCCTACCAAGAGCTATTTTTTCTACAACTTTTGTTGCATCAGCTTCTTTCAATGCAACTTGGAATTTGCTCTCTGTCGTATTCAAGGCACTCTTTTCCAGTTCTTCTTTCAATTTTTATTCCTTTTACCTCTTCCTTCATTGCTTCAACTTCCTTTCTAGCCTCCTCGGACAACTTGCTTCAAAGAGTTTTCTCCTAGAATGATACAACTTTCAAATATATCTTCCGTTGGTGAAGCAATGACATTGGACCTAATTGTCTGGGAATTATTTTCTGGGATTAGATCAAAGACAAAATACTAAAAAAATTTCAATAAATTTCAAATATTACCTTTCATTGATGACTTTTTACAAATACTTAACAGATCTTTGTCAAAAATTTCATAAGCATACCAAAATACTAGCACAACAATGTAATTTAGAGGCAAATAATATTTTGTTCAACTAAAGAAGAAGAGATATAATGCTTTGAAAACTTGAGACATTGTACAAGAGTGTAGGGTGGTTATTAATTTTCAAGGAATTCTCTAAAGTAGAGTTATTGAAAAATCTGTCTATATATCCGGTTGCCTTAATTTTGTTGAATCACCTCATAGAAGTTAAGCAGAAAAAATTGCAAATAGCTTTTAGGCAAATGTGGGTTGCTTGGAGGTAGTCAAACAACGAGAAGGAAATTATGATTCCAACTTGTGTTATGTTGTGACCAGCAACAACCTCCCTTTTATTTAATATTAGTAATAATACTAAATAAATGGGGACCCTTAGTTAAAAAATCCAAAAAATCAATTAGGATTTGTTTTCCTTTTCAAATAAAACTTTCTATCATAAACTTATAGAAATCCCTTAGAAAGAACATTAAGAAACACTTAAGTTTATGATAAATTACAATAAAATTTCTCTTTAAACAAAACAGCGCATCCATAGCAAAATGGTATATAAAACTAAAAATGCGATTTTGCGCTTTTGCGATAATGCGATCCCAAAAGCCTATACAATAAACGCATTGGTCGCAGATCGCATAGCGCAAAAAACAGAAGTATGAATACCTTTTGCGCTATTTTCAATTTTGCGCTTTTGCGAGAATTTGCGATGTGTGCTTTTGCGCTATTGCGCAATTTCCGCTTTTGCGCTATTTTACATAACTGCGATGGCTTCATATTGCGATATTGCGATATTGCGACATTGCGATATTGCGATATTGCGCAGCAGATCGCAATGTCGCAGATTCATGTAGGCGCGTTTTCCAAAGGCAATCTTCCCATATATCAAATCTGTTATGCGCTTTAATGATTAAATTAAATGATTGGATTGACAATTAATGGTAAATGAGATTTTGTTTTGATTAAAAGTCGTTTCACGATTAAAATATTATATTTCATCCGCCTTCACATTTCAAACAGTCTCATCACCTTTCTTATGCCATTACTCTCATTTCCTCGTAAAACGCAGGCACGAAGGAGCAAACGTCTATACAAAGCTTTCACTAAACACTATGGGTAAGAAGGAGAAGAGCTCGAATTCTGAAAACAGAGAAATGGCTTCGCTGTATGCAGACACCGCTTGTAATAAGGATGCCGGTATATCCACTTGGGAAGGAATGTATAATCTATTAGAAGAAGAAAATCCTGTGGTGATGAAAGTTGTGGCTACAGCAGGTTCTAGTAATACATCTGAAGCAACCTTCAAAGAACTGGCTTGTTCATTTCTCCATAGGATAGCAGCAAGTCTGAGGATTCTCCCGTATACGGACATGGTGCAATGGGTGCTGGACAGCACTGATATTTCAGACAGGCAATTTAGAACTCCATCTGAAGAGCCAATCGAGTCATTCACCACGGAAGACGTATTGCTGATGTATAAGTTGCTGGAACCTCATGCGCCTTATAATAAGCAATTTATGAAAGAATTTTCCAGAGAACATGCGAATTTGTCAGAATGCACACAGGAATGGACCAAAAGAGATGAGCCATTGAAGAAAAACAAACACAGGTGGAAAGTACCAAAAAAGGATGTTTTAGACGCTGTTCACAAGTTCAAATATCCAAGTGGGCAAATTGACACAGTTTCTACCACAAGATAAGGTATGTAAGTTTGCCAAAATTATCCTCTATAGAGCTTTTAGAAGTTACTGAAGAAGCTGTTGAAGGTCAAGAGTTCTCAGAGAAACATAAAGCTCTTCTTGAGAAAAGTCGGGAGTTGAAGAGACTTGAAATAACTGTAAGACAAAATGAGGAAACATTGACCAAATTCAAGGCACTTAACGCTGAGTAAGGAAAAAGATGTAGAGCGTTTTCGGCACAGAGAAAAATTACTGCTAAAGGTCAAATCGATAAAAAAGAAACTACTTTGGCTAAAGTATGATATGAGAAAATGGTGAAGCAAAATCAAGATGAAATTGAAAAATAAATAACAGAGCAAAAAAGCTCCATTAAAGGAAAATGCACAAAGAGAAGGTAGCAGAGGAGGCGGCTACAGCGGCAAACACTCTTACTGATTGTGTAAATGACAATTTACACAAAGCTAATTTGATTCTAGAAACTGTTCCAGGATATCTCCCACAGGCACATCAACTGCAAACAGAATGGAGGCAAAAGGCAGAAGAAAGAGCAAAATCAATCCAAGGGCTGACAAGATTGAATTGGGACTCATACTAGATGTACTTAGTGAAGCCACACAGTCAGCACTGTGCACTTAATTGTATCATCAATGCTACAGAGAAGATTGCGCCTACGCTTACCGACTCTGTCTTTTCAAGACAGTTGAATTCTGAAGTCGGTCAACCGCATCTTCTCAAAACTATGCTAGATGCCTACAAGTTTAAAGATCAAGTTCATAGATAGTTAGATTTAGTTTTAATTTTACTGTATTTTAGCCTAGGAAAAGGACGGTCATTGAACCGAATCCTTAATTTTTGTAATAAGACTATTTTTAGATTTAGCTAATTAGTATTTAAACCCTTCTCATGCATTTAGAGAGGGGTCTTGGATCTTAATATTTTTTGACTTGGAGATTGCATTTCTGTACTCCATTGTCTTATATATTTTTAAAAAGGATCACATCTGGTGATTTTTATGCGAAATTATCTTTGAAGTGTTGCATTTCTGTACCTTGGAATTTGATTTTGCATCAGAGTTACTGGATTAGAGTATCAGATTGCATTTGAAAGTCTTCAATATGAACAAAGTATTTCTATCTGTTCACTGTTGATTTCTTTTGTCTTATGATATTCGCTTTAAAATTGCTATCATTTATATATATTTGTTTTCACAACGCTTCCTTTTATATATCATTTCTGAGTATAATTGAAACGTTATCTTTCATAAGTATATATAGATGGTATACAATGATGAATGCAATATGCTAATACAACTATGTTTAATTTCTTAAACAAAGTTATCTTTATTTGTTTATGCATATTTAAATTTAAATAATAATACATTTTCATGGTTATTGTTAAATTGGAACAATCTTAAGTTGTATTCACATATAATTACCCGGGTTAGTGTTAGAATTTCTTTACCAGTATTTAGTTTAAATTAGATAGTTTTATTTCAGTTAATTTAGTCCCATTTCCACCCATCCAAACCAATCCATTAAGTTATAAGGAAACTGGTCTTTTAAATCCAGTCAGAGCCACCATACCAAACAAAAAAGGAGCTGTCTTAAGGTCCCGACCGGGTGGTTTTCCCCGATGTTTGAAGCAGAGATTTTCTAGGCTTCAACATTTTTGGCGCTAGAAGGAGGGCATGAGCTATGAATGGCAAGTAAATCTTTATCCACAAGCCATTTTGAGAGCAAAACACCCTCATTAACTTCTTCAATTTCTTCTGAAATTCAAAATCCTAGAGAAGAAATTGCAGAAAATATTCAGATACCCACTACCAAAATCTCAAAACATTCAGACAATCAAAATCCTGAGTCTCCCGAAGTTCAAGATTTAATTCATAAATTGAAAGGATTCTCATTATCTCTAGAAGAGTCTGAAATATCTGAAGGTAGTGTAACTTCAAAATTTGTTTCTTCCAAACCTCTTACTAGGCTTCAAAGTGAAAAACTTGGTATTTCTCCGAAAGAATTCCCTTTACCTAGTAAAAGTAAGACAAGAAAACTCAATCGGAATCAGTAAGTGATATAAGTTCAACATCTAATATTCAAATACCTGTTTCCGAAATCCCAACTCAACGAAGTACAGTTGTTTCCTCATCATCTCCTCAATCATCATCTACTCAATCCTCATCAATCTCAACATCATCTATTCCAACAACTTCTATTCAAACACCACCAGTTTCTACTACCCCTCCAATAGCTGTCCCAATAATGGCTAGACCATGGACTACTCCAGGGGCAGTCAACATGGCTGCACCTTTACATGATTTACCAGACAATCTGTGAAAATGGCTTCCAAAATTTAGTCCAGATCTTAACATTCAAGCTGAAGAACATATCAATAACTTTATGCTGGCTATTAATTTGAATGGATTCATACATGAATATGTTGTAGTTAGACTATTCCCTTATACTCTTCAAGGGATAGCAGGATCATGGTACTTTTCATTACCATAAGGATCCATAACAAGTTGGGACATTTTTGCAGATCATTTTTTAACCAAATTTGGAGACGACCGATCAATAGCAACTTTACTCAATGACCTCTCAAATATGAAGATAGAACCCAAGGAACCCATTAAAGAATTCAACGCTAGATTCAACAAACTCTTGAACAAAATTCATACAGATTCACAGCCCGGTGAACAAGTTAGAATTGAATGGTACATAACTGCCTTACCCTCAAACATAGAAATTTTCGTAGACAGAGCTGCAAAGCCTACGTTAGCTGAGAATATGAAAGAAGCTATTGCAGTGGAAAAATGAATTACTTCTCTAGAAAAGAAAAATGCTATCGAGGAAAGGAAATCAAAGAAAGTCAGCTTCAAAGATGATTCAAAGAAAAAGGCCAAAGATCCATACAACATGGAAGGTTTACAGAAAGTTCTTAAAACCATGTCAAATGAAATGGTTGAAATTAAAAAACAAGTAGTTGAAACTTCTACCAAGAAACCATTCCGAAATTTCAGAAGAAACCAAGTTGAATCTAAACCTCCTAATGTGATCTCTAATGCAGAATCAGAAGAAGAGGAAGAAGAAGAAGATACATCTCTAGTATCAGATGAGGAAAATGAGAATGAAGAAATAGCTGAATTGAATGGAATGTGGGCTTTTATTCTCCCTAATTCTAATACTGAAGAAGCTATGCCTGTAAGTACTAGGAGTAAATCTATATCGGAACCAGTGCAAACAGTTCCTAAAAAGAAAATTACAACTCCAAGTACCAAAGACAAATCCCCTGTAAAGAAAACTTCTCCATTACCTACTCAAAGTTATCCATCCTCTTCTAATCCTCCTACATCAACAGCAAAGACTTTAGTAGTGTCAGATTCTATGGAATACAACATTGTCGAGGACATGAAAAAGATCAAAGCCAACATTTCCTTACATGAACTCAGCAAACTAAAACACCAGCAAAAGTTGCTAATGAAAGAATTAAACACTACACCAATTGCTCCTTTACCAAGTGGCATAGTTGCAAAAGAAGCTAGGGGAGCTGGTAAGCCACCAGATAAGGTAGATGCTACTAATACTGTGCTCATTGGGGAAAAGTCAAATTCTGAAACTCCTCCTTTTCTTTTGACTTATGAGATGTACAATAAAAATCTGCACAATTGTTTGATTGATTCTGGAGCTTCCTCCAATATAATGCCTACTTTTGTCTGTGCTAAATTGAATATCGAACCACAGAAATCAGAAGTTCATATCGTTCAATTGGATCGCTCTAAAGTTCAAGTTGTGGGAGAAATCAATTCAGTTACTTTCAGATTAGCTTCTGATCCTAGGATTGTCCAAAGAATTGATATTTTGATTGCTGATATTCCTGAATTCTATGGATTAATCTTGAGCAGGGACTGGTCTGCAAAACTTAATGGTTATATCTCAACTGATTATTCACATATGTGGCTTCCCTACAAAGGGAAACCAAATCAAATTAAAATTGAACGAGAAAAACATATGACGCACACTGTCACTGAATTCGAACAACCTACTGAGCCTGTGGCATTCAACAACAATATTCTTGGAGGTTATTCTGCTGAATCATTTCTTGGAAACTTCGAAGCTCCTCAATCACCTTTTTCTGTAAATACTTTTGTTTCTCAGATAGAAAATTTTTCACAAACTGATTCTTCCAGAATTGTAAATATTTCTGATGTAATTGTAGATAAGCCAATAGAAAAATCTTTATTTTGGTCGTTATATTTTGATGGATCAAAGTCTAGTGATGGAGCTGGAGCTGGATGTATTTTAATTGATCCATATGGAGAGAAAACCATGCTGTCATGTAGGTTAGAATTTGAGTGTACTAATAATACCGCAGAATATGAAGCCTTGGTTCAAGGACTTTATAAAGCTATAGGGTTAGATGTTAAATACTTGAAAGTCTTTGGTGATTCTGAAATTGTCATTAAACAAGTTAGGAATACTATTCATTGCCTTTCAGGACATCTTAAACACTATCAAACCCTAGTACAAGATCTCACTACTCATTTTTTAGCATTCAATATTTCTCCTATTCCTAGGAATCATAATACATCAGCTGACTTGTTAGCTAATGTTGCATCTAAACTCCTACCTGCTGAAGATTGCAGTCCTGATAGGTTTTCTGTAGAATTGATTTTTCGTCCATCTGTCCCAGATAATGTTACAAATTGGAGAGTATTCTATCATGGTCAATATATTCTAAATTTCATGACTTCAGAGAAATCATATGATGAACAAATTATTGACGAAGATGATCATGATTTAAAAATTGCTTCAAAAGGTAATGAAAACCCCATTCCAAAATCTGTTGTTAAATTAGAGGATTTATATGACATTAAAGACAGATTCAAGAAAGTCACTAATGCTAAACTTCAAAGCTCTACTTTGAAGTTTGAATTAGTAAATCTTGGTTCTGATTCTAAACCTCAAAATGTTAACTTAGGACTCAATTTAACACCAGAGGAAAGGAATGCGTTCATTAAACTTCTGAACAAGTATAAAAACGTTTTTGCTTGGAATTATGATGATTTAAAAACATATGATACTTCGGTTATTCAACACACAATTCCAATGCTTCCTGATATTAAACCTGTTCAACAGAAGTTGAGAAAGATCCATCCAAATCTCGAAAGTCAAATCAAATCAGAACTTAATAAACTTTTGAAAGCCAAAATCATTTTTCCAGTCAGGCACTCTAATTGGGTTTCCAATATGGTACCCGTAAGGAAGAAGAATGGTGATATAAGAATCTGTATTGATTTCAGAAATTTAAACAAGGCATGTTTAAAAGACAATTTCCCATTGCCAACCATGGAACAGATACTTCAAAAGGTACCTGGTTCTGAACTTATGTCCTTTCTCGATGGATTTTCGGGCTATAATCAAGTTTTAGTTCATCCGGATGACAGATTGAAAACAACTTTCAGAACAAAATGGGGAACTTATGCTTATCAGAAAATGCCTTTTGGTCTAATAAATGCAGGAGCAAATTTTCAAAGAGCCATGGATATAGCATTCAAAGGTCTGATCAATAAATCAGTTGTTGTTTATCTTGATGACATAACAATATTTTCAAAAAAGAGAGCCAATCATCTACATGATTTAAAACAAATATTTGAAAGATGTAGAAAGTTTGGTATCTCCTTAAATCCCAAGAAATCTTTCTTTGCTTTAGATGAAGGAAAACTCCTAGGATTTGTTGTGTCAAAAGATGGTATATATATTGATCCAGATAGAGTGAAAGAAATTTCTGATATTTCTTTACCACATAACAAAAAATCCATGCAATCATTTCTTGGACAGATCAATTTTGTTAAAAGATTTATTCTTGATTTTTCTTTAATTGTTTTACCTATGCAAAATATGATCAAGAAGAATTCAATATTCAAATGGGCGCATAAAGAAAAAGAAGCTTTTGATTCAATCAAACGAGCGATCATTAATGCATCAGCATTGAATACCCCGGATTTTTCTAAAGATTTTACTTTGTATACTCTGGCCACTGAAACATCCTATGTAGCCATTTTAACACAACTCAATGATCAAGAAATCGAAGCACCAATTTCTTTCTTTAGTTCAAATCTGCAAGGAGCTGAGCTTAATTATTCCGATGTTGAAAAACAAGCCTTTGCTGTATTTAAATCAATCAAACATTTTAGACCTTTTCTCTTGAAAACACATACAAAAATCATTGTCCCATTTTCTGCAGTGAGGCAATTATTAATTCAAAAAGAAGTAGGAGAAAAGAGAACTAACTGAGTAACAGCCTTGCAAGAATATGATATTGATATTAAACCAGCTAAGATTGTTAAAGGACAAGGTTTTTGCAGATTATTGGCAGGAAACAATGTTACCGATGAAATAGGTAACCACAATGTTACCTACTTTTTTTTGGTAGCATAAAAAGCACCCGATTTTGAAAAGTGGTGATGCAGAATCACCATTTTTTTTTTGGTGCACATTTTTGACACTCTAAAATTTTTATTTATGAAGTATGAATATTTGTTTTAAAATGTTAGTGATTTCCATGCTAATTTTGAAATGTATTGATGCAGCATCAAATTTTATTTATTTTTTTTTTTTTAGAGCGGTGATTTTCATGCTAATTTTGAAACGTATTGATGCTGCATCAACCTTTTTTTTTTAGAGCAGTGATTTTCATGCTAATTTTGAAACGTATTGATGCTGCATCAACCTTTTTTTTTTAGAGCAGTGATTTTCATGCTAATTTTCAAACGTATTGATGCTGCATCAACCTTTTTTTTTTAGAGTGGTGATTTTCATGTTGGTAATAAAACACAAAACTTAGATAAAAAAAAATATATAAAAACAATAAAAAAAACCAATAAAAATGTAAAAAAAAACAAAAATAGCTCATAAAAATAAAAAATTTAAACAAAAATAAATTAAAAAAACAAAAATATTTTAAAATTATATCAAAGGAAATGACAAAATTTGAAGGAAAAAAACACATAATTTAAAGAAAAAAAACAAAAATTGACCAAAAAATTAAAAAAAAAAAAAAATCAAAAACATTTTTTTCTAACTTATTAAAAAAAACAATATATTAAAATATATATATATATATATATATATTTTTAAAAAAAAATTAAAATAATTAAAATTACAAAATTAAAATTTAGAAAAAAAAAATTATAAAAAAAAAAAAATTTAAATTTAAAAATTTAAATTAAAAAAAATAATAATAATAAGGAAAAAAATACAAATTTTAAAATTTACAAAAGAAACAAATTAAAAAAAAAAACAATTAAAATTGAAAAAGATAAAGAAAATTAAAAAATTAAAAAAAAAAAAAAGAAGAAGCTATCATTAAAAAACAAAAAAAATGAAAAAAACCAGGTGCAAATAATTAAAAAACAAATATACATAAATTTAGTGTTTTTTTTTTTTTTTTAAATGAAACCATTTATAGATTTTAAAAATGAAAAACTAAATAAACAAAAAAATTAAGAAAAACAATTAAATTAAATTAAAATTTAAAAATTTTAATAAATAAATTTTAAATTTTAAATTTAAAAAAATAATTATTCTATAATATTAAATATAAAAAAAATTAAACAAATTGAATTTAAAATAAAAAAATAATTTTAAATTTTTTGAAATTCAAAAATTTAAAAAAAAAATCAAATTAAAATAAAAATATTAAAAATTAAAAAAAAGTAAAAAATAAAAATAAAATCAAATAAAAAATAGATGTATATATATATTAAAAAAAAAAAAATTTATTTTAAATAAAAATATTAAATTAAAAAAAAAATTAATTTTTTGAAAAAAAAGATTATTTTTTGAAAAAAAAAAAAAAAAATTAAAAAAAAATGAATTAAAAATTTTTTTTAAAAAAAAATCAATTAAAAAAAATTGTGGTGGCAGTCGGGGTGCGGCCCGCCCGCTGGGCGGCGGGGGCCGGACGGGCGGCACCATGGTGGCGGCCCAGCTGGCCTCCCGGCCCCCGATGGGCGGAGGGCTGATTCTCGCAGCCCGCCCGCAGGGCGGCTGGGGCCAGCCGGGCGGTGCCACGGGGGCGGCCCAGCCGGCTTCCCGGTCCCCGACGGGTGGAGGGCCAATTCTCGGAATCGGCCCTCCGCCCGTCGGGGGCCGGGAGGCCGGTTGGGCCGCCCCCGTGGCGCCGCCCAGCGGGCGGGCCGCGCCCCCACCACCACCACTTTTTTTTTTAATTTCAAAATATTATTTTTTTTTTTAATTATTTATAATAAAATTCGTTTTGTTTTAATTTTATTATTTTTTTGTTTTAAATTTATTATTATTTTTTTTTTGTTAATAATTTTTATTAAATTTTGCCCATTTTTTTATTTAATTGATTTTTTTTTTTTTTTTTTAAATTTCATAATTTTTCTTTGTTATTAACTTTTACGTTTAGTTTTTTAATATAATTTTATAAAATTCAATAAATTTTATATATATTTTTTTAATTTATTTGGATTTAATATTTTTTTTAAATGTTTTACTTTTTTATTATTTTTTTTTTGTTAATTACATAAAATTTTATATTTTTTTATTTCAATTAAAATTGTGTATTTAAAATTAGATTTTTTTTTTAATGAAACTTAATTTTTTTAATTTTTTTTTTTATTTAATATATATATATATATTTTTTTTTTCAATTTTCCATTTTTAATTGATTTTTAAAGTTTTTAAAGTTTTTCGTTTAACAATATTTTTTTTTTTCTTTTATATTTAAAATTTATTTTTTCTTTCAAAATTTATTTGTTTATTCATTTATTTATTAAAATTTAATATTTTTGTTTTTAAATTTAATTTGTTATTTTAATATTAACCTCTTTTTTTTTTTTAATTTAATAAAATTTGATGTATATACCTATTTTAATTTAAGTTCATATATATATATTTTATTTTTTATAATTTAAATTTAATTTATTTTTTATAGTTTATTTGTTTTTTTAATATATATTGTTTTAAATTTGATATTTTCATTGTATTTTTTATTTATTTTTTATTTTCAATTATTTTTTTTTTTTTGAATTTTTAAATTTATTAAAATTTAATATATTTCCTTAAATTTAATTATTTGTTTTAAATTTCTTTTTCTTTTTTTAAATTTAATAAGCATTTTCTTTTTCTTTTTTAAATTTAATTTCTATATTTTATTTTTTATAATTTCCTTCTTTTTTTAACTTTTTTTTTTTTTGTAATTTAATATTTTTATTTAGTTTTTATTTTAATTTTTTAATTTCTATATTTTTTTAAATTTTAATCTTAATTTTTTTTTGGTTTATTTTTTAATTTTTTTCCTTAAATTTTAGGTTTTTTTTAATGATTGAATTAAAATTTTTACTTTGTTTTTATTTTTATTTTTTTTATCTTCATATATTTTTAAATTTTAAGCTTTTAAATGTTTTTATTTTTTAAATTTATTTTTTTTCTTAAACTTTAGGTTTTTTTTAATGTTTGAATTTTAAAAATTAAAAAATGTTACTTCTATTTTTAAAAATGCCAAAAGTATGACACAAATTTTTTTTTTGTTATTCCAGCATCAACTGGTTTTGTTTTGAGGGTGTTTTTTCAATCTTTTTTTCAAGAAACAATTTTGTTTTTACCATAATTTTATAAAATGTTGAAATTTGACCTTAAAAAAAAACGAAGTGCGTTCTGGAAGACACACTTTTTTTGGGGGGGTGTTTTTTCAATCCTTTTTTCAACAAACAATTTTGTTTTTAGCATAATTTTAGAAAATGTTGAAATTTGACCTTAAAAAAAAAACAAGTGCGTTCTGGAAGACGCACTTTTTTTTTTTGGTGTTTTTTCATGTTTTTTGAGAGTTTTTGGGGTAGAGTTCCCGTTTTGAGGTCAGGTTACCTATTTCATCGGTAACAGTGTTAGGAGCTCATAACATACCAGAAAATCAAGATTCAAATCAAGATATTCAAGTAAGTTAGATAAGTGTTACAGATTCTGAATCCCAGTATGCTGACCTTATCTATTACTTGAAAAATGGGTATGCTCCTTCTAATCTCAGCTATAAGAGTAAACGCGCTTTAAGGTTAAAGGCTATTAAATATGAGATCATCGATAATGTGTTATTTAGAAAAAATTATGATTCAATTTTATTAAGATGTCTTGAAAAGACTGAAGCTGAAAAGGTTTTGCAGGAGTTGCATGATGGACCAGCAGTAGGTCATTTTGGAGGTGATACCACAGCTCACAAAATAATTCGTGCTGGTTATTACTGGCCTACCCTTTTTAAAGATATGCATGATTACGTAAGGAAGTGCCGAATTTGTCAAACTGCAAGTGGAAGACAAAGGAAACTAGCTTTTCCTTTGCAACCAGTGACTATTGAGCAACCATTCGAACAATGGGGGCTTGACATTATTGGTGAGATAGTACCTCATTCTTCCAAACAACACAAGTACATCCTTACTGCAACTGATTACTTTACAAAATGGGTAGAGGCAATCCCGTTGAAGGTAGCCAATTCTGATGCAATTATTGATTTCATAGATCAATTCATCATAACCAGGTTTGGTGTACCTAACGCTCTAGTATTTGATAATGCATCTTACTTCTCTCGAAATAGTTTAATAGAATTTGCAGTCAAAAGAGGTTTTAAATTAAAATATTCGGCAAATTATTATCCACAAGGTAATGGTTTTGGCTAAATCCACTAACAAAAACCTTATCAAAATCATTAAAAGGACCATTGATCAAAATCAAAAGAATTGGCACAAGTCTTTAATCTTTGCATTATGGGCTGATCGTATCACTGAAAAAGCTTCAATAGGGACCTCACCTTTCAATTTGGTTTATGGAAAAGAAGCTGTGATACCATCAAATTTAACTCTTCCATCATTAGCCCTAGTACAATTTATTGAAGAAAATCCTTCTTTATCCATTCAACTGAGATATGATCAAATCCTTAAATTAGAAGAAGATAGGGATAAAGCAAAAATTACTCATGAAAAACATCAACAGCTTGTAAAATCTTCTTTTGATGCAAGTTCTACCGGCTCAAAAATTTTGTCAATTGGTGATCTTGTTCTGAAATGGGATAAAGCACACGAAGAAAAAGGTAAACATACCAAGTTTCAAAAAATGTGGCTTGGACCATTTCAGATCGTTGAGAAGATAGGCTCAAATACATTCATATTCCAAGATCTAAAAGGTAAGAGAGAATCTCTTACTGTAAATGGGCTTATCTTGAAGAAATTATTTTCATAAGGAGGTAACCCCTTCTTAAACTGTACATATTCCTTTCTGCAGAATTTTGATTGTTTTTGTTTTTTTGCAAATAAAGGTTGTTTATGAGTCTCTGATCGACTGTTTACTATTTAAGAAAATTTCTTCAGAAGAATATTCTAAATATTTATTTTGTGTAATAAGAATTTTTAAAGTAATGATCACAGTTTTTGAATAGTTTAAAATAAGATGTTAAACTTTGGAAGATTATTCCAATCATTTGCATGATCTTTTGAAAACTTGAGAAGAATGTAAATCATCGTAGGTTTATTGAGCAGAGAAAGGTTATCTGTAAAAGTAAAGATTTTTCAAAAGTTTTGGAACTCAAAAAAAACTCTGAAAATTGTCATCCATTGATTCTTAAGGATAAAACTATTTCACCCCATACATTTAAGTTGTGATTTTTTAGAATGTAATTCTAAGAAATTTGAAAATTTAAGAGATAAGAGGTCTCATTATGAGCTGACTTACCATGTTCATAAGGAGTAATAAAACTGACATTACCAATACTGCATACCAAAACAGGGTAATGGCTTATAAATATAAGAAGGGGTCTCATCACGAGCCAGCTTGTTTAGTTTAATTATAACCAGTGAATGGCATTGTTATTAACTGGCTACCAAACTAGAACAATGGCTCTTAAAATAAAAAAATAAATAAAAGAAAAAAACATGAGATAATAAGTCTTATGAATTTATCTTTTAAAAAGTCATAATTTTAGTTGGATGGGACAATGAATGGTTAATGGTTTAAAGGTAACCCTGTTGAGACTATGAACGTTTGCTGGCAGCGGAGGCAATACCTATGGCAATAGAGTATATTATAAAACCAAAACTTGGAGAGATCCACTTACTTCATTATTAACAACACCAATCAAAGCGTGAAATAACCCAAAAAAAATTTATTCTTAAGGAATTAGAAAGAAATTATGAAATGATTTTTATTTCTTTTTCATAGTTACATTTTATTTGAATTATCCTAAGATAGTTTTCATTATCTTTAAAAATCTTTACTTACTAAAGATAGAATGTTCATTTTATTTTTTCAGAGATAACTGTTTCTTTCAGTGAATCGCCAATTGTTGTAACCAGCAACAACCCCCCTTTTATTTAATATTAGTAATAATACTAAATAAATGGGGACCCTTAGTTAAAAAATCCAAAAAAACAATTAGGATTTGTTTTCCTTTTCAAATAAAACTTTCTATCATAAACTTATAGAAATCCCTTAGAAAGAACATTAAGAGACACTTAAGTTTATGATAAATTACAATAAAATTGCTCTTTAAAAAAAATAGTGCATCCATAGCAAAATGGTATATATCTTTTATAAAACTAAAAATGCGACTTTGCGCTTTTGCGATAATGCGATCCCAAAAGCCTATACAATAAACGTATTGGTCCCAAATTTCATAGCACAGAAAACAGAAGTGATTAATGAATACCTTTTGTGCTATTTTCAATTTTGCGCTTTTGCGAGATTTGCGATATGCGCTTTTGCGCTATTGCGCAATTTCCGCTTTTGCGCTATTTTACATAACTGCGATGGCTTCATTTTGCGATATTGCGATATTGCGACATTGCGATATTGCGATATTGCGCAGCAAATCGCAGATCGCAATGTCGCAGATTCATGTAGGCGTGTTGTCCAAAGGCAATCTTCCCATATATCAAATCTGTTATGCGCTTTAATGATTAAATTAAATGATTGGATTGACAATTAATGGTAAATGACATTTTGTTTTGATTGAAAGTCGTTCCACGATTAAAATAGTATATTTCATCCGCCTTCACATTTAAAACAGTCTCATCACCTTTCTTATGCCATTACTCTCATTTACTCGTAAAACGCAGGCACGAAGGAGCAAACGTCTATACAAAGCTTTCACTAAACACTATGGGTAAGAAGGAGAAGAGTTCGAATTCTGAAAACAGAGAAATGGCTTCGCTATATGCAGACACCGCTTGTAATAAGGATGCCGGTATATCCATTTGGGAAGGAATGTATAATCTGTTAGAAGAAGAAAATCCTGTGGTGATGAAAGTTGTGGCTACAGCAGGTTCTAGTAATACATCTGAAGCAACCTTCAAAGAACTGGTTTGTTCATTTCTCCATAGGATAGCGGAAAGGCTGAGGATTCTCCCGTATACGGACATGGTGCAATGGGTGCTGGACAACACTGATATTTCAGACAAGAAATTTAGAACTCCATCTGAAGAGCCAATCGGGTCATTCACCACGGAAGACGTATTGCTGATGTATAAGTTGCCGGAACCTCATGCGCCTTATAATAACCAATTTATGAAAGAATTTGCCAGAGAAAATGTGAATTTGTCAGAATGCACACAGGAATGGACCAAAAGAGATGAGGCATTGAAGAAAAACAAACACAGGTGGACAGTACCAAAAAAGGATGTTTTAGACGTTGTTCACAAGTTCAAATATCCAAGTGGGCAAATTGACACAGTTTCTACCACAAGATAAGGTATGTAAGTTTGCCAAAATTATCCTCTATAGAGCTTTTAGAAGTTATTGAAGAAGCTGTTGGAGGTCAAGAGTTCTCAGAGAAACATAAAGCTCTTCTTGAGAAAAGTCGGGAGTTGAAGAGACTTGAAATAACTGTAAGACAAAATGAGGAAACATTGACCAAATTCAAGGCACTTAACACTGAGTAAGGAAAAAGATGTAAAGCGTGTTCGGCACAGAGAAAAATTACTGCTAAAGGTCAAATCGATAAAAAAGAAACTACTTTGGCTAAAGTATGATATGAGAAAATGGTGAAGCAAAATCAAGATGAAATTGCAAAATAAATAACAGAGCAAAAAAGCTCCATTAAAGGAAAATGCACAAAGAGAAGGCAACAGAGGAGGCGGCTACAGCGGCAAACACTCTTACTGATTGTTTAAATGACAATTTACACAAAGCTAATTTGATTCCGGAAACTGTTCCAGGATATCTCCCACAGGCACATCAACTGCAAATAGAATGGAGGCAAAAGGAAAAAGAAAGAGAAAAATCAATCCAAGGGCTGACAAGATTGAATTGGGACTCATACTAGATGTACTTAGTGAAGCCACACAGTCAGCACAGTGCGCTTAATTGTATCATCAATGCTACAGAGAAGATTGCGCCTACGCTTGCCGACTCCGTCTTTTCAGGACAGTTGAATTATGAAGTCGGTCAACCGCATCTTCTCAAAACTATGCTAGATGCCTGCAAGTTTAAAGATCAAGTTCATAGATAGTTAGATTTAGTTTTAATTTTACTGTATTTTAGCCTAGGAAAAGGACGGTCATTGAACCGAATCCTTAATTTTTGTAATAAGACTCTTTTTGGATTTAGCTAAGTAGTATTTAAACCCTTCTCATGCATTTAGAGAGGGGTCCTGGATCTTAGTATTTTTTGACTTGGAGATTGCATTTCTGTACTCCATTGTCTTATATATTTTTAAAAAGGATCACATCTGGTGATTTTTATGCGGAATTATCTTTGAAGTGTTGCATTTCTGTACCTTGGAATTTGATTTTGCATCAGAGTTATTGGATTAGAGTATCATATTTCATTTGAAAGTCTTCAAGATGAATAAGGTATTTCTATCTGTTCACTATTGATTTCTTTTGTCTTATGATATTCGCTTTAAAAATTGCTATCATTTATATATATTTGTTTTCACAACGCTTCTTTTTATATATCATTTCTGAGTATAATTGAAACGTTATCTTTCATAAGTATATATAGATGGTATACAATGATGAATGCAATATGCTAATACAACTCTGTTTAATTTCTTAAACAGAGTTATTTTTATTTGTTTCTGCATATTTCAATTTAAATAATAATACATTTTCATGGTTATTGTTAAATTGGAACAATCTTAAGTTGTATTCACATATAATTACCCGGGTTAGTGTTAGAATTTCTTTACCAGTATTTAGTTTAAATTAGATAGTTTTATTTTAGTTAATTTAGTCCCATTTCCACCCATTCAAACCAATCCATTTAGTTATAAGGAAACTGGTCCTTTAAATCCAGTCGGAGCCACCATACCAAACGGAAAAGGAGCTGTCTTAAGGTCCCGACCGGGTGGTTTTCCCCGATGTTTGAAGCAGAGATTTTCTAGGCTTCAACATGTTCTTAGTGAGGACTGAAGGGAAAATAATGAGTTGGTTACGATTTTCATTAAGACTAATGTTGATCTGATTCACAAAGTGAAAAGTGACAAACCTTGCTTTGGGATACATATGAGGACATGAATAACATAATAGAGGGAGACAAAAATCCTTGAGAAGGAGAGTGCAAGAAAAAATCACCCATGCAGGCTTCATCTCACATATCAAGGTTGACTCATTGATAGGTGTGACAAATTCAAAAATCCCCTGCACATTTTTTGTAATGTGATCAATCCCAAACACCGTTATGAAAATTTTCTTGATGGTAGTAACAAGAGGAAGTTCCCACACAAGTATAATAAAATGTACCAATGAGGACATTATTTTAATAGATTTTTCCAACTATGATAAAGGATATACTAGTTTGCATATAGTTCAAACAACTTTCTTCAAAGAGTTTTCTCCTAGAACGACACAACTTTCAGATATATCTTCCATTGGTGAAGAAATGACATTGGACCTAATTTTCTAGGAGTTAGTTTATGGGATTGGATCAGATCAATTAATGAACATTGACATTTGTGTCTTTTAACATGTCACTAGTTCATCAGCATGTGAAAGGACTTACGAGACCCACAACATTATCAATTTATTAAATTGCAACAGGTTGGATTCACAAAAGGTTGAAGACTTGGTCTACACCCAATCCAATCTATGAGTCTTGTCTCAATAGAAGGATAAATATAAACTAGGGCCTTACAGAAATATGATAGAAATCCTAAAGATGATGGATTGGAAGAAAATTTCGAGACTTTTGGCTTGTCTTCGCAAGAACAAGGCACTTCTACACATGAAGTATCTTCTTCTAGCTCTGCATTGACTTATGGTGTCAAAACTAATTTTCAAGTGTTGTTTATTCTACAAATTTCACATTAAAAAGGATGGTATGATGTGATGTTAGAAATAATCTCCATAGACATATGAAAATTGAGACCGGATTTGTCTTAGGATAAATTCCTAGAAAGAATCCTCGATACATAACAACCCTATATAACTATCACCGAGAACACTATCAACAAACCAGTTCAATTTTCATTCTTTCCTTTCACTTACGCAGACAATACAAATCTAAATGATAAGATTAGATATCAATTGATTATAAGGAACCTAAAACTCAATCAGCCTGGGTAGCTTATGCTTCTTATGGTTTTAAATATCCCATTTATCAATCTCAACGTAATACCATTGTGAACATTCATTCCTTAAATGAGAAGAGAAAATCATATATTGTAAGATATCGTATGTAAAAATTATAATTATACATCCATGATCCAACATTGTCCATATTTTATTTCGACCTCTGAAAAAAATTGAAACGCTTAACAGTTTAGTAAGTAAAAATGTTTTAATTTCCTCTACAGGTCTGGGATTTAAATTGAAATTTCCCTGGGCTCCCTAAATACCAACTAAGCATTTTATATATCTTGAACAAAAATTTTCCAAAACATTCAAAAAAAATTCAATTTGTGTCATTTGTTTGAGATTACAAAAATTCCCTTGAAGAAGATTTTCATAAATAAAATTCTAGCCACAAATTAATGAGGAAGCCAAAAAATAGAAATAACACGTAGAAGATAACAGACCTCAGTATGAGTCATCGTCCTCCAAGTCCTGATCCTTTGTTGACTCCCCTACATGGGAAAATCCATGAAATATACCTGAGTCAAGAAGATCTGAGATATGATTTTATTTTTTCCTATACCAAAGTGTCAATTTATTCTTCAATGTCCATTTGACACTGGACTAAGTATTCTTTCATCACATTAACCAAATAATAAACGCTCGCAATCACCCAGTATTATGCCTAAAATCACTCGATAGGCTTTTCTCATTTCATCTAGTCTTGTGCAATCCAATCCGGGTCCTATCCATGAGCCTTCAAATCATCCTCACACCCGCCTCTGTCTTTTCCCATCTCTAAGGAGATCTTTGTAAAATTTCTTGGAATTTATCAAAGTGTCAAATTTAACATATTAAACAGAATTAGCATCCCCTTATGTCTAGAGTGATTCAAACCTGGTTGGAGAAAATTAATCTAGAGGGAGCTTTCCATTATGCAATGGAGTTTTATCCTAAAGGTAGATATGGTTTAGAAACCCTGCTGGTAGATATGCTCAAGAAACCCCCCCCCCCCACCCCACCCCCCCGCAGATTTCCCATTTAAATGGGAAGGGATATTTTTATTTATCTCATACTAAAAGAGCAGACATTGCTACCTTCAATAGGGTACTTTGACCTATCTTTCCCCATTGAGACGAAGCCCATTTCAATACAGTTAGTCCTAAAATTAACTCCTATTTAGGCCTTCTTGATGCCTGCAATGGTGAGACTATCTTTACATTCCACTTTCCATATCATTAATCCATCTTCTCCAAAGCTGGAAGTTGCAACGTGGGTATCCTAATACTGCACAAGCCGAGGTAAAATTTGTTGCAACTGAAGGACTACATGCTCCTTCAACTGTCTATTCTTGCTACTTCGAAGGGAAAAATTGGTGACTCCCTTCTGGCTTCAGTGAGTATCATTTCCAAATACTAAGGGTTGCTTGCTAAATATCTTTATCTGGAACCTCTTCATGTTTGAATCTCACACCCCTAGCCAAAAAAGGGGAGGTAATGAAATTTACCTCGATTTCCCATTACTAGTGAAAGTATGGCTTCCTAAACTCATTCACTGGTCCTGTATATTTTCTTGTTGAGAGCATCCAACGCCCCTGCATATGTAAGGGAGGATCCATTACTGAAGACTCTTCAAATACTGGGAAAATTCAACTAGGCCTAAATCTCTAGAAATGGATCATGGTATAGGGTGCCTAGACTTAGAAATCATGGGGCTATTGAAGCAAATCCCACTCTTTATCAAGGCAAATACGAGTGAATCGAGCTTGGAAAATAAAATTACAGTCGAAACCAGGGGAATCAAGAAAATCGGTCTTGGAAGAAAAAAAATTACGGTCGAAAACTAGGGGAATCAGGCGAATTAGGCTTGGAAAAAAAAATTACTAATAAAAAACCAGGGGAATCAGGTGAATCGAGGTTGGAAGATAATTTTTTGGAGGCAAAAATGCATTTTATTGTATTATTTTTATAGGCGAAAATATAATATTTTTTTTATTTTTAAAATACTTTTTGGGCTAACTATAGAAAATTGGTGTAATATAAAAAACTCGCTCCTCTAAAATATAAAAACCCTTAAATTTTGCCTATGGGCTAAGATTCGCACCTAAAATTTTCTATGACCGTGGTCTTCACAGCTTGGTGGACACATGGGGCTAGTGTTTAATGTTATAATTTTGACAGTGGGGGGGTGCTAGCCTCCTGCCCATGGTCCCATTCCCAGGCGTGGTGACCAAGGTTGGGACTAGACCTCGGCTCCCGCCCCTAAACTCAAAACTATTACAGTTTAACTATATGCATAAACCATAATATGTTAAGTACTAATGAAATGGTGCGGGGGTGAAGGCTCTATGCTAGTTTCTTGGAGATCACAGGTTCAACCTTTGCCCGCTCTGCTCAGACCTTGACCAAAATTTTTGTGTCCCTTAGGCTGCCACATGGTGGCCCTTGGCCATGCCACGCGGCAGCCTTTGATTGGTCGCATTAAAACCCAATCAAAATTCACCATTTCAAACCAATGATGCAGTGCCACTTGGAAAAATATAATTTGCAGAGGAAGATACTCTTTTACTATTCAACTTTGCACATGGGCATTCCCAATCAACATTATGGACTACTAACTGGACTGTCCTTGTACTTTTAAAAAAAATTGCATGTTTGACAAAGTGGACAAAATGTGTTTCTGGGAGCATATGGTGTCAGTTTTTCGCGAAACGAGTTGCACAGGATTCAGAATGATGAGATATACGTATTCGTTCAGGTTCCACACCAATATAACAACTTTAATTTTTTAGCATAATTTTCAACACCTAATCAATATTAGAGCTTGTGGATAGTGATGTGTTTGGACCTATGTTGGTTCCATCACTGGTTAAGTCTATGTAATATGTATCATTTATATATGACTTATCAAGGAATACATGGATATATTTCCTCAGGAATAAATCTAAAGTCTTTGACAGTTTTAAAGAATTCAAGGCTCTGGTAGAAAACTAGACAGAGAAGAATATAAAGGTGTTGAGGACAGATAATGGTGGAGAATTCTGCAAGAAGGAATTTGAATACAATTGTAAGAAGTGTGGAATAGCACGATAGAATAATAATCCATAACACCTCAGCAAAATAGAGTTTTAGAAATAATGAACATGACATTGATGGAAAAGGCAAGAAGCATGCACAATGGTGTCGGGTTAGGACAAGAATTATGGGCAGAGGCAGTGTGGACTGCATGTTACTTGGTTAATATATCACCTTCATCAGCGTTGGAGTATAAGACTCCACATGAGGTGTGTAATGGTAAGAAACCATCTCTTTCACATCTGAGGGTATTTGGTTGTGATGCATATGTACTTGTTCCAAAGGATAAAATAACCAAATTGGATAGTAAATGTGAAAGGTGAATATTTATTGGGGATAAGGATGGTTTAAAAGGTTATAAGCTCTGGAACACATCAAAAAGGAAGGTTGTGTACAACCGATATGTGGTTTTTAGATATGTGAAAGATGTTATTAAACATGAAGTCCCACCAAAGGAACCTGAGAAGATAGAGTTTGAGCTAAAGGAGGAAGAATCAAACTCTACAATAGAACAAGATTCAGAATAGGAAGAGCCACAAACTCCAGCTTTGAGAAGATCAGTTCGAGAAAGAAGGAAACCATAAAGGTATAGTCCATTTGATTTCTGTTCAAATTTTTCTTTATCTATCACTGATGATGATCCCATAACTTTCAGTGAGGTAGTAGATTCAAAGGATGGAAAACCCTAGAAAGAGGCCATGGTGGATGAAATGGCATATTTGGACAAAAATGAGGCTTGGGATCTAGTGGATTTTCTAGATGGAAGGAAACCCATTTGTATAAAATGGGTGTTTAAGAAGAAGATGGATGCAGAAGAGAAGGAGGAGAAAAACAAAGCTCGACTAGTAGAAAAAGGTTATTCCCAGGTGACAGGAATTGATTTTGGTGATATTGTTTCTCCTATTGCTAAGGTAGATTCTATTAGATTACTTTTATCTGTTGCTTCTACTTTTTATTTTGATGTAGAACAGATGGATGTGAAGACAAATTTTCTTCACAGGGATCTGGAAGAAGAGATATACATGAAGCAACCTGAAGGCTTTGTGATGAAGGGTAAGAAAAAAGTTGTATGCATATTTAAAAATTCTATCTATGGGTTAAAATAGTCACCAAGGATGTGGTATCAAAAATTTGATACATATATACGGGGACTTGGATTCACTAGAAGCAAAGTGGATCATTGTGTGTATTTTAAACTACTTGGTGACCGTGTTATTTATTTGGTCTTATATGTGGAGGATATGTTGATGATTGGAAATGATAAAGAAATTATATAGGATTTGAAGACCTAATTGTCCTCCAAGTTCAACATGAAGTATTTTGGTGCTGCAAACTATATTTTGGGCATCAAAGTTAAACGAGATCGAGAAAAGAGGAAGATCTAGTTAAACCAGAGGAAGTATGTTGAGACAATACTACAATTGTTTAATATGCAGGATAATAAACCAACGAAGGCTCTTATTCACGTAGGTGTAAATTTATCTGTTGAACAATGTCCGAAGACACAAGAAGTAGAAATTTCCCATGTTCCATATGAAAGTGTAGTTGATAGCTTGATGTATCCAATGGTTTGCACTAGACCAAAAATTTCACATGTAGTGGGAGTATTGAGAAGTTTTATGTAAAAACCAAGGAAGGAGCATTGGATAGTAGTGAAGTGAGTTTTAAGGTATTTGCATGGCACTAGTGACTATGGTCTGTGCTACCAAGGAAGACCATGAATGGACAGAATTTTGGACATCCATGGCTTTTTTGATGTAGACTAGGTTGGATATCTAGATCAGAGAATATATACACGTGGATATGTGTTTAACTTATTTGGAGGAGTAGTCAGTTGGATTAGAAAAATACAGTTTGTAGTTTCTCTTTCAACTACAAAGGTTGAATACATGACATCCACTCATGCAAGAAAGGAAGAATTTTGGTTTCAGAGATTGTGTTCAAGTATGGGGTTGGTACAACGAGCTATAAGGATAGAATGTGACAACCAAATTGAAATTTTCTTGGCAAATAACCCTGCTTATCATTCAAAGACAAAGCACATTGATGTCTAGTATCACTTTGTGAGGGATATGGATGAGGACAAAAAGTGTTCTTGGTAAAGGTGGACATTTTGAAGAATGTTGCAAATGCATTGAAAAAGTCTGTGAGCACTGAGATTTTTTCTTGGTGTAGATAATCAATGGCCATTGTAGGGTTGGACCAATGGCTAAGCAGGTAGAAATTTTAATAAAATTATGTATTTCCTGGATTCTCCTGATCTAACAATTATATGACACTATTAAATATAGAATCGCTTCTACAAAAATCTTTGTGGAAATTTAAAACACGATCACCAATTGTAAACACATGAAGAAATATCATTCACACATAACATAGATGTTTACTGCAAAATAATAAAGCTAAAAACCCCACTATCATATATTATGTATATATCATGGATCATGAAACATTCTCATACAAAAGTCTACTCCAAGAGCTTTCAGTACAATATACAATCGTCTCACACTGTCATGGAGAAATTTGGCAAATGCCTTAGCCAATTTTCTGCCTCACAATAGCTTGCCTCCACTGCTCAATCCAAGTTGATTACAAATACCATTTCGATGCAATCACACCTTCCCTGACTGTGCAATACTCATGAGCATATCCAATGTGTATTTGGCTTGCAAGAGTGCAATCCAATATAGTACAACTGATAGTCAACTGTTCCTTTCACCTATCTCTCAACTGGGTCTCCACTGGATCTGACATGCATGTAGTTAATAGTAGTAAATCTTCAGTTGCATGTGAGATCACTCCTTGTGAATTAATTTAATATTTAATTCACTGATCTCTCACTAGTGTATCTTTAGTTACAACTAGTTACAACTAGCACAACTGAGTTTAACTCACTTAACTGAGTTAAACTACTGTACAACTCACATAACTACACATCCAACTTTGTTACAACTTCGAATCACTCAGTTACAAATAATTCCACTTGCATGTCCCACAAACCAACCTTAGAACTCAAAATTCCTTCCGCTAACTGATTTTCCACTTTAGTTAACTGATTTCAAGTGCTTCAAGAGAATAGATTATTATTTATTGTCGAACTATTATTAAGGGGTAATAATAGTCAACATACATCTATAAATAGACATGTGATCTATATATAGACTTCACACATACATCTAAAAATATAACATCATCTATAAATAGAATTTTCTCAACATCTACAAATATACTTGCATTATAAATAGTATTTTCTCATCCATTCTAAAAATAGACATACACCTAAAACTATTACCTGTGGGCCCCACCTAGTGTAGGTGCTTAATTTTCACTAGGATCATCATCCTGTTGAATCTCAACAAAGCTCTCCCGTGTGGAAAATAAAACAACACGTGGGAGAATTTTTGGTATGTGTTCAATTTTTTTTGGACCCTATAATAGGTGGGCGTACCAACCTATGGTTTTGTGCATGTATTTTGCACATGGTTTTGGGCATGATGGTTTTTTTTCCATGGCATTTTGTAGATTCGGTCAAGGGAACTATGATTATGTTCTAATCCAGGGTTAAATGGATTGGGTTTTATGAATGCTTCGACATGTATATATATGTGTTGTAACATTGAAAGGAATATAATTAAAAATCAATCTAGTAGTCCCAGTTTTTGGATCTAGGGGAAAATATATGTGTATATATTTTTTATATTTTATGTTGTCACCATTGTTTAATTTTTGTTTTACGAATTCGTTTGTAGGTCATTTATTTACAGGGTTAAAACCTACAGTTTTTAGTGTGAGGATTTTCTCAAAGGGAATTTAGGTTATCTAACCTCTCCCTTCCCCCCACCTTTGACTCCATCATCATTTTCATCGAGCAATCTCTATGTTATGGTCTCTGCACCATTTAGGGTTTTACGCTTCCCTTGGCTCTTTGGTTGTAGAAGGAGTTTACATATATTCATTCTCCTATATGCTAATAATAAGTTTGAAAATGGGTTTCAATGGCATCGATACTGCAATTTTCTACTGCAGGCATGCTCAATTGGTAACCTCTTCCACAAGTTATGCACTCTTGCTTTAGGGTTTTTCTTTTCATTTATATTTTTGTTACTTTCTCTTAATTTTCCCACTATGATGGGGATTAATTATTTTCCCCTTGATATGATTTTTGTTTCAAGGTTAGTAGAAGGCTAACTCTTAATTATGTAATGAACAAGGGTTCTACCCATGACACTTAACCTGCAAATGGAAAACCACAACCTCAATTCTTTGGAGGAAAATAGTAGGTAATATTATGCTCAATTTTTCTTCTTTGATTTCCTTTCTTGAGTATATTTCCATATTGTTTGTATAAAATTGCACTGGTAATTATTCATTTAATTGGTAAGCTAGAGCTTGGTCTTGGTTGCAGGTCCTGATGGCTAGGGTTTACAATACTCTAAAATCCATGCTTTACATAACCTCTCTCTCTCTCTCAAGTTTTTTCTCCACACTACGGAAAGAAGCCTCATATTTCGATTTTGGTTATATTATAGTAGAGGTTTATGCTAATTTTTGGCAGCTCAGTGAAAAATTCCAACTATTGTAATAGATTCCTCTTTCCGAGAGGAATTTGCTTTTACCTTTGAAGCACTAGATTTTGATAAGGGCAAGTATATTTTTGAAGTGAATCCCACAATGTCACATTTGATCAGGTCAACCATAAAGAAAATTGGACACCCTTGGAAGCCTATAAATACAAGTCGAGTGATCGTCATTTGGATATCATAATAAATAGTCTTCTTCTCTCTTCTTTGGATTATTTTTCACTGGTTGAGCATCACGTAATTTGATAAATTACCAACAAGAGGTATGGTAACTTATTTCTCATTTTAAAGCATTTAATATCAATTTTTTTCCTCGAGTTAGAAATTCCTCCATAGATACATTAGCTAATGCAAATGTCAATATGTTACCTTTAAGAGATGGTTTTTCTATAGAGATTATTTATAAACTATATGTGCCTGATAACACAAATACATTTTATTTTTTTAATAATGACGAACAGATACTACATTTTATGGCCAATAAAAATGTGTTTAAAATTGCGGCTATCGAAGAAGATGAGCATAATAAAGCTTTGCAGGGAGTAGCTGAAACATCAAAAGGAAATGTTATGCCTAAAGGTGTGGTGTCTCTTGAAAAAATTTATGACCTGCAAAACCATTTCAGAGGGCAAGTTAACACTAAGACTCAAATATCAAAATTATCATATGAACAAGTCATTTTGGGAACCCATGATGGTATGAAATATGTAAACCTCGACACATGTTTTTCTCCACAAGAATGAAAAACATTTATCTATATTTTCAAACAGTATCGTGATGGGTTTTCATGGACATGCGATGATTTAAAGATATATGATACACATATTATCCAACATGTCATTTCTATTAAGTAAGGGGAAAATTCATTTCAACAAAATTTGAGGAAAATTCCTCCAATGCTTGAACCCCTAATCCAAAACTAGTTAAGGAAGTTGTTGGATGCTCAGATCATTTTCAAAGCAAGACATTCTACTTGGGTATCCAACTTGGTCCCTGTGAGGAAATATTACAGTGAGATATGCCTGTGTGTCATTTTCCATAACCTCAAATGGGCTTAAGATAAGGATAATTACCCAATGCCTTATATGTAACAAATTCTCCAAACAATAATTGAGTCGCAGATGTTATCGCTACAAGATGGGTTATCTGGATATAATTAAGTGCTAGTAGCATAACCATGTCATCTAAATACCACCTTCAGGACAAAGTAGGGAAAATTTTCTTCTAAGTGCATGCCATTTGGAATTATTAATGACAACGCCACTTTTAATATGGGTATTGACATCATGTTCTGTGGCTTAATTGGATAAAGTGTAGTAGTTTATTCGGATGATGTAACTATATTTTCAAAGAAAATATCAGACCATGTGAGTCATCTTAAGCAGATATTCAAGTGATGTCGTAACTATGGGATTTATTTGAATCCCAAAAATAACGATAATGAAGGAAATGAATGACTTATATCTCTTATGAGTGTTGGTTTATAGGGGTCATAGTTGAACTAAATTTCTATTGATAAACAAGACTATGAATTATATAAAGTAATTAAGCATTTTAGGCCCTATCTTCTTAAATCTCACGTGATTATATATGTACCTCATCCAACAGTTAGAATTATCTTTTTAAAACAAGAGCTCGGTGAGAAGAGAGTGAATTGGATGACCTACTTACAATAATATGATTTGGAGTTTAAGCTAACTAATATTTTCAAAATCCATAGCCTCTGTAAACTTGCAACAGAAGAAAGATATTCTCCAAAAGAGTATATTTTAGGATGGGAACATGAAATATATATGTATAATATTGAACACATTCCTCCAACAAGGTCAACCACACCTTGGTATTCAGATATACAACAATATATAGAGAATGGAAACTTTCCCACACATTTATCGAATAAGAAGAAAATAGAATTACGCCCTAATTCTCTATCTTATCAGCTCCTACATGGAGTGATTTCTGAAATCACCATAATGGTGTCTTGCTGAGATGCCTAGAGCCTTAGGATACATTAAGGGTGCTAAAATATTTGCATGATGGACTATAATGTGGAAACTTTGTGAGTGATACAACTGAACATAAAGTAATGAGGGTTGGTTATTTTTGGCCCAGTTTATTTATGGATGCTCATGCTTATGCCCAAAAGTTCCTAACATGTTAGAGATGTCTTGGTCGAGATCATAAATCAATCGCCCAACTGCTACCAATAGCGGTAGAGGAACCTTTCCAACAATGGGGACTAGATGTTATTAGTTAGATCTTTCCACATTCATCTAAGTAACAATTGCACATTTTTACAACAATATATTATTTCACTCGGTGGGCTAAAGAGGTTCCTTTAAGACAATTCAATGAACATGAAGTCATCCAATTTCTAAAATAGAACATCATAACCAGGTTCGATTTTTCAACATCGCTTATCTTTGATAATGAAAATTTCTTTTCCTCATTGAAACTTTATTATTTTGCATTATAAATGGTATTTTTTAAAGCATGCATCAAATTATTACCCATTGGGGAACGATTTAACATAATCAAACAATAAAAATCTTATTCACATAATCAAGAAAACTATTTTATCTGAACAAAGGAACTAGCACAATTCTTTGATGAATGCATTATGGGTTGGCCGTGTAACTCTAATACCCTCTCTCAAAACCTCTCCATCCTTCCCTGTATATGGTAAAGAAGTTATCCTACCACTCAATATGTATCTCTCGACCTTGCAACTCTCCCAAGAGTCCCAAAGAAAACCATGTCTCCTCGTTCAGAGTAGGATAGATACCTTGCTTAAACTTATGGAAGAAAGGATCAAGATAGATAAATATTTTCCATGCACCAAAACTGTATCAAGCGTTCGTTCAATAAGAAATATTCAAGGACTAATAGTTTCGAGGTGGTTGACTTAGTATTGAAGTGGGATAAATCCCACGAAGAGAAAGGCAAACAAACAAAGTTCCAATATTTGTGGATTGGACCCTTTACCATCAAACAAAAGCTCGATATTAATGCTTTTAAGTTGAAAAATTTGGATGGGAGGACTAAACCTCTTCTCTTTAATAACTGAGAACTTAAACATTATTTTTAGTAGCAACTTAAGCTGCATCCCTAGTACAATTTCTCATTTTTTTTTCTATTACTTTGTTCATCGTATCCTTTTATGTTATGTCTTGTTTCCTTTCGTTTGGTCATTACACAAAAATAATACATTTGTGTGAAAGTGTGTATGGATTTGAAGGACAATGTGATGAAATAGATAAGGGATGTGATAACGGTAACATTTGGCTACATGTTAGTTCTCCTTCTTTGTTTGGGAAAACTCCTTAGGTTAAGAAAGGTCTAGATGGGAAATATGATGTATTCAATAATATAACCTTGAGTAAAACTATGATACTCGTATTAATTTTAGCATCTCCACTCCTCATACTTTGTATTGAATCTTCTTGGTGTTTTAATTTCTTATCCAATCAACTAATAGAGAAATCATAAGGGGAAAATCTATAAAGAGAAAACCTATATCAGAGGTTATGTATATACTTGTATGAAGGGCAACCTGTCTTACTCTCAATAATTCGAGATCCCTCTTCCACTCCATTGAAGTAATATGTTAAGTCCCTATATTAATAGTTAGTCCCTTATTATGTTACTATAGCCCCCCTTATTGTTATTTTTGTACCTCTGTAACCCCCATATTGTTATTATTGTGCCCCTACATTATTATTGTTAGGTCGGCTAGGGTTACATTGTGGCCCCACTAGGATTACATTGTGGCCCCATGGATTCCTATATATAGAAAGGAGGTTTTTTCATTTGTATCATCCAAGAATTGTTCATTTATGTACTATATTGGACGTTTCCCCCTCGAAGTGGCCGATTTCTAAGGCATTGATCTCACTTTCCTTCTATTTTTGGAGTTGGTTTCACAACATTTGGTATCGGAGCTTTGGATTCTAGGGTTTCGCTACACCAAACAGGTTATCGTGGCATATTCACTATAAAAAAATTTCTACGAAGGTTCAGAAGCTAAAATTTTTGGAGCACAAAGCCGAAATCATGAGGAACATCGTCACAAAATTTCAGAGCTTGGTTCACAATATTTTCAGAGATATGATCTGTGGAAGTTAGGTCTTTTTCAGGCTCTCGAATTTCATCACAAAGAGGTGATCTGGGAAAATATTCATAACTCTCTCTCTGAGCATCATATTGGAATTCTGTAAAAAGTGACTGGAATTACATGTTGTAGTTTCCTATCTATAAATTTCAGAGCCAAAGGAGCAAACTGTGACATGTGGAAGGTCATACAATTTCGCTCTACTAAACCAGTCCATAATTAGGTCATTGTGGGAGATTGGACATAAATTTGCCTTGAATAATCCAAATTAGGTCATACCTATGACATTCGAAAGAGGATACAGAGGGCAACCTTAGGGCCAAATTTCATATATTGAAGATCCGAAGTCACAAAGATAATTTATTTTCAATATCGAGCTCCTCAAAAGCAAGAAAAAGGTGTGTATTTGGTTTTTAAAATTGCATAACGTTTGTTTGAAAAAGCAGTTTGAAGTTATTACAAGGGCATATTTTAGAATTTTTATCAGTATTGGGTTCTATAATGCCTCCAAAAAATAATTCCATACCAATTAAGCCCTAAAAAACTATACTATGACATATGAAGAGGAAGAATTGCAGTATGAGATATCAAAATTACGGTACCAAGTGCAACAAGTTTCAATCTTACGAAGAGCAATCGAAGATGACATAGATGGTTTAAAATTAGAAATGAAGGCTAATTTGGATGGCTTTAAGGATCAAATAATAGCTAATATTGATGATAAATTAGTGGAAGATCAAATCGAGCATCGACAAGAAGTTCTCCAACTCTCAAAGGATAACCTAACTTTGGTGTAGAATCTAATGAAACAATAAGAAGATCAAAATCACATTGAAAGAAGTTATGAAGAAGTCACATAAACAAGAATTCGACAAGTATGATCAATTTCAGAGTATCTCAGCAAGTGGAAGAACTTTCCTGTAGAATATTCCACATGGGAGGATGAGAATTTTATATAGAAGCATCAAGAAATAATCAAGCGTTGAGGACAACACTTGTTTGAAGGAGAGGGGCATGTTAAGTCCCTATATTAATAGTGTATTCCCTTATTGTTTGATTAGAAAATGACCTACATAAAATCCTAGTGCACAACACACCCTCCTTATTCTCTCGAAATGTTCCCTCTTCCTAGCCTCTCTCCCAGTTGAGCTCACAATGCTCTGATAATGGATAGTCAAGTATCCTTGAGCCTTAAAATTGTGCCATGCAACTTTCTTTGTGACACAGGAATCCCAGTTGAGTACATGTTGCCCCAACAATATTCATTGAACCCCCCTTGTCCCTAAATACTCCACCATGTGCCTTCCATCAAGCCTCATTTTCCTAGTAGAGTTCACAACACATCCTCAATCCTCAACGCATAACCCTTGTTTCTTGAAATTTTTCCTTACACCCAGAAGCTCCGTCTTCTCTTCCCCAGAAAACTGATAATTCACAGTCAGAAATTTTTCATGAATATGATAGAATATGAGATTTTTAAGCTGAATTTTCTTTCCGTGAGTGATTTTAATTGTAGGTGTTACCAAAAAAACATGGCAAGGAGCAGAGAAAATTTTAAGGATGGAATTTTATCTTAAAGTTTAGCAACCTTGGCGAATGTTACTAATTCCTAATATCCAAATTTTAAATGTTTGATGATAATTTTGTAAAAAAATTTATATTTATAATTATTTTATATTATAAAATATATACTATTGGAGATTTTTAAGGTAAAACAATTTTATACTATAAATTTGGGTGAATTCATTTTTAGAATAATGGAAATTGCTAAATCTTTTTTTGGGAAAAATCATGGAATATTAGCCCACCTACGAATATTAGCCCCTAAAAATCTCCTTGGCAAGGAGGCATGAGAATACATGTCAAAGGAAGTAGAACAAAGAAGCATTAAAAGACAAAGGAACACATGATCACAACAAGTGAAAGAACGTCAAATTCCAAGGACCAAAGTGATCCATAAATACTCCATATGATCTCAAGACCCTTTGGAGGGAAAATGGAAACAACAATAATAAATTTTCATCAAGTATTGACTACATAAGTGGAAACATTGTCATCTATCAAGAAATTCCATGTCACAAGTCACTATGGGTCCAAGTCATTAATGTTAGTGGCTTGTCTTGTTGTCACCACATCATGATGTGGAAATAATGATGTAATTGTGTAATTATTCTAAATACAAGTATGTTGAAGTTCGAGAATCATATATGGACAAAAGAGCCACATGTATAAGTACAAAAGGCACAAAGAATTCCATAAGTCATGTTGAAGTCCAAAAGTCATTTGGAAGACAAAAGGTTATTTATAAGTACAAAGGTTATTTAGAAGTCCAAAGGTCACTAGAAGTTGAAAATTCATATATGAATTTCAAGGGTCATGAGGATATGAAGAATCATGTCTCTAGTTATGTGTTAGGTACCTATATTACTAGTATAGTCCCTTATTGTTATTAGTGTAACCCCCTTATTGTTATTATTGTACCCTTGTAACCCCCATTTTGTTATTATTGTGCCCTTAAATTATTATTGTTAGGTCGGCTAGGATCACATTGTGGCCCACTAGGATTACATTATGGCCCCATGGACTCCTATATATAGAAAGGAGGTTTTGTAAATTGTATCATCCAAGAATTTTTCATTCATGTAATGTATTGGAGGTTTCCCCCTAGAAGTGGCTTATTTCTAAGGCATTGATATCTCTTTTCTTCTATTTTTGGAGCTGGTTACACAACATTTGGTATCAGAGCTTTGGATTCTAGGGTTTCGCTGCTCCAAACAGGTCATCGTGGCATTTTCGCTATAAAAAATTTTCTACGAAGTTTCAGAAGCTGAAATTTTTAGGGTGCGAAGCTGAAATCCTGAGGAAGATCGTCTAAATATTTTAGAGCTTGGTTCACAATATTTTCAGAGATATGATCTGTGGAAGTTAGGTATTTTTTCAGGCTCCTAAATAGGTCATCATGGCATTTGCGCTATAATTTTTTTTCTACGAAGTCTCAGAAGCTAAAATTCATAGGGTGCGAAGCCGAAATCTTGAGGAACATCAACAAAAAATTTCAGATCTTGGTTCGCAATATTTTTGGAGATATGTGTTGAGCTCCAAAGATGTTCTTTCTTCCACCACATTCCACTCCATTTCCTTTGTCCATTATTAATTACAGGTTTAAATGATCAATAGAATTAATTAAAATTGCTTTAAGAATGTATATCATGACTAACTTGCTATGTTTTTATGATTTTGTCATTGTATTACTTTTTGAACTAGATCTAGCTATATAATGCAGACATTCTGTAGCTAGTTGTCGATTCTGCAGCTGTCTTCATGTCTACGCAGGTTCCAGGTGTCATCTCAGAGAAAAACACATATGGTCGTATTCCACATCACTCCCTCATCATTTGTTGCTCTCCACGAAGTTTGAACGGAATTCTGTAGGTGGTTATGCACATGGGAACTCAAACTAGGAGATAGACTCCTAATAGGACAAGGAAAGTCCAGATGTCCTTAATCATATTACGAGACCACCATCAGAGTTATAGTTTGATTTTAATTTGGAAAGAAAATTATCCCTAGGTTATCTCAAGATAGTTATGTAATTTTGTTATAAATATGGCTCGGGAAAACGAGGGACAAGGTTAGATTTTGTGTTTGATTGCTAGATTTCAGAAGTCCGAAAACACTCTGTTTTGAAGTAAAGTCTCTTTTAATGAAAGAAGCATCATTTTATTGAAAGCGTTGAGTCAATCTTGAAGTAGATTTTGCGTGCTACTCTAGTGGTAGAGGGCCCTTGCTACCTGAGCAACTTTGTTCATACGGTTTAGATAAGTATTTTAGTCTCGTTTTTCATTTCTAGCTTAAGCAAGTTTCTGAAGTTTATGTTTCATACTTGTTTACACTAATCATCACAGCTAGACTTAATCTTATAAACTCTTCCAAAATATCATCACGATGAATAAGGCATAGCTGTGGTGTTGTATATTTTAGTTGCATTTCCTTTCGAATTTTATGATTTATGCTTGTTTACACTAAGTATCATAGCCGGTCTTACTCCTACAAACTCTTCCAAAACATCATTAACAATGAATAAGAAACAGATGTGGTATCTTGGATCCTAGTTGTATTTGCTTTCAAATTTTATGTTTATGTTCAATTGCATTGAATAATACAACCAGACTTGTTTTTACAAACTCTTCCAAAATATCATTCATACTGAACAAGATGGGCTATAGAATTCCATAGACTAGCTGCATGTTAATTTATTTATAACACTCCGGAGGTTGATTGCATTTAGTTCAGCTCTGTCACTACATTTCAAGTTTGATAATGGAATTCTAGTTTAACTCTGTTCACTGTACTTTAGGTAGATTAGTAGCACTCTAGTTCAGTCTCAGTTCATTTTGTTTCAAGAAAATATTAATGGTATTCTAGTTTAGTTGTAGTCACTGTATTTTAAGATTGATAGACCGCGTTCTAGCCTAGTGTTATCCATTGTATTTCAAGTAGTATTAGTTGTCAAAATTAGTCTCTCGGCCTTCATTATTTACAACTTGATTTTTTTCTGAATTTATATTGATACATCATCACATGAATAGGGATCAGTAATATCAGTTTAAGGCTTTGATTATTCTGCAAATATTTTACAAATTCACCTATAGCCTTCTTCCCAAACATTGCTTTAGAAAATCTCTAAACTTCTGAATAAGGCCTAGTAGTGATAAGTCAAGTTTCAGAATAGGGTAACTTTAGCATCATAGGTTAATCTAGAATAGAAACCTTACTGTGTTACAAATAATCATTTTTTTGTAATATTGTGAGTTGATTGTTTATTTAGGAGAACTTCATTTACACTTAACTTGTCCATTTCTCAAGCTCTTCCAACACATCTTTAATGAATGAATTGGATAAGTTCAAGCTCATGTTCTGATTTACTTCCTTGCAATGAAGTCATTATCAAGCTTTGCATTTGTTGTTTGCCATCCATATTTTAGGCTTTGTTCTGTTTTAATATAACCAATAGCTTCTTTTCACCAGCACTTAGTTCTTTCCCTTTTCAAACATAAAACCATAAAACCAAAAACATCATAAAACACTAAACACAACGTAGTGAGAAACAAATACCTAGGCACATATAGTGCACCACACTTCAGTAGTTTACTAGCCCTGGTTGACAATTGATGAACTCAATTTAGGAACACTAAGTTGAGCACAAACAATATGATCTGTGGAAGGTAGTGCTTTTTCAGGCTCTTGAATTTCATCTCAAAGAGGTGATCGTGGGAAAATCTTCATAACTCTCTCTCTGAGTATTGGATTGGAGTGCCGTAAAAATTGGTCGCTAGTACACGGACTTTAGTTTCTTGGATATCAATTTCAGAGCCGAATGACGAAACAGTGACACATGGAAAGTCGTACAAGTTTGTTGTATTGAACCAGTCCATAATTAGGTCATTGTAGGAGATTGGACACAAATTTGTCTTGGAGAATCCAAATCCAGTCAGACCTGTGGAATCCAAATCCAGTCAGACCTGTGGAATTCAAAAGATAATTCAGAGGGCTACGTCGGTACCGAAATTAAAATATTGAAGTGCTGCAATTACAGAGATAACCCAATTTCAATATCGAGCTCCTCAAAAGCAAGAAAAAGGTGTGTATTTTTTGCGGGTATAGAATCTTGTTTGAAGAATCAATTTGAATTGATTCCAAGGGCATAATGTAGAATATATATCAGTGTTAAGGTAGGCATGATGCCACGTAAAAATAATTCAACACCCATTAAGCCTTCAGAAGGCTCTACTATGACTCATGAAGATGAAGAATTTCAACATGATCTATCAAAATTACAAGAGCAAGTACAACAAATTTCACTCTCGCAAAGAGCAACAAAAAATGAAATGGAAGTTTTGAAGAAAGGCGTGGAAGTGAAGATGGACGGTTTGAAGAAAGGCGCAGAAGCTAAGATGGATGGCATGGAAGCTGGCATGGAAGCTAAGATGGATGAAATGAAAGAAAACATGGAAAACATGAAGAATGATCTAAAAGCAGACATCGAAGGTTTGACAAAGTTGATAGAAGAAATGTTTCCTAATGGTGAAAAGATAGTAGAAGAACCTCATGACGAGAAAAAAATAAATGTCAATCATGATTTCATAAACTCTAATGTTGGTGGGAAGAACCACCATATTCCAAAAATGGATATGAGGAAGTTTGATGGAAAGGATCCTGTAACATGGATACTATAGATGGAGCAATATTTTGATCTCCATAACATGAAAAAAACACAAAAGGTACGCATTGCAACTTTACATTTAGAGCAAAATACATTTTTATGATATCGATGGCTTTGCTCCCGTAAAAAAATTGTCACTTGGTAAATTTTTATGGAGGAAATGATAGCACATTATGAGGACACAAAGAGCAACACCTTCTTTAGCCAATTTATAAATCTCAAACAAAAGGGTTTAGTGGGGCAGCACATTGAGGACTTCCAAAAATTGAATATAAGGGTAACTGATATTCCAAAGGAACATAGGATCGATCTCTTCATAGGAACTTTAAAGGATAACATCCAACATGAAGTTTGCGTTTTGGAACCGGATTCATTGGAGAAGGCATTCAGGTTGGAAAGAAAAGTTGAATGTAAAATAATGGCGACAAGGAAGCCTACCACTCAATTCTATAAAGAAGGAAGTGTTGCTATGCATAGATTTCCACAACCTACAAGGTTGACACCACAACAATTGGAAGAAAAAAGAGCAAAAGGGCTTTGCTATAGTTGTGATAGCAAATACACTAAAGGTCATAAGTGTGCTGAGAAGAAATTATTTTACATAGATTGTGAAGAGAAAGAAGAAAATGAACAAGAAGAGGATATACACCAGGAACCAGCCCTAGAAGAGGAAGAAATGAATCCGACCATATCGTGTAATGCACTGGCAGGAATTACCACTCCTCAAACTCTCAAGATAGAAGGACATATCAAAAAGAAAAAGGTAATAGTGTTGATTGATTCAGGTAGCACCCATAATTTTATTCATTATAAGGTAGCCAAGGAATTAAATTGTTTCCTATACCTAGCACCAGAATGTCAAGTGATGGTTGCAAATGGAGGAACTATAAATTTCTCTGGAAAATGCCATAATATCAAGCTAACCATGGGGGAATATGCATTGACTAGTCCAATGCTTTCCATTCCTATGGGAGGTGTTGATGTTGTACTAGGAGTACAATGGTTACAATCTTTGGGGACGGTAGCTTTTAATTTTCAAGAACTTTTCTTGAAATTTTTTTCAGAAGGAAAGGAAGTCGAATTACGGGGTATTACGGGGAAGCCGAGAAAGATAATAACTCTAATGTCATGAAAAAGCTTCTAAAGAAAGAACAAAGAGGTTTAATTGCACAATTATGCTCACTAGAATTTCCAACATCAAAATCATCTATTTCTGCAGATCTCCAACAAGTCTTGGACAATCATTCCAAGGTGTTTGAAACTCCCAAAGGACTCCCACCTATTCGTGATCATGATCATGCTATTCATTTTATTCCAGGAAGTGTTCCTCCAAACATTAGGCCTTATAGATATCCTTACGTCCAAAAGAGCGAAATTGAGCGTATGATTGCAGAAATGTTAGAGGCGGGTATAATTCAATCTAGTCAAAGTTCTTTCTATGCTCCTGTAGTATTGGTACACAAGAAGGATGGATCATGGCGAATGTGTCCGAATTATAGGGAGATCAATAAGCTCACCATTAAAGATAAATTTTCCATTCCTGTGATTGATGAATTATTGGATGAATTACATGGAGCAATTTATTTTACCAAGTTGGATCTTCGTTGAGGATATCATCAAATTAGAATGAAGATTGAAGATATTCCAAAAACAACATTTCTAACTCATGAGGGTCATTATGAATTTTTGGTCATGCCTTTTGGCCTTACCAATGCACCTTCTACATTTCAAGGGTTGATGAATTCCATTTTCAAACCCTTCCTTAGAAAATTTGTGCTAGTATTTTTTGATGATGTACTAATCTACAACAGGTCTTGGAAGGATCATGTTGAACATGTTGACAGGGTGCTCAAACTATTGCAAGAGAAACAATTATATGCAAAAACATCCAAATGTTTCTTTGGAGTACAAGAGGTGGAATATCTGGGTCATATTGTATCTCACGAGGGTGTTAAAGTAGACCCTAACAAAATTAAAGCCATTAAGGAATGGAAAGTCCCCACAACCATAAAGCAGTTGCGAAGATTTCTCGGGTTAACAGGGTATTATCGCAAGTTTGTTAAGAATTATGGGAGAATAGCAACACCTCTAACAACATTATTGAAGAAAGATACATTTTCATGGACTCCTGAAGCAACTAAGGCCTTTGAACATCTTAAAGAGGCAATGTGCCTAGCACCGGTCTTAGCTACGCCAGACTTCACAAAAACCTTTATTGTGGAATGTGATGCCTCAGGAAATGGAATTGGTGTTGTTTTAATACAAGAAGGAAGACCCATTGCTTTTGAAAGTCGTCCAATCAAAGGAAAGTATTTACAGAAACCTATTTATGAGAAGGAAATGTTAGCAATACTGCATGCACTAAAGAAATGGAGAACTTACCTAATGGGAAGACACTTCAAGGTCAAAATTGATCATGATAGTCTTAAACACTTTTTGGAACAAAGACTATCTTCAGAAGAGCAGCAAAAATGGGTCACAAAGATGTTGGGTTATGACTTTGAAATAATCTACAAAAAAGGAAAGCTTAATGTTGTTGCAGATGCACTCTCAAGAAAGAATGAAGAGGTGGAAGCATTGCTTTGTGCCATTTCTATTATCCAACCAGATTGGATAACCGAAGCAAGAGATGAATGGAAGGACAAAGATGTATGGACACTCATTCAAAAGTTGCAGCAAGATCCTAGTACATCTGATACATTTAGTTGGAAAAATGATTCCTTATGGTACAAAGATCGCTTATATCTTTGCAAGAATTCCCAACTAAAACAAAAGATTCTTCTGGAATTGCACGCTTCTCCTTTAGGAGGACACTCAGGATTTTTAAAAACTTACCATAGGGTGAAGAAAGAATTTTTTTGGGATGGCCTTAAATCTGATATTCAAAATTTTGTGGCGGAATGTTTGGTTTGCCAGCAGAATAAAGTGGAAACAATTAAGACCCGAGGACTTCTACAACCTTTATCCATTCCAAGTCAACGTTGGGAGGAGATTTCAATGGATTTTATCACAGGTTTACCTAAGTCCGAAGGAAAGAGTGTCATCATGGTGGTAGTTGATAGGCTTACCAAGTATGCACACTTTTGTGCATTATCTCATCCATTTAAAGCAATTACAGTTGCTACTACATTTATGGACAGAATTCAAAAGCTACATGGAAGCCCAAGGGTTATTGTGAGCGACAGAGATCCCATTTTTACTGGAAAATTTTGGACGGAGTTATTTTCTTGTTTGGGTACTCAATTAGCTCATAGCTCATCTTATCATCCTCAATCCAATGGTCAAACTGAGATAGTAAAAAAATGTTTGGAAGGATATCTTCATTGTTTTGTATCTGATAAACAAACACAATGGGTCAAGTGGTTACCTCTCGTTGAATGGTGGTATAACACTTCCTTCCATACTGCATGCATTATCTCGCATGTCATCACTAGATCGGTACTAATACTTGACTCTTGAAGGCTCACTTTTGTTCCTTTCAGTGAAATAACCTTGGTACATTCTACAATTGGACATTTCACAAGGAATAATTTATTTCTCATTCAAAATTACATGCGTGCTACTCTCTTTTTATAATTTCTCAAGCCAAGGAAAATATTTAAATAAATGACGGTCTAGCCATATTCTAGATGGGACTCCTACACCAAATGGTGTGAATTATAATTGGGACTTCATATCAGAGAGATCCCCTATATGTTGGCAGGATAAAGCACCATCAACATGTTCTCTCTCTCTCTCTCTTCCACCATTCATTCCTTTATTATTCAGATCAGTTTATTTGGAACCAGTCAGGGGCTATGCAGATTGTGGCTAATTATTTGAGTTAAGTCTCTTACGGCGATATTGTTTTACAAAAAAATATCAAAATAGATGATTTTGACTTCTTAATTCCAACTCCAAATTAATTTTCTCCTTATTAGGCGAGGATTTCAAACCTTCATTTTTCTTATTGAAGTGTTGATAACATATTCTTTTTTTCCTAAAAATTCATCCATGGTGTTTGGATTGTCAAATTCAATTCTTTCCTTCTATGAGAGAGGAATATAGTTTATAAAATGTCGCACCTTCTCTTTTTCATCTCTAATATATTGAACATATCTTAACATGTTTGTAAATTTTGTCACAAAATCATCAATACTTAATTGTCCCAGCTTCATATCATGAAGTTATTTGGCTTAGCATTCGTAATACCTTTCAATCAGGTATTTTGACATGAACTTATTTTGAAATTGTTCCCATGTGGCTATCTTTACTTCTATATTGTGCACTATTTTTTCTTTGCCCCAACATAGTGAAGATTTTCTTTGCAATTGACACACTGCTAATCTAGCCTTTAAATTGTTCGAGTATTTATATAATAAAAAATAATTAGTTATATTCAACAACTAGGCTTATGAATTTTCTTCTTTTTATACATCAAATGTAGGTGGTCTGATCTTTTTGAACTCTCCCTAGAGTTTTTTTTTCTTTTTATTTCTTGATTTGGTACATTTTAGAGATTTTTTGTCAGATTCTTCTTCACTTTTAGGCTTTTTATATTCATTTTTAGACTTTTCATGATCAATTTCTAATTTTTCCACTTGAAGGGGTCTTCCCTACTCTCTTATACCTCTCTATCTAGAGGCTTTTGGATTTAATTTTCAATCAAATATTTAATGAGATTATCTTGCTATACACTTGCCTTTAAAAAATTCTCATTGCAGGCCCTAATACTGACCAATCATTACATCATGTCCCTTACAATGTCTAGAAGTTGGGCAGTTGGAAGTGAAGTTTCATCTCCCAACTAAAACCGAATTTGATCTCCTTCACTCAGAGATTTGGTACAAGGTTTCGACACCACTACACCCCTTTCTGCTTACTTTCATATATCATTACAGCAAAATCAGAATTGGTTTTTATGAACATAAAATTTTCTTTAAAATTCTTTAAGCTATAGTTTGACCCTCAAGCCTCAACTTTGAACCTACAACTTTGATACCATATTTAACATACCTCACATTCATATTTAAAAAAAAAATATTCTATCATTATAAATAGCTATTTGAAGCAATACTTTAGAATAATTTATACTCGTCATCTATCTATTCTTCTTAGCTAAATAAAATCAAGGACTTCAATAATTTCATTGTGTTTTTAATTGAAAACAAGACATGAGTGGCACCCTGTTTCTTTTGGTACTTGTTGACCCCTATTATTCTACAATGGGTTTAAATTTTCTTTATATGAATGGACCTCATGTTTGAACTATATTTGGTGTTCAATTTTCCACCTTACTACAATGCATTTCTTTTTAAATTAACACCATTACCTCATTAATACTATTCTATACCTAATGTATAGATCTACATTGATCCTTATACTAAATATGATTACTAGGGTATGGTACCTCAACCATAGTTATTGTACCATTTATTTATATAATTTAGTTTTTGACCTATGTATAAATATGTATATGGAACTAGGCTTTTATTCTTATGTAAAGTTGACCTATTGCACCACAACATCCTTTTAACCTTACTCCTATTGGGGTATGGAATTTTCCATTCTTAACACATGGCATCACCATGGATAGGCCACACATATCCTTACTCATACAATTTCACATGAATTCATATGGATCCTCTATCATGCGCATCATTCAATGGTTATGATTGGATTTTCAAACATGCCAATGCAAATATCCTTGAGTTTTTCCACATGGTAAGAAAACCCCAGGTCACAATTCATTTGGCTCATTCATGTGGTGCTATGCAGCCAGGGCATCAATTTTCTCTAAAATGTGTCTGACTTTTCTCAGTCCATATGGCTTAGTTTATGCATATTGGCTCCATACTCAAAAATATTTATCTAATAGGAATCACCTATCGCATTATTGATGAAGGTAACACTTTTTTTCTTGTGAATTTTCTTAGTACTACTTATGATTTCATCCTCTTCTTCCTTGATCTGAAAGTGATTGATTAAGTGCTGAGGTAGTTTGATTAGTTTGTCACTAATATTGATTGTTAACTGAAGAGAGATTTAAAGTGAAATATGACATAAACCAACAGCAAATAATCTATTAAAATACAACATAAAAGAGAGAGAATAAAAAGAAAACAATTGATTACGGAGTTCTTCGCTGGTCGACTACATATCCGACTACGCTTTCAAGTGGGAGTCCGTTTTATTAGGATTGATCTGAGGAAGTATTTACACATAAAATACACTAGACTGATCGTGCTCGCGGGCACTTTTGGTTACTGACAATAGAAATCTCTCTCTCTCAGCTTTCCAACGCCTATCTTTGCGCTCAATTCCACCTCCAGACGGTGGAGCTATGCTAAAAACAAAAATGCCTCTATCCTTCTGAAACTGAACTCAAATACACTCAATGTCCCGCTTGAATGAATATGTCATGGTTTTTATCATGTTAAACTCGAACCATTGATAGCCAAAATTAGCTTTTGGTTGAGAAAAATTTATGATTAGGTCTTCAAATCTTATCTCACTAATCAATACCTAGTAACTAGGTGATAAACCTTAACGCATTATTTAATTTCAAAACCCATTTATAAACCTTATGTTATCTTTTTAGCCCTGATGGCTAGCGAACCAAGCGCAATTTTAGCTGTGGCATGTGATCATGCTCCATCGGCGGCTTCAGCTGCGGTCGAGCCCGATAGTTAGGGTCAACCCTCATCCGTCACAGTTGTCGGCTATATCCATTCACATGTAATTTAAATCCCGACGTGGTCTCTATGCGGTTTATAGCTGGCGGTCAAAAATTTTAAAAAACTTGAGAGTTGCTAACCGTAAATTTTATCCGTTGCGGCCATACTTGGTATGTTCACATGGTTAAGCCCTCTGACATGGTTTTGAAGCCGCGGTTAGGACTGTGGTTTTAATATAAAGTCCGAAAAGGGTTTTTAAACATAAAATTACATTTGCGTTAAGTTTTGGCCCATAGACTTAGGTCTTAGGATTAGGAATTTAGGTCATAGATGTTTAGGGCTATAGAGTTAGGTCTAGGATTACATTTTTTAAGGTATTTCACCATAGGTAATATAGGACCCTTTTTCATCTTCACATCATGAATTTGAAACATATGGTGACCATAACAATTAAAGGAAATTTTCACTAGATAATTGACGATACTGAAGACTGAACTGGATCGGACTACTCAAGCTGACTGGACCTCTCTGCATTGACAAGATCCTCCTGGATCAATCCTCTCCACTTGAAAGCTTTTGGACCACCAAAAATTTGATTTTAAGCAGATAATAGGTGAGGGTACAACTCCCTCACTTTTCTGATCTCTATCCATCTCGCCTTACATGGATTCATGCCCTTGAGTCCCACTCGAAGATATTCCACATATCCTCGTTTGGAATTACGAACTCTTCTATTCAAGATGGTATCTTCCTGCAACTCAGTCATATACTCAGGTGATAGATCTAATCGGAATGCATAATTACCAATCTTGTCAACAATATTGAAAGGATCATACCTGATAGATTTTAGTTTCTTACCTTCTACTTTCAACCTGACTTTGTTGATATAAAACCATACCTGATCACCGAACTGAAAATGATGATCGACTTGATGCTTGTCATGGCGCAATTTTTACTTGCCTTGACTCAATTCTTGTCGTGGCACAGTTAGAGAAGAATGTAAAGCTTGATTGTAAGCTTGATGCACATAAGGTAAAGATTCATCCCACATATTAGGATGTTTACTACAGTAACCTTGAAGAATATGTATCTTGGTCCTATTCACCATTTTTTTCTATCCTTCAACGAAATCCATGCTGTCCCATGGTTGCAAAAGAACTAGAAGTGGCATGTGCAAACCAATCTTTCGATTTCTTGGCTTTCTTGTCGAGCACATCACACATCCTTTAATGTAATTCACAATTGTTTCATACATATGAGGCCAATAACAATACCTTTGAATTTGTGCCATAGTCTTGCTTACGCCAAAATGTCCTGCAATCCGAGAAGGATAAGCTTCTCGAATACCCTACGCTCTTTCTGTCTGCGGTATGCACAACTTACCCAAATGATATAAAAATATTTCATGAATATGATAATTGGTTTCTTCTGTCTGAGTTTCATGAGTTAGTGATTGATAAATATCTTCAAAATCATCATTAGTACTATAAATTTCATGTTTCAATGAGCTATTCTGCAGTACTACTAAAGTATTCAAAGACAATCTAGACATCATATCAACTTTTTTACTTGTGACAACTTTCTTGTCCTTAATTACTAAGTGAATTTGCTGAAGAAATATCATCCATCTATAGTGGTGAGATTGTTGCAACTTAGTCTGTGACTGAAGGTATTGAAGTTTCTGATGATTTACTTGAATCATTGTTTCCATTGCATAACCACTAGCATCTGTTTAAACTTCAAATGGTTGTTGATGATCTAACAATTCTGTGAAATTTTTCTTGATCCGGATCTTGGGGGGAGGCCCCCAAGATCTAAAAATTTGAAATGGATCTAACAAGATCTACAAGGCCTCAAAGAAACTTGTTTTATTAAAGCATAGAATAACTGTAGAAGCTACATTGTGGTGGACAATCCGTTCTTTTACAAATTGAGGTTTGTTATTTATGGCCTTTTTTGAGTTACAATACCATGCGTAGATACCATAGGTGGATACCATGGGTCAATACTATGGGTAGATACCACTTACAATACCATGGGTCAATACCATGGGTAGATACCACTTACAATACCATGGGTCAATACCATGGTTAGATACCACTTACAACACCATGGGTAAATTCCATGTGTGGATACATACCATGGGTGGATTAATATCATAGATAGATGTCACTTACAATACCATGGGAAAATAAATACAATGGGTGGATGAATACCATGGGTTGATGACATTTACAATACCATGGGTGGATGGATAACATGGGTAGATGAATACCATGGGTAGATGCAATTTTCCTTTTGGATCATTTCTACTTAAATGAATCAAAAACTTTAAAATCGACACACATTCCCCATGTCCCGTTTTGCTTAGGAACCAAAATTATGGGTGAACCACATGGAGATGAACTGGGTCGCATGGATTCTTTTCCAACCATCCCTGGAATTTGTTGCTTTATTTCTTCATGCTCTATAACTGACTTGTGACATATCCCAATATTAGAAAGAGGGGCAACAGACATCAACTGCATCTCATGTTGTATTTCCTTTTTATGAAGTAGATGTTTTGGTTCTTTAACTAGTTCTTGAAATGAATCTACCTTTTTAACTAAATTACCTTCATACTGAAATTCACAACCTGAACAAGCATCATTAACATCCTTATGTTTCTCTTTTACCGACATGAGTATGTATCTCTTACTTAAACTTATTGAGTGCTTCATCTGATTAGAATTAATTAAATTCAAGTGATTTTTTATTTTATGTGCCCAAATGATGTATTTAATCCCATCTTTCTTGAGATGATACATATGCCCTTTCCTATAAAATACTGCATCACAATCATAGAGATAAGGGATTCCTAAAAAAATTCCACATATGTCTATCAGTATCACATCTAGATCCACTTCGTCGATATATTTAGCTGTGATTGAAAATTTTAGCCGACACTATTTGGTAACATTAATTTGATTTTGTTACTTTAACCAGCCTAAAGGATATGGTTTTGGATGATTATTTGTTTTCAAACCCAATCTGTTAACCAATGATTCATAAATAAAAAAATTTGGTGATCACGAATCAAATAATGTATATATCTTTGCATTTTTTGAAGTTACCCTTATATGAAATAACACGAATCTTTTATCTTCATTCAATTGTTTAATGTTTGAAGAAGCAGAAGTGCTAGCTTCAGAAGTTTTACCTGTTGTAACCATAGCAGTGATTTTGCCTTCATCACCTGAATCGGATCCCAAGTCCAAGCCTTTTTTTAATTGTTTTTTCAACCTTCTTTTCACCCTTCTTCGTTTAGAACTTCTTTGGCTTGAGTTCCAGATGAAGTTTCCAACACCTAGCTTCATCATGGCCAATCCTTTGGCAATGTGTATAGGTAGGTATTTCATCTTCCTTCTGAGTTGTGGCAGACTTCTTTCCCTTTGACTTGTCCTTATTTTTGTTGTCTTCAGTTTCCATCTGCTTGGATGTCTTTGGTGTAAAATTGAAAGGTCTACCACCTGATTCGACATGAATAGCTTGAACACAAACTTCATCAAAATCATTAGGATTGAACATCAATAATGTATGCTACAAATATGAATGTAAACTTCCAATATACTTCAACAAAGTTTCTTTTGTGTCCAAAGGAATACCAAATTCTAGTTTGCTTTCTTTCTAAATTCCTAAGTGAACTCTTGAACATTCTTACCTTGTCACAAGCACTACCAATCAATAAAATCTTGCTGTGTGTAACCCAAGGGATAGAATTGTTTCTTTAGAGCTTTTAAAAATTTAGTCCATGAGTTGATAAATTTTCCTTTACGCTTTAAATCAATCCATGTCTTACTTTCCCACCAGATCAAAGTAGTACCCCCCATTCTAAGAGTAGCTAATTGGATCTTTGTCTTATCATTAGTAATATTTTGAATACAACAATGGAATTCTAACTGTTTTAACCAATTATCTAGTTTATCAGGGTTTATTTCACCATCATACACAGGTAATTCAAAGTTAACATAAAGTTTCAAAAGTGGACTGTTAGGTTTTTTTTTTTTTTTTTCTCATTCAGAATTAGAAGTAGAAGAAGAAGAAGATGATGATGGAGATGATGGAGGAGAAGGAGATTTATCTTCTTTGCCTTTACCCTTGTCCTTATTTGATGCCTTCAAAGATGAGGCTGCATCTCTCCTCTTCTTATCTTCATATAATTCTTCCAACATCTGTTGCATGTTTAAAAACATGTGATGGATTTGATTCTCATCCATGGGTTTTGATTCAGGAGCTTCAGGAGTCTCAACGTTCTCAGTTACTGTCATCGTTGATTGATGATTTACTTTCCTCTTTCCGATCTCTGGATCGAATTCCTCTAGTTCACCTTTTCCACATTGCAATCCCAACCTGGTTAACATCCACTGAAAAACAAACTATAAAGAAAAAATTGCTCTAATACCAAAAATGATCTGAATGTGATCGATTAAGTGCTGAGGTAGTTTGATTAGTTTTTCATTAAGATTGATTGTTAACTGAAGAGAGCTTTAAAGTGAAAGACGACATAAACCAGTAGAAAATAATTGATTAAAATACAGCATAAAATAGAGAGAAGAAAAAGCAAACAGTTGATTATGGAGTTCGTCGTTGGTGGACTACATCTCTAGGTCCGCTTTCAAGTGGGCATCCACTTTATTAGGATTGATCCGAGGAAGTATTTACACAGAAAACACACTAGAATAATCGTTCTTGCAGAAACTTCTGGTTACTGACAACAGAAAGCTCTCTCTCTCAGCTTTCCAACTCCTATCTTTGTGCTCAATTCCACCTCCGAATGGTGGAGATATGCTGAAAACAAAAATGCCTCTATCCTTCTGAAACTGAACTCAAATACACTCAATGTCCCCCTTGAATTAATATGTCATGGTTTTTATAATGTTAAACTCGAACCATGGATATCCAAAATTAGCTTTTGGTTGAGAAAAATTTGTGATTAGGTCTTCAAATCCTATCTCACTAATCAATACCTAGTAACTAGGTGATAAACCTTAGCACGACATTTAACTTAAAAACCCATTTATAAACCTTATGTTATATTTTTAGCCCCGACGGCTAGCTAACTAGGCACAAGTTTAGCTGTGGCATGTGATCATGCTCCATCAGTGGCTTCAGATGTAGCCGAGCCTGACATTTAGGGTCAACCCTTATCCGCCACAATTGTCAGCTATATCCGTTCACACGTCATTTAAATCCCAACGTGGTCTCTGCGCAGTTTACAGCTGGCGGTCAACAGTTTTTAAAAACTTGACAGCTGCTAACCATAAATTTTATCCTATATGACCATACTTGGTCTATTCACATGGTTAAGACCTCCGACATGGTTTTGAAGCTGCAGTTAGGACTGTGGTTTTAATATAAAGTCTGAAAAGGGATTTTAAACATAAAATTACATTTGTGCTAAGTTTTGGACCATAGACTTAGGGCTTAGGATTAAGAATTTAGGTGTTATATGTTTAGGTCTATAGAGTTAGGTCTAGGATTACATTTTGTAAGGTATTTCACCATAGGTAATCTAGGACCCTTTTTCACCTTCACATCACGAATTCAAAACATATGACGACCATAACAACTGAAGGAAATTTTCACAGGTGAATTGCTGATATTGAAGACTGAACCAGACATCGGACTACTGGAGCTGATTGGAACTCTCTACATTGAAAAGATCCTCCTAGATCATTTTTGTATACAATCTACTGATTAATATTTTTTTGTTCCTATGATGTAATGCAGGAATCAAGATGGATTTTGTTTAAGGAAATGACAAGTTATGGATTCAACTACCATGGTTCTATTCTGCAATTCCTATTTCAAGGTAATACCACTATTATTTTCTATGAATATTTTACGCAATTGGATTTTCTTTTTATATCTTACCATTCATACTAATATTGCATTGGTTGTAGAAAATGTTATGGAGAGGTTTTTTGTTCGAACATATCCTAGATATGGATTTATATTCACCTCGATAAGATTTGTAACTTCACATTTGATTATTCTTAAGATGACATTTGGGTATTCTTAATGTCAGTATTTGGTCATTCATCGACCCAAGGTTTATCTTTGAACCCTGACCTAGAAATATGACTTATTTCCATTACTCTTATATTTTTTTTTCATTCATAATTTTTTTGAAATATCTTAATTATCTACCCTATATTCAAGTTATACATGTACCCAAGGTTTATCTCTGAACCCTGACCTAGAAATATGACTTCTTTCCATTACTCTTATATTTTGTTTTCATTCATAATTTTTTTGAAATATCTTAATTATCTACCCTATATTCAAGTTATACCTATACCCAGTGTTTTTTATGTTAATCCTGAGTTTTTATTCTGTCTCATACACTAGATTTTGGCAAGTCAATGACTTACTAATTGTTGGCGTCTCTGCAAACTCGTCTTGGGTTGTTATTATTTGTAATATGGAATATTTCTCTTCTGGACTTTTCTTATGAGTTGGTATTTTTTCTACTAAAACCCTACCTTGCTTAATAACTAATTTCTAATCACTCTTCCAGCCATGACTATTCATGGCTAATGCATTTAACTTGTTTTCATAGTATTTCTATTAAACTGTGGGACACTTTTTGAGTTCCTTTATAATGGATTTATCCTTTCTGTAGCACTATATTAATTTTTAAACTTTATTTCCACACAAAATTTCTTGGAGTAGGAAATCTTGCACTCGCCATCAGGTATACACTTAGTTTATTTATGTCGTTGATTGCATTGTTGATAATTTTATGATTTCTGTTCATGAATATTTTATTTTTAACCCATATTCTTCTTACATACCATTGCAGGTATGGCCCTTAAATGGAAATTTTCCATTTTTTGAGTCACATAAGAGGGTTCTACTATATTAGGAGCTAATATAGGCTTCGTCTTTCCATAGGTCAACCATACTAGGCTACTGAATTCCTATCTAAGTCTGACTGAGGAGTCTTGGTTATAATTCGTCAACAAATCTTTGGTGTTGATGATTAATTTTTCTTTGAGTTGTAGAAACCTAAGGGTTATTAAGAATGTTGGCCATTTTTGTCTTTATTTTATGTTTATTAGGCCAACAGCCTATTATTTTTCATAGTTCTAGAATTAGCATATTTTTGGATAAAACATGATCTCATTGTATTTATAATTTTAATGGAATAAAATGACTTCAGTGTATTTTTTTTATCAAAGTTGTCCATTCCTGTATAAAGACATCATAAGTTATTTGTTACTTCTTTTAACTCTCCTCTATAAAATCATTATTGTTTTTCTCGGGTGGTGTACATAACTTCGGAACTTTATCTTATGGTTTACTTTTTTTAAGTTCTGGTCTGTCATACTCTTGCCATTATATGCACACCTTTAATAGGTTTGAGGATTTACAAATATGCCATTCGATTTTCATTATACTTCATACTAATCATGCACTATTTATTTTATTCATATAATTCCATTTATTTTAATCTCTTGATAACAACTTGTTATAATATAATCATTAACACATAATGATTTTACTGTTTCCATTTCTTTCTTTTGTATGGAATCATTATTCTTTGAAGAGAACTTCTAGAATGTATACTAAACTATAGGTGTATTATTATTATTATTATTATTATATATACATTCCATTTTCATAACTTTAACTCAATTAATCGGGATTTGACAAGGTATGTATTTAATCTAGTTCTAAAACCTAGATTATGAAAGATACCAAATCCAACTCTACTAATGATTTTTAACTAGAATCACAAAAATATTAATTGGTTTTACTGATATATGGAATTAAATTTTTTATTCAATGTTTCCTTGCCCCTTTCTTATTGCCATTTCCATTTATATGAATTCATATTATTTCCCTTAAAGAGTTAAGTTTTTTTTTCTTCCACAAAGGAAAATCACTCTTTATTTTATTCAATCTGACTTTCTACCTCTCGCGTGTATATATATATATATATATATATATATATATATATATATATCATTAACCATTTAGACTCTTCCATCTCTTTACTAATGTAACAATGTAAAAATATATAAGACCACGGTTGATGGGACATGTATTCCAAGATGAATGGTGGGAAAAATATCCTAGCGGGTGTTCATTGCAATTATTATGGCTACAGGAAATTGGAAAATGCAAAGGAAAAGGCCTTAGAAAGGGAACGTGGCATTTATTGGCATTTATTTATGAAAATAATGTAAAATAGGAGAAAAGGAAGGTTAAAGGTCAAAGGTTGCATGTGATGAGAAAAATGAAGTAAAATAAGGGAAAATGAAGAAAATAGAGGACTCATTAATAAAAATGCGGCTTCTGAGGGATCAGTTGGTAAGACTTTGTTAGTGCATTTTTGGATCTCTCTCATTATCATCTCTCTCCCTCGTACTCTTGGATACTTAAAGTTTTCTTGGAGCACTCTTGGAGAATGTGGATACTTTGTTCTCGTGATTCCTTTAGCCATTGGTTTGAGTTATTAGTTCTTGGAGCCTTGGTTGGAAAAATGCAGTAGAGTCCGATGGAAAAATGTTTGGTTGATTTACTATTCCTGGAGCCTTCGTTGGAAAAAATATCTAGAGCCCCAGGTGGGTTAAGTTATTAGACCTAGAGCCTTGGTTGGAACAAACGCTCTGGATCCCTAGAGAAAGTTGTTGGGAAAAATACTGAGAGGGGGGGGTGAATCAGTATTTACTGCATTTTTACTTTTTCACTCTCTAAAACCCATATGCTACTTTCCTTTAGTAAACTCGCGTATACACGTGGATATCCTTCATACAACTCGCGTATTAGCAGAGATCTAAATATGCAGATATTTATTAACTTAGTTCTTTGCACTATTCATTCATCTGATGTTATGTTAACAGTAAACATGTGTAGTAACAACATAATAAACCATCACACAAAGCATCACACATGAACACCAGGATTTTTAGGTGGAAACCCAAGTTGGGAGAAAACCACCGCTGCAGTTGCTCAGCCTTCAATATTTTATTATAGAGAAAATATCTTACAACATATGTGCTGGTGCAGACTCCTACCAGCACGCAGGCACCCACCTGCGCTCGTTTACCAGCCTCTCCTGGAAGGGAGCTCCAACCCCCTGACTCGTTTACCAGCCTCTCCTGGAAGGGAGCTACGACCCCCCGCTCTCGTTTACCAGCCTCACCTGGAAGGGAGCTACGACCCCCTGATCTCGTTTACCAGCCTCACCTGGAAGGGAGCTACAACCCCCTGACTGAAGGCTACAACCCTCAGCACCTCTATGGACCACGTTTCATCAATTTTTACACTGGATCCAAAGCTTCCTTTAGGACACCACTTGCAGGCCACATTTCATCATATTTTCAGACTGGACCCTTTCCATACTTTTAAGCACAGTCAACCATGAAACAGATACATATAACTCACTGACAGATATCAGTAAACCAACAGAACAGATCAGACATTTCTTACCACAGACTTCAGCAAACCCTAGTTTGCATACGCACTTTCCTTTCTCTGATGTCGCGTATATACGTGGTTCCGTTCACATAAAACATCGTATACTTCTGTACATATTACAGAGCTAATTTTATTGCGCATACGCGCTTTTTCTTCAGCGAAGCTGCGTATATACGCGCTTCCTCTTCGGAGAACTAGCGTATGGTTCTTCAGACTTTTATGTCATTGTAATTCTTCACAATAGATACATCACTTCAGATTTTACCCTTTACCTCAGACAGATATTCGCCTCATCACAGATCTAATCATTCCATAAACAGATGTAGCAAATACAAGTACAGTTTTAGATTCGTATCCCCTCTTTCATCATTTGCATTGTACATTCAAATTCTATCATTCAATCGTAACCCTTTCCATTCAGACATCTTCAGAGAGAAGTATTCATTCAAGCTCAGACTCCTTGCACCCAAACCCATGATTTGCACAATGAATTTCTTCTCTTTATATAGGTTTACCCTTTTTCAATACCATGAGCCAAAACCATATTACTTCCGATGGTATTCCTAGACGGGGTCATTTAGACGAATCATTACCCAATACAATGGGTCAATACCATGGTGGTTACCCCTGGTTTTGCACTTTATGAGCGCTTTTGCCCATACGCGACTTGGAACGTTCTTTTCCGCGTGCATACGTGACTTCCACTAGACAGATCCACGTATGCCTTGAGACATACTCTTTTTCATCATGCTTTGACACATACTGACAATTCTTCCATTATTACATTCTGTACCCACTGAAGATACATCAGATTTAGTTCATCAAGACATATTCTATCAAGCACAACTTCATCAAGTAAGTTTCCTTTCAAGGACAACACTCAGCATCATATTTCTAACAAACATCATTTCATATCAGATTTACATCATTTACCAAGCCCATCAGGTCAAGAATAACTTCATCAGGTGGATTTCCATCAAGGACAACACATGTCAACAGTCTCATGTCTTCATCTTCATTCAGTGGGTTGCCATCAAGGACAACACTCTGCATCATATTGCCAACAAAAGTTGGATAGAGACCAATCCGTGATGGTTGTGATTTACGACCATGAGGTGGAATCACTAGTTGAGGGATAAGGTGGTTTGGCCTCTTGAAGTTGTGGATTGATTATGATTGATGTGTTTGATGAGATCCCACATTCATGCTTGGAATATGGCACGTGGGTGGTTGTATGAAGTAAGATTTGGCTCAGGAAATCTATGGTCAGGTGGAACATGGAAGTCTCATCTTTGGTTGGTTTTTACATTGAGTAATGAAGAGCTCATTCCTTTGGTATTTGGTATGTAAATGTACTGGTTATTATGTGGATTCTATTGCTATTGTATCCATGCTATTTCTGTTTTTATCATGTTGGTTATAAGCATGTATTTTATCAGTGACGATGTATGGCTCTATCCATGTTTTTACTCGTAAATTAATGCACAATGTATATATGGTAAAATAGATTGTATTATAGCTAATGATGTAAGGGAGCAATGCTTCTTAACGATTATTAGATAAATATGAGACCCCTTTGTTTAAATCTGTTGTTTTCACCTGACGAATAATGTTTATGACATGTTTGAAAAAATTATTGTCATGGATAGGAGGGGTGTGGATGAGTTCTTGTTCATTTTATTGCATTTGTATCATTTTTCTAATGTTATTTATCATCCCATAAGTTTTCATGAAGTTATGGGCAGTGACATGGGCTCTGGGCCTAAAAAGGTGGCTCAAATCTAGGAGTTGCAGGCATAGAACTGGCCAATTGAAGCCCTGGTTGCATGATTTTTTGTGTTGTGCCTATGGCTATAGCCTCCCAATTGCTACCTTTCTATGTTATTCCTCTGGCTAAGGTTCAAAATGGACAAAAATTCATTCTAACCCAATGGTAATAGGACTGAGGGGTTGGGATACCTCCTAGGGATGTTGTTGATGTTGTGTAAGGTCTGTTTGTCAGGTTTTCGTCGGTTCCAGTTCCACAAGGTCATTTAGGAGGTTTAATATCCTATTATTAGCCTCTCATCACATGTTTACCTCGATTGACCAGTTACTTTGGCAAATGTGGGAAGAGGGTGTTACAATAAATTCCATTCTCAAATGTTTAAACTATCATTGTATGTGAGATTACATTTTTCGTCATACATGTATACATGAAAATCTAAAGATACAGATTGACTAGCGATGTGTAATTATACATTTCATGTATATATTAAGAAATTAAACTTGTAAACTTGAAATTATTTCACCCAAAAATTCACACTTATATTGTCCCTAATCTCAGGTATACTATGAATCTAAGGATCTAATTGTTCTTTGTTGATAATTATATCAAGTATACTTTTATATGTCGTAATTTAACTCTAAAATACATATTTAAAAAATTAAAAATAATTTATCATTTAATAAAATAGCTTTTAATAGAAAATATGATCAGTTTTGGACCTGAAACTATTTGATTATGCATGCAAATATTTTACTCATATAAAAATAAAAAATAAAAAAATTATTCAAATCAACTATCATCACAACACTATTAGTAACATATATAGATATATATATATATATATATATATATATATATATATATATATATATATATATATAGACACATACACACACACACAATTGGTAAAATCACATTAATCTAACTGCAACCCGTCACTTGGGAACTTTCAAGGAGAGAGAACATTCCTCCCAACAACGAATTACAACAAGCAATTCCCCCTGATCTTAGACTTCTTGCCTCCAAGAATCAACAACCTCTTTGTGTTCTTGAGTGGTTTTCTTATAGATCTTCGCGGTATATTTTTTTGCTTAAATACTTCTCGCTTTAAGGGTCTACACCCCTTAATTATCTAGTATTTTTATTTTAAGTAGGAAAAAGTATTTCCTTTTTCCTTTAAATCATGTGTTTATCTCTTGATGTGCTTTGTTTTGATTTCCACCCAACTTAGCATTTTTTTTTCTAGCTAAGTTTTTAACATAATCTTTCTCTCCCATTATGCTATTTTTAAATTAGCAATCTTCTCCTTGGGATTTCCAAGATATTATTTGGGAAGGTCCATCATGTGGACTTGACCACTAACGAAATTTTATAGATTAGCAAGAAGTATATATATATATATATATATATATATATATATATATATTCTAAGTAAGATTAATTTATATTAGTGTAACATAGTGTACATGGAGGCACAAGCCTCTGCAGCTCTAGCCTGATTCAAAGGCATAGTTCACAAAAACAGCAAAAATGGGACTGCCCTCGCAGGGGAAACCAGTCCAATAAGAGTATGATTTGCTGCCTCATGAGAGGAAACCAACGTTATATAGATAAAAATGTTAATTTTTTGCATATTGTGCCAAACATAGATACCAAAAATTAACAAAACCTTGTGACCAAGGACCTTAACACTAAAAACTATAAACCAAAGAAAACCTAAGAGCCTAGGTGTCATGAGGAGTAGGAGGAGTCTCTTCTACAATGAGACACCTGTATTCGTTGGTGTCGTTGGCCAGCATGTCCTAGGTGGCAGGTGCTGCATGTTGGGGCTCCTTGGTCTCTCTAGCTTTTCCCAGAGCCTGTTTTCCATGCTTCCTATCATCCCTACTACTTCCAGAGTTTCTATTGTTGTCTGATCATGTACTGTGGCTGCCAGAACTAGGGTCACCCTTAACATCTACAGAGGAGGCATCATGGTGGGGGAGTTTCTACATTTTGGGTAGGCGGAAGCTAGAAACCTCGGCAGACTCCTCCTTGAAGGAGACTGTAATGGTGGCGATGACATGGGGGCAGACCATGGAGCAGTGGAAGTGGAATTGAGCTGAATGGGTGGACTGCGGGGTGGCTATAGAGTCCAGACGGGGCAGAGGTGGAGGAGTGGTCATGGCATCAGAGGGATAAGCACAGGAGTGAGACTGTCCAACGAAGTGTCCATGCCCACTGTGGGTAGCAGGATACTGTCCATGGAAGTGCTCCAGGGAGGAAGGCGAAGTGTCAGAATGGGAAGAGGGCGATGAACGAGCGGCCCACCTTCTGCTGTTGCCATGCCTGCAACGCATATAATGTCGAAGACGAGGCATGGTGGCACAGTGAGGGTGGTGGGTGCTCTAGACCGAAAAAGAAGCAGGGTGGTGGCGCCACAAAGCCGGATGCACAGTGGTGGAGGTGAAGAAATTTTCCAGGGAGAAATTCAAATGACAGAGGATGCTCTGCGAATACTGGTGGCCAAGGAGAATCTTTATACAATAGAGAAGGCTACAACATCTCCCTATTGGCATGTGGGATCTCGGCTCCGTGACTCCAGGGGGGTAGTAGCTTCTCAGGGGTTGAGACAAGGGAGGCACGCGACCAGGTGGACGAAAGACATAACTAGGCGGAGGAGGAATGGTTTCCATTTTGAAACTATGGCAGCCTCGACTTCTGTAGAGAATTAAATGGTGAATGGGGTGATGTCTAGAGAAATTTAATGCTCCCCGTTGGGGCTTGTGGCTGGCCATGTGGCCATGCCACTTGCCAACCCAGCAGCCCATCTCCAAAATACCAACATTAATCACCCGCATCCGGGAAGCAAGAAGTGTATATTACTCAAGTATTATTTCCATATTATTCCCATAAAATTCATTTATTAAGTAAATAAAATTTAATTACATAATATAATAATTTCAATCTCGACTTCCATATCCATTAAATTAAAATAAGAATCCAAGAGTCTAAAAATATCCATGTCCTAAAAAATAAAAACATATGGGTTTCACACTTGGGTCGATGAAAGTTAGGTTTAATGGCATATGATTGGGTGGATACAACTTGTGGATAGACTTGATGGCATGTGAACCAAGAAATTACAAATCATGCACCAATTTCGTTCTCAAGTATGACATTTTCCCAACTTACTAAGAAACTTCTTCTCAATTATGAGTTTTTCCTTATTTACAAAAATATAATTTTTTCATAATTATGAAATTATGACAAAAAATTTATGAGAAATGACTCAATTATGTAATTTCAACCCTCTAACTTCTAATAACTTCATTGTAAGACCCATACAAGTAAAAACAAGGATGGAAGAGGATGCATTATAGCCTTCAACTGAGGTAATTTGAATTAAGGTCTCTCTCACTATAGTGGAGTGGAAAATAGGTTTATAATAGATTTTGATCTCCAACTCGAGGAAATATCTATATTAGAGGCCTATAGACTTGAACTTCCTCTAATGGTGAAATTCCATGATGTTTTCCATGTTTCATTAATTAAGAAGTATGTTAAATATGTTGATCATGTGATTGACTGGTATGTATTTCAAGTGGAGCCAACATGAGAATTCTAGCTGGAGCCTCACTGTATTTTTCAATGAAAGATGCTCTAGAACTGAGCAATCGATCAAGTTAAAGAGTAGTGGAAACACCTTGGGCCTGATGAATCTACATGGAAGATGGTTGATCATATGCGAGCTATGTATCCTTCCTTGTTATTTGGTTGAGGTAAAGCAGTTTTGGTACATGTGTATATATCTATATGGATGTCAATACCGCCATGATTTGTGTTATAAAAATCCAGTAAGCGGTATGGGTGTCATTTCATTATGGTTGTCATGTTTTATGTTGGTTATGTTGGTTATTTTTTCAACAGGTTGATCATTTTAAATACTTCATCAAGCTAAGTTATAAAGATCCATAATGAGTATATTTTGGTTTTTCACCAGTTTTTTTGGGTGTATGTTTCATTGAACACCAAGGACGGTGTTTCCCTAAGGGGGAGGGGTCTGTAATATCCCCTGGTTAAAACTTCATGTAATAAAGTTAATAAAGTAAATATAAGATCATGGTCATGGGACATGTATTCCAAGTTGAATGTTGGGAAAAAATACATTGATGGGAATAAATTTTGATTAATTAATGACTATGGAAATTGGAAAAGGAAATGGAAAATGATTTGGAAGGGGATGAGACATCTAGTGACATTTATTTATGAAAATAATCTAAAATAGGATAAAATGGGGGTTAATGGTCACAAGTTGCATGTGAGGAGTAAAATTAAGGAAAATAATGGAAAATGAGGAAACAGAGGCATCATTAATAAAAAGGCTTCTGAGGATCAGTTGGTACCTTTTCTCAATTCAGTGTTGGAGCTCTCATTCTATTCTCTCTCTCACATACTCTTGTACAATTATATTTTTCTTAGAGCACTCTTGGAGGAGTGTGGCATAGTTGGGATCTGGAGTAAGAAGGAAAAGGAAGAGTAGGAAATCATAAGAGGACATCGGGATCAACAACTACAATAAGTTTTTCTTGCAGGTATTGAATTGCACGTATGATTTCCTTGTTATTTTGGACATGCATGGGACATGCATGTGGTTTCTTAGTTATGATTTTTCATTGGCATGGAGGATTTCCTAGATTGGTAGTGGTTTTGCCTAGTCTTGCCATTTCCTGGATAGCCATGGTGTTGTGGGTTTATTTCCTTTTGTTTTTTGGCTGGTTCTAATGTTCCTTATGGTTGTGGGTTGAGTTACTAGTTACTGGAAGCCTAGGTTGGACAAACTCTTAGAAGCCCTGTAACAACTTGGGTTGAGTTACTAGTCCTGGAAGCCTTGGTTGGAAAAATTCTCTAGAAGCCCTTTGTGGGTTGAGTTACTAGTCCTAGAAGCCTTTTGATGCAGGGGCATTAGACACTAGCCAGCAATGTAGGAGGTTTTTCCACATGTTGTGGCTAGGAGAGTTCGAGAACATTGAATTGTAACAGCTAGGTGTCAATACCTCAGGTGACTGTGTTATTTAGATCAGTTAGAATTTGTAGAAGTCGAACAGTTGGGTTCGATCCATCTGTCATATTTCAATTAGTTGAACAATTGTAATTAGGCTTTTGGCTTTCTAAACCGGTCCTCACAGAGGAACCAAAGAGTCACACTATAATGTATATAATTGTATCCTTCGGATGTATAGGGGGTAGAGAGGAAGAATAGAGAAATTTATGCAATAAACTTTGTACATTGTCGATTGCTTCCAATTAAATGAATTCTGCTTTGTTGATTATCTAATTGCCTTGAAATGTTAATTGTGAGGAAATTCGTTTGATTGTGAAGTGGTTGAATTCTGTGCATATATAACTCCTGAGTCGAACCATTGTATCGATTCCGTAATTCCCCGTATATTTCCTTGAATTTGGTTAGATAAATCCCGTGAAGAAATCCGTATGGAGGCGAAATCTGTCAATAATGGTGAATCTCGTTTAATAAAGAGATGAATTCGTTTATTGCATTAAAGGTTGGAACCGAGACTAAACCCTGAGTTAGCAACCAGAGCAGATAAACAAATGTTATAAACCAGACTTGCAACCGTGGTCAAGCCCTGTAGAAAAACCACTAGCGGAATCAAAAAAGTGGTTTGCCCATTCTGCACCACCTTTTGGGGCTAAGTGGTATTCTCCAGACGAGGAGCGATTCCATTCATTGTACAACACGTGGCTTAGGCGAAGTTTCAAAACCACCCTTTAAAGTGCGCCTTTGCGCGTTAACCTTCGACAGTGGACGCCAGGCAAAATCACGGAGAGCCGTCGATTTGGAAGAAGGCCATCTGACGGTGAATGTTTGTGGAAGATGTGTGAAGTCTAATAAAAGAGCCCAAAGGTTAACTAAGGTACAACGTGAGAAGTTGATTGGACGATCGTTTATATATGTGGGCCCGAACCAAAGGTCTGTTATAAAGTTAATTGTTTTAAAAGGCGTAGCGTATTGATATGAAGTTGTAACTTGGGTTATAAGGGTGGCGATGAAATATTAAGCCGGAAGCTATAATATAAGATTCGAAAGTCGATAATATATGTTTGTTTGTCAATTTCTGTGAAATTGACAAATAAATCCAAAATAAAAGGAAGAAGACCACGAGGAGCAAAGAACGGGGTTGTCCAAAGGGAAATGTTGACCGAACCACGTAGTTTTTGACCATCCCTCCATCGAGGCTGACTTTCAGCGTTGTTGTGTCATTTGTGGTATCAGAGCTGTTGTCTGAGGTTGTTTTGCTGACATGGCAATCCGAGTTGGAAGAGGTGCTGGTAGAAGGAGACATGTTGACAACGCTGAGGTGTTGGGGATGTTGCAGAGGGTCGAGGCCAGAATAGATGCCATGGAGCGAAGACAGCCCAGAGATCCTGAAGACATCAGCGAACCTGAGACAGAAGAAGCTGAAGAAAATGTGGAAATTCCTCCTGACATGAGGCTCCTTAGAACTGTTCTGGGGTCTACAGTTAAGCCCAGAATTGAAGTGTCGAGTTATGCAGGGGGACTGAATCTAGAAGAACTAGTACACTGGATTAATGAAATGAACAAATGCTTCGATTACGAAGAGATAAGCGAAGATAAAAAGGTAAAGTTTTCAGTGACAAAGCTAAAAGGACATGCTGCACTTGGGTGGGATGGAGTGCAGGCAGAAAGGAGGAGAGTTGGCAAGCAACCTATCAAGAGCTGGACCAGAATGATGGCCAAATTGAAAGGTAAATTCTTACCTAGTGATTACCAGCTGACATTGTATAAACAAATGCAGAACCTGAGACAGAGGTTGCTGACAGTAAAGGAGTACATAGAGGAATTCTACAGAGTAAGAATAAGGGCTGGGCAATTTCAAGACACACCAGAGAAGACTGCCAGATACGTGAATGGTCTCAAGCTGGAGATCCAAGATGAGATTGGTCTCCTGTCTCCTAAGACAGTGGAAGAGGCCTATCAGATGGCCTTCAAAGTAGAGGAGAAACTCCTGAGGAAACAGTCTTCCAAGAAGAGAGGTACTTTCCATGGGAATGGAAGTCAGGGTGGTAGAGGAAAGCCTACACCCAGTAATGGAGCTGATAGTAGCTCACCTCAGAATGCATCTACAGAGAATGATGCAAAGGACAGAAGGGGTTCTTACAGAGGAAGAGGAAGAGGAGACAGAGGTAGAGGTAGAGAGTTGAGGTGTTATAGATGTCAGGGAGTGGGACATAAGCACTATGAGTGTCCAGAGAATGTGGGTGCTGGTCCAAGAAATGTTGTTGTTGCCCAGGCTGGAGAAGAGGCATAAATTGAAGAAGAAATTCTTCCAAAGAGGGGAGAATCCTTGGTGGTAAATAAGGTCCTGTTGAAGCAAGCTAAAGAAGTCACTGAGCCTACACAAAGGAAGACTTTGTTTAGGAGCATCTGCAAAGTCCAAGGGAAATGTTGCCAGCTAGTCATTGATAGTGGCATCACAAACAATCTGGTTTCCACTGAGGTGATAGAGAAGTTGAATTTGAAGACAAGGGAGTAGGGTGTCCTGGCTGCATAAAGGGCACCAGCTGGTTGTGAAAGAACAGTGCGAGATAGAGCTGCAAATGGGAAAATACAAGGAAAAAGTTTTGTGTGATGTAATGCCCATGGATGTGTGTCATATACTGCTGGGTAGGCCTTGGCAGTTTGACAGAGCAGCAGTACATGATGGCAAGAAGAACACTTACAAGTTCTTCAAAGATGGGGTACGTCATACATTGATACCCATGGAAGAAGGACAGCCATCCAGCAGAGTGATTGATCCAAAGACCTTGTTGCTGAGCGGGAAGGAATATCTGCAGTAGATATAAGAAGAAGAGGTAAGCTTTGATTTAGTTTGCAAACCTAAAGTAGTTCTTACTTCTATGAAGATTTCTGATTTACCAGTAGAGATACAAGAGATGTTAGATGATTACTATGAAATTGTTGTGGATGATTTACCTGATGAGCTGCCACCTGTGAGGAAGATCAGCCATCAAATAGATTTTATCCCTGGTTCAAATATGCCAAATAAGGCAGCCTACAGAATGACTCCCAAGGAAAATGAGGAAATCAGGAGGCAAGTACAGGAATTGGTGGACAAGGGACTGATCAGAGAAAGTTTGAGTCTGTGTGCAGTACCAGCAGTACTGAGCCCAAAGAAAGATGGTGGCTGGAGGATGTGTACTGATTCTAGAGCAATCAATAAGATCACAATCAGGTACAGATTCCCTTTGCCCAGAATTGAGGATTTAATGGATTGTTTGAGTGGTGCTAAATATTTCTCGAAGATAGATTTAAAGAGTGGATACCATCATATCCGAGTAAGAGAGGGTGATGAGTGGAAAACTGCCTTCAAAACAAATGAAGGATTGTATGAATGGATGGTAATGCCTTTTGGGTTGTCAAATGCACCAAGCACTTTTATGAGACTTATGAATGAAGTATTGAAATAATTTATTGGGAAATTTGTGATAGTATATTTAGATGATATATTAGTTTTCAGCAAAACTAAAGAAGAACATTTAAGGCATCTTAATCATGTCTTGAAGAAGCTGCACCAAGAGAAGCTGCTGATAAATTTGAAGAAATGCTCATTCATGAAGGAAGAGTTGGTGTATTTGGGGTTTGTTGTTTCTGTAGAAGGATTGAAGATGGACCCAGAAAAGGTTAAGGCAATTGTGGAGTGGCCTTCACCCAGGAATATTTTTGAGGTGAGAAGTTTCCATGGAATTGCTAGTTTTTATAGGAAGTTTATAAGAAAATTCAGTAAGATTAATGCACCCATAATTGAAACAATAAAGAAGAGCAAACAGCCATTTAAGTGGACTGCTGAAGCAGAAAGAAATTTTAAGCTGCTGAAACAAAAGATAACAAAGAAGCCTGTTTTGATTCTTCTTGATTTTACTAAACCATTTCAAGTAAAATGTGATGCCAGTGGAGAGGCCATTGGATCTGTGTTGAGTCAGGATGATAGGCCTGTGGCATATTTCAGTGAGAAGATGAATGACACCAGAAGAAATTATTCCTCTTATGAGAAGGAATTCTATGCAATTGTTCAGGCACTGAAGAATTGGAGACATTACTTGATGTCCAGGGAATTTGTATTGTATTCTGACAATCATGCTTTGCAGTATATTGTACAGCAGCCCAAGTTGAAACATAAGCATGCTAAATGGGTTGAGTATCTCCAAAGTTTTAATTTTGTTTTGAAGCATATAAGTGGCCAAGCCAATAAAGTAGCTGATGCTTTGAGTAGGAGACACATGCTTGTGCAAGAAACTAATTTTGAAGTTTCAGGATTTGATTTTCTCAGGGAATTGTATAAAACAAATCCAGATTTTAAAGAATCATTTGAGGCATGTAGTAACCCTGTCTTCATAGATAGAAGCCAGTGGCTAGATTATTTCTTACAGGAGGACTTACTATTCAAAAGAAGCCAACTGTGTGTACCAAAATGTTCCATGAGAGAAAATTTGATCAAGGAGAAGAATAGTGGTGGACTTGCTGGACACTTTGGTACTGACAAGACTTATGAGCAGCTGAGTCACTTTTATTTCTCGCCCAAGATGAGAACAGAAGTTGATAAGTTTGTGAAGAACTGCAAAATCACAAGATAAAGGAAGGAGCGAATGTTTATTGTATACCCTTGCCTATTCCGTACGTTCGTACGCGTACATGGATTTTATTCGTATTCTCAACATTCCAGAGGAAACGATGGGCTTTTGTTGTGGTGACATCAAGATAAACATTTTTATTTCACAAATATAAAATCAGTGATTCAATTCCATGTTGCCAATTTGTTTTTCAAAGAAGAAAGACCATGGGTCGTTTATTACCAAACAGAGACACCATTGCAGTCACTTTTAGTGAGACACTGTGAAGAAACCTGGACACACAAACCAAAACCAAGTTTCACCACCAATATCCCCACCGATGGAAAATCGAGGTAGTGAATAGGAGTCTGGGAACGAGCAGAAGTCTCACAGAGAGGTATCCCATGGGGATCATATACTTTCTTCTCAAAGATTACGTGCTATACGCACTCACCAACAGAGCACAGCTTTGAGCTCATTCCATATCAAGTTGTGTATAATGCACCCCAAAAGAATATCAGAGTTAAGAGATCTGGGAAAGGCAGAGATAAGGAGTGCAGATGGTGAGGAATTTGCTTCAGAGATCCAGGCCATACACGAACAAGTGAAGCAGCAATTACAAGGCAGCAACATCAAATACAAAAGCAGAGCAGACTTGAGCAGAAAGGAAGTTCATTTTGAAGTAGGAGATCAGGTTTTGGCACACTTGAGAAAGGAGAGGTTCCCAAAGAAGCAGTATAATAAACTGAAGTTCAAAAAGATTGGGTCATGCAAGATACTTAGGAAGTTTTCTGCAAATGCTTATGAGATTGAATTGCCACCTGATGTTGGAATATCTCCCATTTTTAATGTCGCCGATTTGTACAAGTATGAAGATGATGGTGCAGAAGAAGGATCAGCAGACAAGGAACAGATTGAGTGGAAAGAGCAGCTACCTCCAGCACAGCCATTGCAACTAGAGAAGATATTGGATAAAAGACCATTTAGAAGGACCAGAGGATGAGAGTACTTTCAGTACTTGATCAAATGGAAGGATAAGCCAGAGGAAGATGCCACTTGGATGACTGAAGAAATGTTGCAGAATATAGGCGGATCAGTGGACGAGCTCATGGACAGGAGCCCATGAAGAAGATTGCCCTCGGGAGTCTGATGCAGGGGCATTAGACACTAGCCAGAAATGTAGGAGGTTTTTCCACATGTTGTGGCTAGGAGAGTTCGAGAACATTGAATTGTAACAGCTAGGTGTCAATACCTCAGCTGACTATGTTATTTAGATTAGTTAGAATTTGTAGAAGTCGAAAAGTTGGGTTCGATCCATCTGTCATATTTCAATTAGTTGAACAATTGTAATTAGGCTTTTGGCTTTCTAAACCGGTCCTCACAGAGGAACCGAAGAGTCACACTAAAATGTATATAATTGTATCCTTCGGATGTATAAGGGGTAGAGAGGAAGAATAGAGAAATTTCTGCAATAAACTTTGTACATTGTCGATTGCTTCCAATTAAATGAATTCTGCTTTGTTGATTATCTAATTGCCTTGAAATTTTAATTGTGAGAAAATTCGTTTGATTGTGAAGTGGTTGAATTCTGTGCATATATAACTCCTGAGTCGAACCATTGTATCGATTCCAAAATTCCCCGTATATCTCTTTGAATTTGGTTAGATAAATCCCGTGAAGAAATCTGTAGGGAGGCGAAATCTGTCAATAATGGTGAATCTCGTTTAATAAAGATATGAATTCGTTTATTTCATTGAAGGTCGGAACCGAGACTAAACCCTGAGTTAGCAACCGGAGCAGATAAACGAATGTTATAAACCAGACTTGCAACCATGGTCAAGCCCTGTAGAAAAACCACTAGCGGAATCACAAAAGTGGTTTGCCCATTCCGCACCACCTTTCTGGGCTAAGTGGTATTCCCCAGACGAGGAGCAATTCCATTCATTGTACAACACGTGGCTTAGGCGAAGTTTCAAAACCACCCTTTAAAGTGCGCCTTCGCGTGTTGACCTTTGACAGTGGACGCCAGGTGAAATCACGAAGAGCCGTCGATTTGGAAGAAGGCCATCTGACGGTGAATGTTTGTGGAAGATGTGCGAAGTCTAATAAAAGAGCCTAAAGGTTAACTAAGGTACGACACGAGCGGTTGATTGGATGATCGTTTATATATGTGGGCCCAAACCAACGGTCTGTTATAAAGTTAATTGTTTTAAAAGGCGTAGCGTATTGATATGAAGTTGTAACTTGGGTTATAAGGGTGGCGGTGAAATATTAAGCTGGAAGCTATAATATAAGATTCGAAAGTCGAGAATATATGTTTGTTTGTCAATTTCTGTGAAATTGACAAATAAATCCAAAATAAAAGGAAGAAGACCACGAGGAGCAAAGAACGGGGTTGTCCAAAGGGAAATGTTGACCGAGCCACGTAGTTGTTGACCATCCCTCCATCGAGGCTGAATTTCAGCATTGTTGCATCACCTTTGTTGGACAAACACTATGGAAGCCTGGAAGTAGATATGGGTTGAGTTACTAGTCCTGGAAGACCTGGTTGGAATGAACGGTTTGCAGCCATGGACATATTGGGTAGAGACCCATCCAATGATGGATACTGATGTTCGACCGTGAGGTGGAATCACTAGCTGATGTTTGACATGGTTTGTCTTTTGGAATCCTTTGTTTGTTTTTTTATTTATTTTTCATGAGATCCCACAATCATGCTTGGAATATGGCATGAGAGTGATTGACTAAAAGAAAGATTTGGTTCAGCCCAATTTATGGCTGGGTGGTTCATGGAAGTCCTAGAGTTGGTTGTATTTTTTATATGTAAATAAGATATATTTTCCTCTTGTGTTTTATGGGTAAATTTAATTTGTATTATGTCATTATTATGGTTGTTATATATTTTTTATTTTTTATTTTTATATGTTGGTTATGAGTATGTTTTATGACAAACTTGATGTATGGCTCTTATCATGTTTTGAATAGAAAATGAATGAACAATGAATATATTACCTAATAAATGATAATGCAACTACTATAATAAGGCATCAATGCTTCTTTATCAGTCCCAGATAGGTATGAAACCCCTATGCTCAGATCTGTTATTATTACCTGTAGAATGCATATTTGTGACATGTTTTACGAATGACATGTCATGGCTAGTGGGGGCTTGGTAAATTCCTTAGTGCAATGTTTGTATTAGTAGCCCTGTTTCAATGTTATTTATCATTTCTGAAAGTTTCATGAATTTTTGGGCAGTGGCCTTAGTCTTGGCCCGGAAAAAGTAGCACAGAATCCGTGGTTGTTGGATCTCAACTACCTAGGAAATTCCATAGTCGCTGGCATGCCTTGTTTTGGGAGTTACTGGAAGGCCTCAGTCGTATGCATGACTTGTCATGGGAGTGGTTGAGGGTTCGGATCAGTAAAATGATAAGTTGTCTCACGGGTTAGTCACCTGGAAGGGTTGGTTGGCTCCTGAGGATCTTGTAGCATTTGTGGAAGCTCAGATTGATCTTTTCATGTCAGCTCCACTTCCCTAAATATACTTGGGAAGTTGAATCACATCATATTAACTCTTCATCACATGTTTACCCTAGTGGAATATTTAGCTTGGATAAATGAGCGAGGAGGGGATTACACTAGGTGGCATAGGGAATCCTCCATTGTGGTTGAAATCCCACTAAAGAAGAGGAATGTTCTTGAGGTGGTAGTGGAAACCCTTCCTCATTATACCTATAATTTATGGCTCTTACCTAGTGAGTCCTTTCATTGAATCTGCTAGCTTTTATAGCAAAAGGGACAGATATATCATTCAACACTCAACTCAAAGATAATGCAACCTTTTAACATGAATAATGACTAGTTACATCTTGATAATATTTTAAAGAATAGTATCTATGGAAGATGCTCGAATGAGAATGAACATAATTAAAATAAACCTTAATATCCTACAAAATTATAGAAAATTGTTCCTAAGAAAATTTTGATTATCAAGAAAATTAGGAAATATGTCAAAGTACAAAATAAAAGTTAGAGAAACACTAGCGGGAAATCTTGCTAACATCAAGTGTAATGAAGGCAAATTGTGTTGGGAATTTAGATCTCTTACACATAGAAGATGATGGATGATGCAAAGATAGACTTTCTAGATGAACCCAATTAAGAAGAAGGATTAGAAAATGATGGAGATTCTAATAGATAGGTGGAAGTTAAATGCAACACACACAAATACAACTAAAATTGACTGAGAAATTGAAAATTTCTCAAAACAAGTTACAATTTTGAAATTTTTTTATTGAAATGAAAAACCCCTTAATGCTCTTAAGAAGATATAAAGAATTAGTGTAACAAGCAATCCATTATTTCTAGAAGTCATAAATTTTCATAACATAACTATTGCATGTTAGAACTTGATTATTCTATTTTAAGTCTATATTACTAATAATGGTACAATCTTGATACAGTCATGTTCTTCTATTGAATATTATGTTTCCATGATTATATACTAAATATAACTATGCTAATAATCTATATGTCAATTATGTCAATAACGACTAAGAATTAATGTTTTCTATGATATTGTTTAAAGGACTATGGAAGTGCCATGGAAGAGTCTTATCTATGCTAATTCCTCGAATTATATTATAGTTGGTTAGGCATTTATTTGATTGGTAAATTAGGTCAAAGGAATTATAAAAATATTATCTTGATTGGTGTGTTCAAAATCACAATTAAATTTATAAATAAATTAGGAATGGTCATGTATATCCCATTTGAAGTTAAAAGAACTATATATATGACATCTAATGTTGAGAGAAGTTGGTATCAAAATTGATTACCAATATTTTTTCCTTTTTTCTTAGGTCAAGTTCATTAACTTTGCGAACTAAATATAAGTTCTAATAATTTGGTCATGTTTAGGGATATGTTTATTTATCTTAAATACATTATTGTTAAGAAATTGGATGAGGCTAAATCATTTGTGAGAAAAAATTATAAACATTAACGTCATGATATATATATATGCTCATAATCTCTAATATAGACTAAATCATTTGTGAGAAAAAATTATAATGAACATTGACCGCATTATATATATATATATATATATATATATGATTTCTAATTTAAATTAGCTTTTATGTTGCTATATAAATTGGTTGTGGCTAAGGGTATAAATGGATATATATAAATAAATAATAAAAATGAGTTAGCCAATATATATGAGCATTTGAGCATTAAACAAAAAAAAACTCAATTATGTAAATAGCAATAAAATTAATTTTTAAAATATTTTATATTTTTTATACTATAATATATGTATTCAATATAATTAAAAAGAAAAATCTAAAAAAAAACTAGGTTAATATAGTATTGCTTTTATTTTACTATTTAAATAAAATTAAATATCAAAATTTACAATTAAATAAAACTTTATATTTATAAAAATATAAAAATATATATGAATTGAAAGGAGTATATATATATATATATATCTCAAAACAAATAAAGTAACATAGTTATATATTAATAATTGTAAACTTAAATGGAAAATCCAAAATCTATGTAAAAATCTAAGATTGTATTAATAATTTATGATATTGTTTAATGAATTTAGTATTTAAAAATATATATATATTATACAAATTCAATATCTTAAATTTATTTTTTCTTTAATTTATAAATAAATTTTAAATAAAAATTTATTTTAAATATAATTATTAAAATAAATAACATTTATAAAGTATTAAAATAAAATCTCAAGACTACTTGCTAAGTCATATGGAGATTCCAATATTCTAACTCTCATTACTAAATTTAACCATATATATCATCACAATTGATGAGTGTTTTGTTTGTATTTTTTTATTTTACTTTGTATAATATACCAACTTTATTAAATAGGAAAAGAACAATCCACCAATAATAGGTAAATAAATGAAAATAATTTTCTTTTAAACACTACTAGATATCGAAATGGTTTGATTGTAAATTACTTATAAAATTTAACCATATATATCATCACAATTGACGAGTGTTTTGTTTGTATTTTTTTTATCTTCTTTTGTAGTAGACCAACCTACTTATTAAACACGAACCAATGATAGGTAAATAAATGAAAACAATTTTCTTTTAAACACCACGAGATATCGAAATGGTTTGATCGTAAATTACTTATAAAAAGTGTGATAGTTACATAAATTTCCCGAAGAATATCAAAATTTTATGATCATAAATACCTTTTATATATATTATATATATATATATATATATATATATATATATATATATATATATGATCGTTTTAAATCCTTCTAACTGGAATGTATTTATTTTAATTAGTGACCTTTTAACTAAAATTTTAAATATTATATATATATGAATGAAAGTAAATTCACCTGCACTAATATTTTAAGTCAATAATTTTATTATAGGTATAAATTTATTTTAATTTATTTTAAGTGAATAATTTTATTATAAGTATAAATTTATTTTAATCTTGAATTTATCAAAGTTGGAGAGGGATCATTTTTTTTGGAATATAAATCTTATTATCATCTAGTTCAAAAATTCAGTGTCTTGAACACTCTTGTTGTTAAGACTCTTAGAATATCTGGCGTTGAGCACCTCAATGTAGAAAACAATCACTTGACCTATGTATTTAAGGGTATAAGATATAAAGATAGGGATATTAAGAAAGCCATAAAAAGAGTTGAGGGTAGGGTCCTTTCCCAAGATCACCAACAACCTCAAGCTCAGTGTGGTAGGGTTTTCCTACCATACATCCAAGGAGTTACAGATAAGATCGCAAAGGTTTTGGGAAAGGACATATCTGCTCAGTTTACAACATCAGGAATGATAAGACAAAGAATGCGGTCAGTAAGAGATAATATTGATCATGAGCAGCTTAAAGGTGTTTATAAGATTGATTTTTCGTGTGGAAAATGTTATATAGGGGAAACCAAACGCTCTTTGCAAAGAAGACTGAAAAAGAATGGAGTCGGTATTAAGAATGGGAGAACTCGCACCTCAGCCCTTGCAGAACATTCCTCAAAGACTAAGCATCATGTTTGTTTAGAAAAGCCCAAAATTATCGCCAAAGAAAAACACTATCGAAAAAATACAATCAAAGAAGCTCTTGAGATTATTAAGCGTCCACATAATCTCAACAGGGATGGGGGAGCAAAATCAGTGGTAGTTGGCTTCCTCTAATCAGACAAATTAGTTCTTCTGATTCTTCTTCTTAGATATAATATCTCAAGTACACTTTTATTTCTTTCTCTTCATTTACATTTTTATCTTTGAGCTTTAGAATTTAATAATAATTAAATAAATAAATTTGGACTTTATGGTTTAATAATAATGAATTAATTAAATTTTAATAATAAATTAACTAACCTTTAATAATGATTATTTATTTATAATAATAATAATTTATTCTTCACAATAAATACTTATTAACAAATTAATAAACAAATTATTCTTATTAATTAATTTAACTATTAGCATTAACTATTTATTAATTAATTATTATGAATTATTAATATATTTAACAATTAACTATTAATTATTAATAAATTTAACATTTAACTATTAATTATTAAATTAATTATTATTATTTATTAAAATAATTAATAATAATAATAATTATTATTATTATTAATTAATAATCATAGTTAATAATTTATTTATTTCTAAACCATTCATCAATCATTTATTTATTTTCAAAATAAAAATATAAAGGTAGTTATTATGGAATAAGAATATTAATTAATGAACTAATTAAGTAATTATCAATATTTACTAATCATTATTATTTAATAATCTATTAAAATTTTGTTTTTTCTTTATTTTTGTCATCTTTTTAAGTTTAGGCTTTTAGTAAGCTTTTTTTATGGTTTTCTTTCTATTATTATTTATTCTTTATTTGACTCTTTTTTCAATCATTTATTCATTGTTTTGAAAATGGATCTATGTTGGGGTTCGAAATGTCGACAAACATTGTAACATTATAGAAAATCTAGATCATTCTTCTTCAAAATATAACCACAAAAGCTTAAAATCCAAAATAAAAATCTTGTTTATATTTCAAAGTTTGAAGAAAAAAATCCATCTTTCTCTCTAAGACCTTAATAGATTAAAAAAAAAAATGGACTTGCGTTGGTGTGTGCATATATATATATATATATAATGTGTCAAAATTTAATAAAGAAAGAGTTACAATCTCTTTTATTTTGAGTTACAACCCATTATGATAACATATATATAATATAACATTATAATATAATATATAGTTAACATTGTTTTTTTTTAATATTTTTGAATTGACATTTATCAAGTTTATATTGAAAATTAAAAAAAATTCACATCACTTTCATGCTATAAAGTAGAAAATACCTATTAAGAAGAATGTTGGGCATGTGTTATATTCTTTCCGCGACTAGCCCCACGCGTTGTACGTTGCGCCAGGCGTAGCAGGGGGGCCACAAGGGGGGGGGCAGCCCCCACTATTGGGGTCTGGGGCAGCACCCTGGTGAAAATTGTTTTGGTGTGCGGACCCACCCATGTTTTTTGCATGAGTTTGCACATGGTTTTGGGGTACGATGGTTTTCGGCCCCTGGTATTTTGTAGATCCGGTCAAGGGAACTACGGTTATGTTCTAATCCAGGGTTAATGGATTGGGGTTTATGCATGCTTCGGCATGTATATATATGTGTTGTAACACTAAAAGGAATATAATGAAAAATCAAGCTGGTCGTCCCAATTTGGGATCCAGGGGAAAATCTCTGTGTTTATCTGTTTTATGTTTTATGCTCTCGCTATTGTTTATTTTTTGTTATAAGATTTGTGTGTAGATAATTTATGTTCAGGGTTAAAACCTACATTTGGTATCAGAGTTGTTTCGGCTTCAAGGGGACGCCTTTGCTGCTGAGGGTTTTTTGCTCGGGCCTGAGGTAGACCCTGTTCAGTGGGAGATCTGCAGGATCGATTCTTGTGGTGAAAGAAGATGGCAAGCGGCGGAAAGATAGAGATCGAGAAATTTAATGGTTAGAGTTTTGAGTTGTGGAAGCTCAAGATGGAGGATCTGCTGGTGGATAAAGATCAGTGGATCGCGGTAGATCCAGGTACTAAACCAACGGCAATGTCAGATGAAGACTGGAAGAAACTGGATCGGAAGGCTAAGAGAAAAATACGGTTGTGTGTCTCAGATTCAGTATTGTTGAATGTATCTGGGGAAGCTACGGTGAAGAATTTGTGGGAAAAACTTGGGACTTTGTACCAATCTAAGTCTTTGGTGAATAAGTTGTTCCTGCGGAAAAAGCTGTATAACCTGAGGATGAAGGATGGAGACTCAGTGACAGAGCATCTGAATGCCTTCAATACTGTGGTAAGTCAGCTGTCATCTGTTGATATTAAAATCTCAGATGAAGATAAGTGCATCATTTTTTTGTGTTCTCTACCAGACTCGTGGGATAGTCTGGTTATTGCAATAGGTAGCAATACAACTACCTTGAATTTTGATGACATTGTCTCAGCCTTGCTGTCGGAGGAAATGAGACGGAGAAATATGGAGGGTCAGAATGGAGATGCCTTATCTGTACGAGGAAGGTCCCAAAACAAAAACAAGAATAAGGTTTCGAGTGGGAGATCTAAATCTAGAGGGAGATCTAAATCTCCCGGAAAGTTTGTAAAGGTGTGCTGGAAATGCGGAAAGGAAGGACACTACAAAAAGGAATGCAGATCTAAAGCTCCTGAGAAAGGAAAGGGATCTGATGAAGCTCCTTCTGTAGAGGCAAAAACCACCTCAGATGAAGGTGGGGATGTGTATTTGGCTTCTTCTTCAAATACACATATAGATCATGATTCATGTTTGATTGACTCAGGTGCATCCTTTCACTTCACTCCCCATAGGGAGTGGTTCTACGAGTATGAAAAATATGATGGTGATGTCTTCCCAAGGGATGATAGGAAGGCCAGAATCGTCGGACGTGGAAATTTCAAGCTAAAGCTGCAAGGTGGAAGGATTAGAACACTTCTTGGTGTTCTGCATATTCCTGCATTGGCCAGAAATCTTATTTCTGTGAGCAAGATGGATGATGCAGGTGTAAAAACAGTGTTTGAGAAATATTCCTGCAAGATGGTTCGGGGAGCACTGGTATTAATGCAGGGAGTTCGGACTGGAACTCTGTACAAGCTACAAGGTAGCACTGTTATTGATGGGTGTAACAGTTCTGTGGTTCCTAAAAGTGGAGTGGAAAGCCTAGCTGTCTCTGGAGAAAAGACCATGTTATGGCATCAAAGACTTGGACATATTGGAGAGAAGGGCCTTCGGATACTGCATAGAAATGGTATGGTAAAAGGTATGTCTAATTTCTCTCTGTATTTCGATTTCTATGAACATTGTGTATATGGGAAGTAGAATCGGGTGAGTTTTCCTTCTGGTGCTAAGAGGGAGAATAAGATATTAGAACTTGTGCACAGTGATGTGTTTGGACCTGTGTCAGTTCCATCATTGGGAAATTCTGTGTACTATGTTTCATTCATAGATGACTTCTCAAGGAATACATGGATATATTTATTGAGGAATAAATCTGAAGCTTTTGACAGATTTAAAGAATTTAAGGCTCTGGTGGAAAACCAGACAGAGAAGAAGATAAAGGCACTGAGGACAGATAATGGTGGGGAATTTTGCAAGAAGGAATTTGAAGAGTTTTGTAAGAAGTGTGATATAGCACGACAGAAGACTACTCCATACACACCTCAGAAAAACGGAGTTGTAGAAAGAATGAACAGAACGCTGATGGAAAAGGCAAGAAGAATGCTCAGTGGTACCGGGTTAGGACAAGAATTCTGGGCAGAGGAAGTGGAGACTGCATGTTACTTAGTTAACAGATCACCTTCATCAGCGTTGGAGGATAAGACTCCACATGAGGTATGGACTGGTAAGAAACCCTCTCTTTCACATCTAAGGGTATTTAGATGTGATGCATATGTACATGTTCCAAAGGAGAAAAGGACCAAGTTGGATAATAAATCTGAAAGGTGCATCTTTATTGGGTATAAGGATGGTTTAAAGGGTTACAAGTTTTGGAACCCAGAAACAAGGAAGGTTGTGTACAGCCGAGATGTGGTGTTTAGAGAGGTGAAAGATGTTGTTAAACATGAATTCCTACCAAAGGAACCTGAGAAGATAGAGTTTGAGCTAAAGGAGGATGAATCAGACTCTACAATAGAAGAAGACTCAGAAGATGAAGAGCCACAAACTCCAGCCTTGAGAAGATCAGTTCGGGAAAGAAGGCAACCAGAAAGGTATAGCCCATCTGCTTTCTGTTCAGGTTTTGCCTTAACTATAACTGATGATGAACCCAGAACTGTCAGGGAGGCAGTAGATTCAGAGGATGGAAAACTCTGGAAGGAGGCCATGGTTGATGAAATGGCATCCTTACACAAAAACGATGCATGGGATCTGGTGGAGTTGCCGACTGGAAGGAAGCCCATTGGGAGCAAATGGGTGTTTAAGAAGAAGATGAATGTAGAAGGCAAGGTGGAGAAATACAAAGCTCGGTTGGTAGCGAAAGGTTATTCCCAGGTGCCGGGAATTGATTTTGGTGATATTTTTTTCTCCTGTTGCCAAAGTTACTTCTATTAGATTACTTTTATCTGTTGCTGCTGCATTTGATTTTGAGATAGAACAGATGGATGTGAAGACAACATTTCTTCACGGGGATCTAGAAGAGGAGATCTACATGAAGCAACCCGAAGGCTTTATGGTGAAGGGTAAGAAAGAACTGGTATGCAGGTTGAAGAAGTCTCTATATGGGTTAAAACAGTCACCAAGGATGTGGTATCAGAAATTTGATACCTATATATGGAGACTTGGCTTCACCAGAAGCAAGGAGGATCACTGTGTTTATTTTAAATTAATTGGTGACCGTGTTATTTATTTGGTCTTATATGTGGATGATATGTTGTTGATTAGAAATGACAAAGAAATTATCCAAGGTTTGAAGACCCAAATGTTCTCCAAATTCGACATGAAGGATCTTGGTGCTGCAAACTATATTTTGGGCATGGAAATTAAGAGAGATCGGGCAAAGAGGATGCTCTGGTTAAACCAAAGGAATTATGTCGAGACTATATTGTAGAGGTTCAATATGCAGGATAGTAAACCGGTGAATGTTCCTATTCCTGTAGGTGTAAAGCTATTTGCCGAATAGTGTCCCAAGACACAAGAAGAAGAGGAGGATATGTCTCGTGTTCCATATGCAAGTGCAGTGGGTAGCCTGATGTATGCAATGGTCTATACTAGACTAGACATTGCACATGCAGTGGGAGTATTGAGCAAGTTTATGTCAAACCCAGGGAAGGAGCATTGGACAGCAGTGAAGCGGGTTTTCAGATATTTACGTGGCACTAGTGATTATGGATTGTGCTACCAAGGAAGACCAGGATTGGAAATAATGTTGGACATTCGTGGTTTTTTTGATGCAGATTAGGCTGGAGATCTGGACCAAAGATGATCTACAAGTGGGTATGTTTTTAGTCTATTTGGAGGCACAGTTAGTTGGATGAGTAAAATACAGTCTATAGTGGCTCTTTCAACTACAGAGGCAGAATAAATAGCAGCCACGCATGCAAGCAAGGAATAATTTTGGTTGCAGATATTGTGTTCAAGTATGGGGTTGGTACAACAAGCTATAAGGATAGACTGTGATAGCCAAAGTGCAATTTTCTTGGCTAAGAACCCTGCTTACCATTCAAAGACAAAGCAAATTGATGTTCAATATCACTTTGTTAGAGATATGGTTGAGGCTAAAAGGGTGTTTCTGGTAAAGGTGGACACTTTGAAGAATGTTGCAGATGCATTAACGAAGTCTGTGAGCACTCAGAAGTTCTCTTGGTGTAGAGAAACAATGGGTGTTGAAGAATTGGCCCAATGACTAAGCTCTCCTATGGCCCCCTATGGAAAGAAAACAATAAGTGGGAGAATGTTGGGCATGTGTTATATTCTTTCCATGACTAGCCCCACGCACTGTATGTTGCGCTGGGTGTAGCAGGGGGGTCACAAGGGGGGAGGTAGCCCCCACTGTTGGGATCTGAGGCAGCGCCCCGATGAAAATTGTTTTGGTGTATGGACCCACTCATAGGCGGACCCACCCATGTTTTGTGCATGAGTTTGCACATGGTTTTGGGGTACGATGGTTTTCGTCCCCTGGTATTTTGTAGATCCGGTCAAGGGAACTATGATTATGTTCTAATCCAGGGTTAATGGATTGGGGTTTATGTATGCTTCGGCATGTATATATATGTGTTGTAACACTAAAAGGAATATAATGAAAAATCAAGTTGGTCGTCTCGATTTTGGATCCAGGGGAAAATCTCTGTGTTTATCTGTTTTATGTTTTATGCTCTCGCTATTGTTTATTTTATGTTATAAGATTCGTGTGTAGATAATTTTTGTTCAGGATTAAAACCTATAAAGAAGAAATATTTTACATTCAACTTATATATATATATATATATATATATATATATATATATATATATATATATATATATATATATATATATATATATATATATATATATATATAGATATATATAGATATATATATATATATATGAATATGAAATTAATTATTTAAATAATATAAACAATTTTATTTTTTTAATTATTTTACAACTCTTAAATTAACATAAGATTACATGAATTATTATGGAAATTAAAATATTTTATATTTTAATTATGATTATAATATTAATATTTTTTTTTTACTAGGTAATATGATTCATGAGAGACTAACATGCCTATTCTTGTGGCTTGAGTAGCAATTACCTAGGGGCATCTAATACATCAAAATCACTTAGGGATCACACTTAGTTGGTGCTACACTAGCCCTTAGCATGGATAAAGTTGTTCTCATGGGTTTAGAACCAATGACCTATTCACCATAAAGTGTCTTAGTATAATATTTTATCACTATCTATTCTATGTCATGTTGGTGATTATAATTTCAATGTTATTTGATGTTTCATGTCTCATTTTGATCTTAACTAGTTAAATAATTCCACAGCTTCCTAGTACATATGTAAAAAATTAGCTAATATTTAAAGTTGATTTGGAAATTTCTTATCATTCATATTTTTTAATGTAAATATGTGCATTATATTTCAATGTAATATTAAGGGAAAACAAATTTCCATACTAAGGTGTACAACAATTGTTAGAGAAAATGGAAATTATATTTTGTAGATTTTATTAGAAATGTCCTCAAGCATATTGTAATAAATTCAATAGCTACTAACTAATTTAATTTTGAGGTGAATAATTATTTTTATGGGAATATTTTATCTATTAAGGCATTTAAAATTAAGTAGAGTCTAACTAAAAAATGTTTTAGTCTTTATTCTAGGATTTTTTAGTCGATTTTTCTTGAAATAGTATGAAGATAGAGATCAAATATTAAGTATTTTAATCTATATACATTCAAAAACTTGTTTTAAAATAAATAACAAATTTCAATATTGACTAAGATTATATCATTTGATTTAGGAGAAAGATGAAAAAACATCTATAAGTTATACTAGTCCTTAAAATTTTATATATAATCTAGATTAATTTATAAAATGTTTTAATACACTTATAAGTAAGATAATCAAAAATATATATAAGATTATTATTAAAATCATCGTACTTGATCCCTGATTAGGGTGAGTGACAAATTATTAGAGAAGAATGGGAGGGATGCCTTCACTACAATTAAGATGGGGATAGCATGGCCAACCCCTCCCATGCAAATTTGCATGTGAACTATAATATCACTTGGAGTGATGACATTGTAGCTACAAGGTTCTTGGTACATTATGAAATTGTGAAAAATTATTTATTTAATTCTGAAAGGGTGTGAACCCCCACCATTGGTGGGTATAATTTATCCTCTATGCTTCAATGAATCATGTGCTTCAATGCCTAGATGGACAAAATGGTGGGGTGGCACATAATTTGTTCTTTCGAAATTGTCACTAAATGGTGGCTTAATTAAGGGAATGGCCCATGTTGGTTTTTCCCATCACCCACTCTTTGGTTTGGGTTGGAGTGTTGGAATGTGGTGGTGAAGTTTGGGAGTCTCCTTTCAACACTTAGATAAATCAGAGAAAGATGAAGTAAAATCACAAGGATTTATTAGGTGATTTTTTTGGCATTTGGCGTTAATAGTTTTCAGTGGTCTTGGGAATGGTCTCGATTATCTCTAATCTTCCTGGATAGAGAGTTCAATTACCTAGAACCTAGCCTATAAATGGTTTTTTTTTAGAATCTTAAACCTGATATCATCATTTTTCTAGGACCCCTACCATGGAATTTTTTCTTTGGGCTATTCTCCCCTAGGATTTTGTGGGTCAAGCAATCCATCTTCTATTACTTCTTAACTTATATTTTGTCATATTTTTTATGTCTTTGTGCATATTTGGTTTCTTATCCTAGGGTGAATTGTAGAGGGGGAATTGGAATCTTTTTCTTTAACCACTAGGGTTGATTAGAAGAAGTATAGGCTTCAATTATGTGGGAACCCTCTTGGGGTAGTTTTTTTCATTTAGATGGAGTATTTAGTTTCCTTCGCGATTATTTTTCATGCATATACAAAAAATATTTATCTATATATGTTGTAACAACACCGTGTTAAATTCCCATGTAAATAAATAATGTATGGAAATTATAAAAGACAAAAAAATCAAACCAAAGTCATCAGACATGTATTCCAAGTTGAATGAGGAGAAAAAAATTACATTGGGATCCACTTGTGGTTAATTATGTATTGGTTATTGAAATTAGAATTGGCAAGAGGCAAAAGGAAATTAATGGAAATTAATTATTATAGGCCAACAAGGACACGATACAAAAATGGAAATAAATAAGGGAAAATGAAAGAAATTCCACTTCAATAGGTGGGGAAGAGGAAGAGCCAAGAAGAGGAGAAAATTTGTAAAATAATATGCATGCAAGGGAAACTGAAGAAAAAAGGAAAAAGAAAAAAGGCAGAGAGAGTGGGAACATTCTAACTTTCCCTTTTAGGGAAAAGATATGAAAAGAGAGAGTGAGAGAAAAAAAAACACTTAGACATAAGAAAAACAAGTAAGGAAAGCAGGAAGCACAAGAAGAAGATTTGAGAAATAGATGGAAAGGGCATAAAGGGACATCTAAAAGAGCATCCAACAAGAGGATTTTTGCAGGTAACAGTGTGCATGTTTGATTATATTGTTGGAATTTGAATGCATGGTTCATGTATTTTTTTGCTGGTCATATTTGTTGTCATTAGCATGGAAATTTTCCTAGATTGATAGACATCTATAGCCTTACCTTATGTTATATCATGGATAGCCATGATGTAGTGGATTCCCTATTTGGTTGAGATATGGATGTCAATATAATGTGGATCCTAGTTGAGGTGGTCTCAAGAAAATACCAAAGGTTGAGGGTGGAGATGGTTTTCTCTGGGTAATCCCTTAACAAGTGGGTGTAGACACGAGAATTCTTTTGGGTATAATGAAGAAATTATGAGACATTCGAAATTGTATTGGTTTTAGAGATTTCTGGAATTGGCATTGGGTGAAATCATTGTGGCTTGAGGGTGGAGGTGGTTTTCCTCTGGATTCCCTATTTTGTTATGTTTTTGTATATCCCATGAGATCCCACTTTCAATATTGGAATATGACATGTGGGTAACTAGGTGTAAATAAAGAATTAGTTCAACCCAATCTATGACCGGGTGGAACGTGGGAATCCTTGAATTTGTTTGTATTATGCATATGTTAATATGTGATATTATTTAATGAAGATAAATGAGAAAAAAATTTTGCTTAGCGTATTGATTATGTGACTGATTTGTCATGGATTCATTCTGGTTAAATGATTGTTACATGCATGATATATTTCTTATTATATGAAGTGTTGTTATTAGTAATATTTCTCATGTCTCTTGGATGTTTTATATGGATGGATGAGCTAACATGTGTTTAATTACAACTAGCATGAGAGTGTTGTGAGCCTCCTTCATGAAAGTTTAACAAAACTAATGAAACAATGAACAAAATACATCCATACCTAAAGGCACCTTGGTCACAACATCTTTGTAAAAATGAATAAATTGTACCAGGAAATCTTGAGTAAGAATAATGCTTAGAATAGAGCATGAAGACTATGGAGCCTTGTTGACAAAGCTTTGGACAATTTTGGATAGTTGGCTAAAAGTTCGGCCTTAAGTTTCTAGAACAAATTTTGTGGTTGCACTGAGAGAACTAGGAAATTTTAGCCACAACTGCACCCAGGAAATCTTATTTGTGTGGTTGGAGCCCTCTAGCCGCATTGAGAGTCCTATATCCATGTGACTAGGGTGTAACCTAGGAAAAATAGTGGATTCAGCTAAGGGAAAATGGCCACTTGGGAAAATTAGGTTGATATTAGTATGATCAGGTACCCCTTGGTGTTTTGTAGTCAAGTTGACAAGTGAGATCCCATTTCAGTAGCTACATCTTGCAAGTTGGGTCATGCATAATAACTCTTAACTCATGTTTACCCTGGTAAGCACGTAAAATTGGGTAAATGTGGGTGGGGTGTTACATAGTGGTATCTGAGGAGGTTCACAGCACTGGACCTCGGGCTAAATGCATCTTGTTATGCATATCTATATTTTTATCATATTAAAAATTGGAGAGAGCATATATTGAACACAGGGCTAACACACAATAATTATTTTCTATATCATACTTAGAGATACATCAAATATATATAGTTGAACTAATGCTAATCTTAGAGAGAGAATTTTAGAGAATCTCTCAACTTCCTCATCAACCCAATCCAAACTAAGTAAGCATAATAATTGAGGCATTATCTAAACACCCCCCCTTAATGCCTACATTACAGAAATGGAGAACACACTAAATTAATACAAACATTTGTCTGCCCTGGTCTTCATTAACATTTGTACCCACTCTGAGATCTCATAGACAACGCTCTTTTCCCCACCATTTTCGAGCTACCATTCAACCCATTTAAAATACATTTGTTTCTGACCAGCAATAATGAACTTTGCAAGATCAACAGTATTGACAACTCAGCTCGTCGGGGCTTTCGCGATAAGAGCTGACAAGTGATGAACCATCCTATGGACCAATCACCATCTGTCGGATATTTCGCTTTCAGCTATCCATCAGTGGCTAGGAAAATAGTCTGAATACTGAATGTGTTCAAGAGCTAATATAACAACTTGACCTGCTTCACACAAATGGATCTCATACTGTAACCTGTAACTGATGCTTCTTGGCCTGTAGCACAACAAGATCAGCATATAACAAATTCACACAATCAAATTAGCCAATTTTTCTCTCGTCTCTGTAGAACGTAGAGAACGACTAATTTAAATAATGCTAATTTGTTCAATAATTGGTTCTCTACTACACAAATCTCATAGCAATAAATATAAGCTTAAACTCCACACTATATTCTACACACTTGCAAATCACTTGCAAAGCCCGGCAACAGGCAGTACCATATTTGATCCACCCTTGAAATGAAATGCAAATTCAGGCCACACAATATTCTTTACACCAGACACATTGTAAAACAGTCCCATGCTAGTGCTAGCTTCAACATCACCAGCTCTTGTGTATCCAATCTGAGAAGCAAACTCACTTGCAATCTGGTTGAATATTTCTTCGTTTAAGATGGTGAATGTAGTACCCGAATCTATTATGGCTCCTCAATTGCCTTGGCTGTCGAATTCTAATAAATTAGAAGGAAACTTCAAGAATTTTCCCCCAATATGGAACCCTCTGAGACCAATGTAATAATATATGCCATATTGAGAAGGAAGAGGTGCTCTGAAATTGATTAAAAATGGTGTGTAATTCAAAGGGTAATCACTAGGGAGCGCATTATCACCGAGAACCATGAGGCTTTTCTTGTCTTCTTCGTCAAGTCAGTGGCTCTAAAGGCAATATGCAAATAAGAGCTCCTCTGCCAAATCAGATGAAACTATTGAACATCCCACTGCAAAATTGGTTATTGCTCGTGCCCCTTCTCCGTTTTCCAATGGTAAATTCAAGGCATCTGTCAGGAGAAGCCCTACAGTGCTTTCCATGCCATACAGAATCCCATAGGGTGGACAAGTTTGAGAGCAGTTCGTGAGGCTTCCTGCGCAATTCCCACACAGTAGTTCCGAGTTGCTCCCGAAAAGGACTTCGCAGATTGAATCTGCACAGATTACAAAGTGAAAAGAGGACGACATCCTCGGAAGGAAAACCCCATTGGAGGCTGCCTAAAATCCTCCATTGAAAAACAGGAACAAGCAGAACAGTCTTATATTATTTAGCTTATTCAATCAGAAACATTCCAATGCCGTCAGCACTAGCAAACTTGGCTATCACGGCTCCTTTTTCTCTCCAGTCAACGAACTCTGGAAAATTCATGCCCTCTAAATATTGATAATTCAAAAAAGACTGAAAATGCCACTACACCAAACACACGAAAAAAAAAAAAAACTTTCACTCAGAAAATAAATTCACTAAACTATCTATTATTCTACAGCAGCGGTTTAACAATCATTGCTCTCACACTTTCCTGGCCTTCCCATGAGGGAATCAAGCCAGAACTGGCTTTGATACCATATTAAAAATTGGAGAGAGCATCTATTGAACACAGGGCTAACACACAATAATTATTTTCTATATCATACTCAGAGATACATCAAATATATATAGTTGAACTAATGCTAATCTTAGAGAGAGAAGTTGAGAGATTCTCTCAACTTCCTCAACAACCCAATCCAAACTAAGTAAGCATAATAATTGAGGCATTATCTCAACATATCATTCATGCATTCAAGTTATTTTATTTTTAATGCTATTATTTCCTTGTAAATGGTTTTGTTACATTTTTGGTGACATTAATTTGATTCATGTATGAACTTATATGCTCTTGACATTATTATGTATCGTGCTAATCTGGATTGACCTGCACAGATGCAATAGCCTCACCAGAAATAAATTGAGGTAATTTATTTGATCATGCCTTTTATTTTATTTTTCTAACAATTGCATGTTGTATTAAATTCGAATGCCAAGAGATGAAGACTAGATTGGTTGATTACAATTCATATGACTCCTCGCATAGGCCAGAAGATAAATTAATGAAATCAGAGAAATTTGTTAAGCAACGGGGAGAGGGAGAATCTCATGATCTAGTAGATACATTAAGACGTTTGAGGGAATATATCAGAGGTTGTAAATATGATAATGATCAGTTCATTGAAGCCCAAAATGGGCTTGAAAAATCCTAAGGAAAGCAAGTTAAGGTTAATGTAGTTATATTCAAATCCTTTCAGATTTAGAGAAACATGGAGAATTGGGGACCTATCATGGAGACATACAAGAAGAAAATACTAATGGAGTATATGGAATTTAATCTAATAAAAGGTATAGGATGGACCGTGATGATACGATAAATAGTGGAAGACCCTTGAGGACACCTAAGAAGAGGGCTAGTATAGTATGCATGGATTTTATTCTAGCTCTAATTCTAGAGGAAGTCATCATCATAACCACCAACATAATCATAAGAGGAGTGAGAAGGATTATTTTCCAGAGGAATTCAAGAAATCCAAGCCTCCTACTTTTGATGGTGAGATGAAAAAATCAAAAGATTCCAAAGCATGACTACTTGGAATGAGAATTTTTTTCAGAATTCATGATTACTTAGAGAATATGAAATCCAAGATACTACTTTCAACCTCAAAGGAAAATCATATATCTGGTGGTAAGATGTCAAGCATATTAGGGGCATCGGGGAGGGGAAAATGATGAGAGGAATTTTAAAGACTCTTCAAAAATTACGTGTCTGAGAGATATTCTGATGGAAAGGCCAAGGAATTATATGAGGTTGGGATGGGTTCCATATTAGATGAATAATATACAACCATATTTCTAGAGTTATTGAGATATGTGTCATACATGAACGATGAGAAAGAAAAAATCTAAAGCTTCATCAATGAGTTTCCATTATCATTCAAATGTCATATTGAGTTTGATGACCCTCAACCATTGGAGGATGTCATCATAAATTTGAATTGTTACTATGAACAGTCAAATCTTAAGCCTGAGTTCAAGAGTGACAAGAAGGGTATAAAGAAGACTAAAGGAAAATGGGATAAGGAGTGAGGAATATCTCAGGATGTAGGTGAGAAGGAAAATATGGCACATCATAATAAGCTTAATGCATCTAAGAAAGGACATGGGTCTTAGACTGTGGAGTAGTTTTATGCAACCATATAAAAAATAAAATAAAATATAGATCAACGACATCAAAATTAGCCTCTTCAAGGGGGGGAAACCTCATTTAGATCACATAAATCAATAATACTTGGATTATACAAATGAAAAGACATCATTATTATATATAGGACCCTAAGGGTTCATAATATAATCAGGACTTGCATAACAATAATAATGTAAGGGCACAACAATAACAATAGGAGGCTACACTAACAATAATTATAAGTGGGTTGTACTAGTATTATAGGGACCTAATGCTTGAGTAGTTCTGGATGATTCTGTATAAAATTATCATCCTCCCATGTGGAATTTTTGGTGGGTAAGTTCTTATAGTTAATGAGATACTCTGAAATTGATTGATTTCATAGTTGTTGGGTTCTTGTTTCTATGACTACTTCAGGCTCCAATATGATTTTTCCTTCTTCTTTAAAGTTTTGGCAATACTGTTTGAACTAGGAGCATGTCACTAATGACCTTATTTAAGCATGAAAGATGGAAAACTAGGTGTAATTAAGAATATGCATGAAGCTCAAAGTTGTATGCCACAGTACCAATATTTTTCAACACTTTGTAAGACCATAGTACTTGGGTGATAATTTATTATCCTTCTTATCTTGCTTGCGGGACATTTGCTTGAATTTTTATAGCCGTAAAAATACGTAGTCGCCTACATCAAAACTTATTTCACTACGATGTTGATATGCATGTTGTTTCATTCGATTATGTGGCAGATTGAGGTTATCCTTTAAGAGTTGGAGAACTCGTTGTTAACGCTCGATGTGATCTTCCACTAATTGAACCCTAGAATTTTCTCTTAAAGATGATGTGATGGGCGGTGGATGAAATACATAAAGTTCCATATATGGCATATTTTCACGACAATATGGTAGGAAGTGTTATAGAAGAATTCAACTAGAGGTAACCACTTAACCCACTGTGTTTCTTTATGAGATACAAAGCAAATAAGATATCCTTCCAAACATTTGTTCACTATCTCAATTTTCTCGTTAGATTGAAGATGATAAGATGAGCTATGAGCTAAAACTTGTGATAAAATCCATTGAGACCACCTCCCAATGATAAATTGTAATGGATAAAGGTTGTAATAGACCCAAGATCTTAATTATATCACCTTTATTTGGTTGGAAAACCAAACATTCTTCCAAAAAAATTTGAATATCAAATTTAAGGCCATCCCAAAAAAATTCCCTCTTGGCCATGTGGTAAGTTTTTAAAAATATTGAGTGCGCTCCTAAGGGGGAGGTGTGCAATTCCAAAAGAATATTTGGTTTCAGTTGGGAATTCTTACAAGATATAAGCGATATTTGTACCATAATGAATCATTTTTCAAGATAAATATATATGATGTACTAGGATCTTGTTGCTTCTTTTGAATGAGTTTCCACACCCCTTCGTCATTATTTCATTCATCCCTTGATTCATTTATCCAATCAGGTTAGATAATAGAAATGGCACAGAGTAATGCTTCCACATCCTCATCCTTTCTTGAGAGTGCAGCTGCAACAACATTTTTCTTCCCTTTTTTTATATGATTTCAAAGTCATAACCCAACATATTTGTGACCCATTTTTTTTCCCTTTTGAAGATAATCTTTGCTCCAAAAATTATTTAAGACTATCATGATAAATTTTTACCTTGAAGTGTCTTTCCATTAGGTAAGGTCGCCATTGCTTTGGTGCATGTACTATTTCTAACATTTCCTTATCATAAATAGTTTTGTGTAAATACTTTCCCTTGGTTTGACGACTTTAAAAATAAATGGATCTTCCTTCTTCCATTAAAACAACACCAATTTTGTTCATTGAGGCATCACATTCCACGATAAAGGTTTTTGTGAAGTCTGGTGTAGCTAAGACCGGTGATTGGAACATTGCCTCTTTAAGATGTCCAAATACCTTAGTTGCTTCTGGAGTCTAAGAAAATGCATCTTTCTTCAGTAATGTTGTTAGAAGCATTATTATTCTCCCACAATTTTTAACAAACTTGTTATAATACCCTTTCAACCCCAGAAATCCTTTAAGATGCTTTATGGTTGTGGGGATTTCCCATTGCTTAATGGATTTAATATTTTTAGGGTCTATCTTAACACCCTCATGAGATTAAAACTTACAATGTATAAAATTATAGGTACTACCCAACTTAATAAACACTATTACATTTTTATTCTTGAAATAACCTTCTATATTGAGAGTTTGAGGAGTGGTAATTCCCACCAATGCATTACATGATATCATCGGATTCATTTTTTTTTCTAGTGTTGGTTCCTAGTGTATATCTTCTTCTTTCGATGGTTCTTATTCCTTTTCTTCCTCATCTTCGCAATATACCTAAAATAGTTTCTTCTTGACATGATTATAAACTTTAGTGTATTTTCTATCAAAACTATAATAAAAAGTTTTTGCTCTTTTTTTCCTCCAATTGTTGTGGTGTCAACCTTGTAGATTGTGGAAGGCTAGTAGCATAAAAGCTTCCATCTTTATAGTTGTGAGTGGTAGACTTCCTTGTTTCCATAATTTTTCTTTCTTTTCTTTCCACCTTGAATGCCTTATCTAATGAATTAGGTTCCCAAAGGAAAACCTCATTTTGGATGTTATCTTTTAAATTACCTATGAAAAAATCAATCATTTTCTCCTATAGAATATCATTTACCTTGATATTCAATATTTGTAAGTACTCAATGTCCTCTGTCATTGAACCCTTTTTTTTGAGATTTATTAAGGTATATCTCTTTGTATCCTCATAATATTCCACCAATTATTCCGCAAAAATTGTTGAAGTGACAATTGATTTACGAGACAAAAATATATATTCATACCACACAAACTAATTTTGTTGTAAAAGTAAGGATGAAATGTGTACATTTTTTGTGTTTGACACATCATGTAGATCAAAGAATTTATCTATCTGTAGTATTCATGTTATTGGATTCTTACCATCAAGCTTCCTCATATTGATGTTTGGAATGTGGTTACTCATCAATCCAAAGTTAGAGTGTCTAAAGTCATGATTAACATTATTTTTTTCCATCATGAGTTTCATGGAATACCTTGTCAAAATTAGGAAGCATTTATTGTAGAAACTTTCTCAATCCTTCCCTCAAACCTTCCATTTCTTCTTTTAAACCATGCTTCAAACATTCCATTTCCCTTTTTATTTTGTATTCTAAACCATCCATGTTCTATTTTAAACCATCAATCTTAACATTCATCATCGCTTCCAATTCTTTTTTGTTACTCCTTTTGAGAGAAAAATTTGTTGCACTTGGTCTTGTAATTTCGATATATCATGTTGCATTTCTTCATCTTCTTCATGCATCATATTAGAGTTTTCTGGTTGCTTAATGGGTGTTTCCATATTTTTGTTTCAAGGCATATTGGAATGAAATAATGATACATATTCTTCTATATTCCCTTTGAATCACTTTAAATTAATTTTTCAAATAAAAGAGTTGCAAATTTAAAAATATATACACAACATTTTTGCTCGTTTTTTAGAGCTAGATATTGAAACAATTCTATCTATATAATTTCAAATCTCTAGGATCTGATTCTATGGTATTCCTATTAATCTTATTTCTAACGCCACAGTTCATAACAAAATTGGATACTTCAAGATAAAGCTATGATAAATCCCCCACGATGACTTTATTATGGAATGGTTCAATAGAGAGAACTTGTAAGGAATGTCACGTCTCACTATTTGAACCTTTGACTATGAAAATGATACAAAGAAAACTAAAACCCATTAAATTTTATTCAACTTTTACGAAATTCAAATATTATGCTCATAGAGAAAGTTATGACGATTTTCCCAATGTCACCTATTTGAAACTGAATTATGGAGCATGAAAAATCCCTAACTTCTTAGAACCATATCGAACCAAGATGTATATTTTTTAAAGGACATACATTGAGATTTTGGCTCCACATGGTCGAAATTTTAGTTTCTGAAACTATGTATACAAAAAGGTATAGAAAAAATACCAAGATGACCTATTTGAAGCAGCGAAACCCTAGAATCCAAAGCTTTGATACCAAATGTTATGCAACCAAATCAAAAAACGTAATAAACTATAGATCAAAGAATTCAAAATTTCCCTCCTCAATCGAAGTAACCTCCTTTACATCACATAGATGAACAATTATTAGATGATACAAATGAAAAAGATTCCTTGGTATAAATAGGAGTCTAAGGGGTCACAATATAATGAGAGCTTACATAACAATAATAATTTAAGGGAACATTAATAACATTAGTGAACTTATATGCGGTAGAATAATAAAAATATGGGGGATACATCGGCATAAAAATAGCAATAGGAGGCTACACTAAAAATAAAAGTTAAGGGGATACCTTGGTATTATAGGGACGTAACAAGTAGCAAAATAAAGGCAGTGGCATAGAACCATTGAAGTGTTGGAATTATGGTGGATATCATCGCAAGAAGGATTTCCCATCATATTAGGGTGTTATGCCTCAGATCTACAGTGCCCAAGAGGTGAAAATAGTTGAATATGTAGCTCATAACATTCATTGGATCGATGAAACAGTTGAAAATAAGCAGGCATACCACTAAGCATATACCATTGAGATGGGAGGTAAGCTTTGTGATCAAGTTGTTTCTATTTTGATTGATCCATAACCAAATTATAGTTATATTAGTCCTGAATTGGTGGATCAGTGTCATTTGGACAAGGAGGTACATGTAGAACCTTGGTTGGTGTAGTTGGCTACAAGGACCAAGAGAAGAGTTAATCATTGATTAATGTTTTGTTCATATGAGCTTAATGGCATGCCTACAACAACAAACCTAAATTTGCTTCCCTTAGGTTCATATAACATGATTTTAGGCATGGATTAGTTTTTTATTTAGAGGAACATAGTAGATTGATATGAGAAGGAAATTGGGTGCCTGCATGTGGTTGGAGAAAAGAGAATCTTACTTGGAGAGAATAATCTTACATTAGCGATGACAGATACATCTATGCAAGCTAATCATAGTGGAAAAAAAGGATTTTTATTGTTTGTAGTAAATATTTTCAATGAAAAATGGATGAATCATGATGATGTTGAAGTCTTGAGGAGGTATCTTATGTTACAATAGTTTTAGGATGTGTTTCCTGCATTGATTCTCGAGTTTCCCACTCATAGGGAGGTGGATTTCTCTATTGAGTTGATACTTGGAGCAACACCAACACCTAAGGCACCATACATGATGAGAATTCCCAAGTTGATGGAATTGAAGTTGCAGCTTAAAGAGATTATTTATAAGGCATACATAAGGCCAAGTGTATCTTATTTGGGAGAACTAGTGTTGTCTGTAAAGAATAAGGATGGTACTCTCAGATTGTGCATCGATTACATACATTTGAATAACGTGATATGAAAAAGTATTCATTACCTGAAATTGATGATTTTTTTTATCAACTAAAGGGAGTTACAATATTTTCAATGATTAGTATGAAATCAAATTATCATCAATTGCACTTCAAATAAGAAGACATCTATAACACTACATTTCATACAAGGTATGAGCACTATTAATTTGTGGTGGTTCCTTTTTCTCTTACCAATTCTCCAGCCACCTTCATGTGTATGATGAACAGTGTGTTACACCCTTACCTTGATAAGTTTGTGATAGTCTTTGTTGATGATATATTGGTATATTTAAATAATGAGGAAGAACATGCAGAGCATCTGGAAGTAGTATTGATATTATTTTGAGAGAATAAGGCGTATGCCAAGCTTAATGACTGTATCTTCTTTCACTCTCAGGTTTATTACTTGGGACATATTTTTTCCAATGAGGGGATAACAATGAATCCAAAAAATATTAAGGCTATCATGGAGTGGATAACTCCAAAGAATGTGAATGAGGTCAAATTATTTATGGGACTAACAAATTATTAGAGAATTTTCATCGCGAACTTCACCAAGATTGGATATCTTATCACATATTTGTAGAGGAAAGGAAAGAAGTTTGAATGGACTGATGAGTATGCCAACTTTGATCAATTGAAGCAATTTCTTACTAAAGATTTATTTTTGTGTATTTTTGATCTCGTTAAGGACTTTGATGTTAGTACAAATTCATACAAGGAGGGACTCTGGGGATTCAACCTGATGTAGGAAGGGTAGGTGGTTTGCTATGAATCACGAAATTTGAATGAGCATGAACATAATTATGTGACTCAAGATCTTGAGTTGGAAACTATCATTCATGCATTGAATATGTGGATACATTATCTCCTTGGTAGGAATTTCATTTTGAAAATTGATCACAGTGGAATGAGGTTCTTGTTTTACCAACCCAATTTTAATGCAAGCAAAGCTAGATGGTTGGCTACTCTCAGTGAGCTTGAGTTTGAAATAAATTACATCAAAGGAAAAGAGAACCGGGTTGTGGATGCACTCGGTAGGAGAGTATAGTTGAATCATTGTGAGATATTATGGGACATATTTGAAGGAGCAGATATCACATGCAAGGAATCCTGATGAAAGGTATCAGCATATGAAGCAGATATTGCAACATTAAGGTGAGAGTGATAAGGATGAGGAGTATCACCTCACAACATATGGTTTGGTCAGATTCAAGATCAGGATCTATGTGCCTGATAATAGTGAATTGAAGAAGCTTATTTTAAGAGAGTCAAGCCATATTCAAGCCATCCAGGATACCAAAAGATTTTGACAACTATTAATAAGTTTTAATATTAGCCTAATTCGAAGAAATAGGTGATTGATTTTGTTTCTAAGTGATTGGACTGTCAATAGGTGAAATTTGAATGCAAGCATTCAAGTGGTTTATTGTAGCCTATTCCAATTTTGGAATGGAAGTTGGAGGTTATTTCCATGGATTTCATTACAGAATTTCCAAGGACATCAAGGAAGCATGACTCCATCGTGATTTTGGTTGATAGGTTGAGCACAGTAGCTCACTTCATTGTAGTAAAGTGATCTGGATCTTTGGGGGAGGCCCCCAAGATCTAAAAATTTGAAATGGATCTAACAAGATCTGCAAAATTGGAATGCCAAAAAAAAAAAAGAGAGAGAACACAAAGCAAATAAAACCACAAAGAAACTTGTTTTATTAAAGCATAGAATAATTGTAGAAGATACATTGTGGTGGACAATCTGTTCTTTTACAAACTAAGGCTTGTTATTTATAGCCTTTTTTTTGTTACAATACCATGCGTAGATACCATAGGTGGATACCATGGGTCAAAACCATGGGTAGATACCACTTACAATACCATGGGTCAATACCATGGGTAGATACCACTTACAACACCATGGGTAAATTCCATATGTGGATGAATACCATGGGTGGATACATACCATGGGTGGATGAATATCATGGATAGATGTCACTTACAATACCATGGGAAAATAAATACAATGGGTGGATGAATACCATGGGTTGATGACATTTGCAATACCATGGGTAAATTCCATGGGTGGATGGATAACATGGGTAGATGAATACCATGGTTGGATGCCATTTTCCATTTGGATCATTCCTCCGTCCTTAAGAAGCACTGGTCCCCATTGCGTGAAGTTCCCTCTTGAGAAGCCTTTGTTGAATATGAAGAGCCACTAAAGAGAAGGGTTTTGTGTAGTTAACCCATAACCATGATGAACGAAGATTCGAGGATAGATATACCCTATAATGCTTGTGACCAACTGTGATATTGATAGTGTGCAGCCTAGCAAATGGACTTCGATGAAGTGTGGGTTTGTGTATGAACCAAAACCATGAAAAATGAAGATTCGAGGATAGAGATACTCTATAATGTTTGTGACCAATTGTGTTACTAACAGTGTGCGGCCTAGCAAATGGACTTCAATGAAAATGATTTTGTGCGGTTGACCCATAACCGTGATGTTGATTGTTGATGAAGTAGTAGGTTCCTAAATAGCTTGGGGTAGGATGGCATGTCTCCAAATAACCCAAGTTGAATGCTACTATGCTGAAACTAATGAATGTGAAGCAAGTGCCTACTAAAGCGGGGTGGGAGGGCACATCTCCAAAGGGAACTTGCTCCGAATGCTGCTCCAGATTTAAAATGAGCATAACTCGGTCAATATAACTCATAATATTTATTATAACCTGTTTTTGGAAATGGAATAATCATTCTGCATCTTCTATTTTGTTTGAAACTGCTATCTGTAGACTCTGGACTCTCAGATTCACGCTGGAACTGTCTCACCGTCATAAAATTTCTGTTTTTTGAACTAGGGTTATTTTTCAAGAGGAGCTCAGATCTATAGCCATTTCTCTGAAATTGTGCACTAAAAACTGTGAAAAAAGACAGGAGAGCCGCCATCCATGAATTGTCGTCGAAACATTTTCTGCAACATTGTTGATTTAGAATCAGCGATATCTCCCTCATCCGAACTCCAATTCGGCCGATTTTGTTTTTGAATTTTGGTATTTTTTTGCAAGGAATCCAAATTTGGTCTTTGATTTTGTAAAATTTTCACCAAATTTTTCATATCTGATCATCAAACTCGCCACCCAAGAAATTCATAGAGTTTTCTTAAGATTACTGCTAAAAATTGACACTGAAATATGCTTCAAACCCTCATTCCCATGGATTCATAACCTGAATCTGATACCACTGATCTGGATCTTGTGGGGAGGCCCCCAAGATCTAAAAATTTGAAATGGATCTATCAAGATCTGCAAAATTAGAATGCCAAAAAAAAAAGAGAACACAAAGAAAATAAAACCACAAAGAAACTTGTTTTATTAAAGCATAGAATAATTGTAGAAGCTACATTATGGTGGACAATATGTTCTTTTACAAACTGAGGCTTGTTATTTATAGCCTTTTTTGAGTTACAATACCATGTGTAGATACAATAGGTGGATACCATGGGTCAATACCATGGGTAGATACCACTTACAATACCATGAGTCAATACCATGGGTAGATACCACTTACAACACCATGGGTAAATTCCATGTGTGGATGAATACCATGGGTGGATGAATATCATGGATAGATGTCACTTACAATACCATGGGAAAATAAATACAATGGGTGGATGAATACCATGGGTTGATGACATTTACAATACCATGGGTAAATTCCATGGGTGGATGGATAACATGGGTAGATGAATACCATGGGTGGATGCCATTTTCCATTTGGATCATAAATTATACTAATTCAGCTAGTGAAGTGGCTCATATTTTCATTAAGAAGATAGTGAGGTTGCATGGAGTTCCAAAGAATATTATATTAGATAGAGTTTCCAAGTTCCAAGTTTTGGAAGGAATATTTTTTAGGCTTGGAGACAAAGCTGGAATTTAGTACAACTTATCATCTAAAGACAAATGGAAGACACGGAGAATCAGGAAAGAAAGAATTGGTTCAACCCAATCTATGATCGGGTGGAACGTGGGATTCCATGAATTTGTTGGTACTATGCATATGTTAATATGTGATATTATTTAATAAAGATAAATGAGAAAAAAAATTTGTTTGATGTGTTGATTACTTGACTGATTTTTCATGGATTCATTCTATTTAAATGCTTGTTACATGCATGATATATTTATTATTATATGAAGTGTTGTTATTAGTAATCTTTCTCATGTTTGATAGGCTCCTGGACGTTTTATATGGATGGATGAGCTAACCTATGGTTAATTACAACTAGCATGATAGTCTCGTGAGCCTCCTTGATGAAATTTTAACAAAACAAATAAAACAATGAATGAACAAAATACATTCATACCTAAAGGCACATTGGTCACAACATGTTTATAAAAATTAATAACTTGTACCAAGAAATCTTGAGAAAGAATAAAGCTTAAAACATAGCATGAAGACTATGGAGCCTTGTTGAGAAAGTTTTTGACAATTTTAGATAGTTGGCTAAAATTTCGGTCTTAAGTTTCTATAACAAATTTTGTGGTTGCACTGAGAGAACTGGGAAATTTCAGCCACAGCTACACCTAGGAAGGCTTATTTGTGCGGCTAGAGCCCTCTAGCCGCAATGAAAGGCCTATATCCGTGTGACTGGGGAGTAACATAGGACAAAGAGCGGATTGAGCTAAGGGAAAATGGCCACTTGGGAAAAGTAGGTTGATATTAGTATGATCAAGTACCCTTGGTGTTTTGCAGTCAGGCTGACGAGTCAGATCCCATTTCTGTAACTACATCTTGCAAGTTGGGTCATGCATAGTAACTCTTAACTTATGTTTACCCTGGAAAGCACGTAAAAGTGGGTAAATGTGGGGTGGGGTGTTACATAGTGGTATCTGAGGAGGTTCACATCATTGGACCTCGGGGTAAATGCAAATTTTATGAATATCTATATTTTTATCATGCATGCATGTAAGTTATTTTATTTTTATTGTTGTTATTTCCTTGTAAATGATGTTGTTACAGTTTTGGTGTCATTATTTTGATTCATGTATGATTTTTATGCTCTTGACATTATTATGTATCATGCTAATCTGGATTGACCTATGCAAATGCAATAGCCTCACTAGAAATAAATTGATGTAATGCTTTTGATCATGCCTTTTATTTGGTTTATCTAACAATGTTATGTTGTATTAAATTCGAAGGCCAACAGATGAAGAGTAGAGTGGTTAATTACAATTCATATGACTCCTCGCACAGGCCATAAGAGAAATAAATGAAATCAGATAAATGTGTTAAGCAACAAGGAAAGGGAGAATCTCATGATCTAGTAGATACATTAATACGTTTAAGGGAATATATTAGAGGTTGTAAATATAAAAATGAGCAGTTCATTGAAGCCTTAAAAAGGCTTGAAAAATACTAAGGAAAGAAATATAAGGTTAATGTAGTTATTCTTCAAAGCCTTTCAGATTTAGAGAAACATGGATAATTTCGGGCCAGTCATAGAGACATACAAGAAGAAAATAATAATGGGGTAAATGGAAGTTGATCTTAGAAAAGGTATAGGATGGATCATGATGATACAGTAAAGAGTGGAAGACCCTTGAGGACACCTAAGAAGAGGGCCAGTATGCATGGATTTTATTCTAGCTCTAATTCTAGAAGAGGAATTAAAGAAATCTGAGCCTCCTAATTTTGATGGTGAGATGAAAAAATCAAAAGATTCAAAAGCATGACTATTTGGAATGAGAAATTTTTCTGGACTTCATGATTACATAGAGAATATGAAAACAAAGATACTACTTTCAACCTCAAAGGAAAATAATATATCTGGTGGTAAGATGTCAAGCATGTTAGGGGCATCAAGGAAGGGAAGATGATGAGAGGAATTTCAAATACTCTTAAAAAATTACGTGTCTAAGAGATATTATGATGGAAATGCAAAGGAATTCTATGAGGTTGGGATGGGTTCCATGTTAGATGAATAATATACAACCATATTTCTAGAGCTATTGAGATATGTGTCATACTTGAACGATGAGAAATCAAACATCTAAAGGTTCATAACTGGATTTCCATTTCCATTCAAACATCATATTGAGTTTGATGACCCTCATCCATTTTAGGATGCCATCATAAATTTGAATTATTACTATGAAGAGTCAAATTTTAAGTCCGAGTTCAAGCGTGACTAGAAGGGTAGAAAGAAGACTAAAGGAAAATGGCATACGGAGTGAGGAATATCTCAGGATACATGTGAGAAGGAAAATATGGCACATCTTAATAAGCTTAATGTAACTAAGAAATAACATGGGTCTCAGACTGTGGAGTATTTTTATGCAATCGGATAAAAAAATAAAAGAAAAGTTAGATCAACGACTTCAAAATTACCCTCTTCAAGGGGGGAAACCTCATTTAGATCACATAAATCAATAATACTTGGATTATACAAATGAAAAGACCTCCTTGGTGTATATAGGACTCTAAGGGGTCACAATATAATCAAGACTTGCATAAAAATAATAATATAAGGGTAGAACAATAAAAATAGGAGGCTACACTAACAATAACAATAAGTGGGTTTCACTATTATTATAGGGACCTAATGCTTGAGTAATTCTACATGATTCTGTATAAAATTATCATCCTCCCATGTGGAATGTTCAACTGGTAAGTTCTTTCAGTTAATGAGATACTCTGAAATTGATCGATTTTATAGTTGTTGGGTTCTTTTTTTTGTGACTGATTCAGGCTCCAATATGATTTTTCCTTCTTCTTTCAAGTTTTGGAAATACTGTTTGAACTAGGACAATGTCACTAATGACCTTCTTTAAGCATGAAAGATGGAAAACTAGGTGTACTTAGGAAGATGCAAGCAGCTCAAATCTATATGATACAATACCAATATTTTGCAACACTTTGTAATACCATGTGGGTGATAATTTATTACCCTTCTTATCTTGCTTGAGGGACATTTTCTTGTATGTTTATAGCTGTAAAAATACCTAGTCGCCTACATCAAAAATTATTTCACTACGATGTTGATATGCATGTTGATTCATTCAATTCTGTGGGAGATTGAGGTTATCTTTTAAGAGTTGGAGAACTTGTTGATGATGATTGATGTGATATTCCATTAATTGAACCTTATGATTTTTTCTTAAAGATGATGTGATGGGCGGTGGATCAAATACATAAATTTCCATATATGGCATCATTTTTACGAAAATATGGAAGGAAGTGTTATACTACCATTCAACTAAAGGTAACCACTTAACCCATTGTGTTTATTTATGAGATACAAAGCAAAGAAGATATCATTCCAAAAATTTGTTTACTATCTCAATTTTCCCATCAAATTGAAGATGATAAGATGAGCTATGAGATAATTGATTACCAAGACAAGAAAATAATTCCATCCAAAAATTTCCAGTGAAAATGGGATCTATGTCACTTAGAATAATATTTGGGTTCCTATGTAGCTTTGAATTGTTTCAATATATGAAGTAGGAACTGTACTGGCTTTAAAAGGATGAGATAATGCACAAAAGTGTGCATATTTGGTAATCAAATACCACCATGTTGACACTCTTTCCTTTAAAATTGGGTATACTTGTGATAAAATCCATTGATACCTCCTCCCAATGATGAATTGTAATGGATAAAGGTTGTAACAGACCCGGGGTCTTAATTATATGAACTTTATTTTGTTGGAAAACCAAATATTCTTCCAAACAAATTTGAATATTAAATTTAAGGCCATCCCAAAAAAAATATTTCTTAACCATTTGGTAAGTTTTTAAAAATATTGAGTGCCCTCCTAAGGGGGAGGTGTGCAATTCCAAAAGAATATTTTGTTTCAGTTAGGAATTATTAAAAATATATAAGCGATATTTGTACCATAATGAATCATTTTTCTAGATAAATGTATCATATGTACTAGGATCTTGTTGAAACTTCTAAATGAGTTTCCACACCTCTTCATCCTTCTTTCATTCATCCCTTGATTCAGTTATCCAATCAGGTTAGATAGTAGAAATGGCACAGAGTAACACTTCCATATCCTCATCCTTTCTTGAGAATGCACCTAAAACAACATTTTTCTTCCCTTTTTTGTATATGATTTCAAAGTCATAACCCAACATATTTGTGACCCATTTTTTTTCTCTTATAAATATAATATTTTCTTGAGAAATTATTTAACACTATCATGATATTTTTTTTACCTTGAAGTGTCTTCCCATTAGGTAAGGTCGCCATTGCTTTGATGCATGTAGTATTTCCAACATTTCCTTCTCATAAATATTTTTGTGTAAATACTTTCCCTTGATTGGACGACTTTCAAAATAAATTAATCTTCCTTCTTGCATTAAAACAACACCAATTTTGTTCCCTGAAGCATCGCATTCCATGATAAATGTTTTTGTGAAGTCTGGTGTTGCTAAGACCGGTGCTTGGTAAATTGCCCCTTTAAGATGTCCAAAGACCTTAGTTGCTTTTGGAGTCCAAGAAAATGCATCTTTCTTCAGTAATGTTGTTAAATGAGTTGTTATTATTCCATAATTTTCAACGAACTTGCGATAATACCCTTTCAACCCCATAAATCCTTTAAGATGCTTTATGGTTGTGGCGATTTTCCATTCCTTAATGGATTTAATATTTTTAGGGTCTACCTTAACACCCTCATAAGATACATAATGACCCAAATATTCCACCTCCCATACTCCAAAGAAAATTTTGGAGGATTTTTCATATAATTATTTCTCATCCAATAGTTTGAGCACCCTATCAACATGTTGAATATGATCATTCTGTGGAATTTTTGTAGATTAGTATATCATCACAAAATTATAACACAAATTTTCTAAGGGTTTGAAAATGGAATTAATCAAACCTTGAAATGTGGAAGGTGCATTAATAAGGCAAAAAGGCATGCCCAAATATTCATAATTACCTTCGTTAGTTTTGAATGTTGTTTTTTGAATGTCTTCAGCCTTCATTCAAATTTGATGATATCTTGGATGAAGATCTAGCTAGGTGAAGTAAATTGCTCCATGTAAACAATTCACCAATGACAGGAATGGGAAATTTATTTAATATTGAGCTTGTTGAGTTCCCTATAATATTGACACATATTCCATGATCCATCCTTCTTATGCACCAATACTACTATAGCATAGAAAGAACTTTGACTAGGTTGAATTATACCAACCTCTAACGTTTTTGCAACCATACTATCAATTTCACTCTTTGGAGAATATGGATATCTGTAAGGCTTGATGTTTAGAGGAAAAATTCTTGGAATTAAGTGAATAGCATCATCATAATCATGAATTAGTGGGAGGCCTACAAAAGTCTCAAACACCTTGGAATTCTTGTCCAAGACTTTTTGGATATCTAGAGAAATATATGATTTCGATGTTTGGACCTCTAGTGAGCCTAATTGTGAAATTACACCCCATTGTTCTTTATTAAAAATATTTTTCATACCATTAGAGTTGATTATCTTCCTTGGTTTCACTATGATATCCCTTAATTCAATTTCCCTTCCTTCCCAAAAAAAAATCAAGAAAATTTCTTGAAAATTAAAACCTATCCCCCCCAAATATTATAACCATTTGACTCCTAGTAAAACATCAACACCACACATTGTAATGGAAATAATTGGACTATTAAATACATATCCTCCCATAGTTAGCTTGATATTATGGCACTTTCTAGAGCAATATATACTTCCTCCATTTGCAACCATCACTTAACACTTTGGTGTTGGATATAGAAAGAAATTCATTCCTTGGCTATCTTACAATGAATAAAATTATAGGCACTACCCAACTCAAAAAACACTATTGCCTTTTTATTCTTGAAATATCCTTCTATATTGAGAGTTTGAGGAGTGGTAATTCTCACCAATGCATTACATGATATCATCAGATTTTATTTTATTTTATAGTGTTGCTTCCTAGTGTATATCCTCTTCTTTCGATGATTCTTGTTCCTTTTCTTCCTCCTCTTCACAATCTACCTAAAATAGTTTCTTCTCGGCACGATTATGAAATTTAGTGTATTTTCTATCAAAACTATAATAAAAACCATTTTCTATTTTTTTCCTCCAATTGTTGTGGTGTCAACCTTGTAGGTATTGGAAGGTTAGTAGCAGAAACACGTCCATATTTATAGTCGTGAGTGGTAGAATTCATTTTTTCCATATTTTTTCTTTCTTTTCTTTCCACCTTAAATGCCATATCCAATGAATTAGGTTCCCAAAGGAGAACCTCATTTTGGATGTTATCTTTTAAAGTACCTATGAAAAAAACAATCATGTGCTCCTATAGAATATCATTTACCTTGATATTCAATCTTTGTAAGTACTCAATGTGCTCTGCCATTGAACCCTTTTGTTTGAGATTTATCAGTCGGCTAAATAAGGTATATCTCTTTGTATCCTCATTGTAGGTTTTAACCCTGAACATAAATTATCTACACATGAATCTTATAACAGAAAATAAACAATTGCGAGAGCATAAAACATAAAACAGATAAACACAGAGATTTTCCCCTGGATCCCAAATCGGGACGACCAGCTTGATTTTTCATTATATTCCTTTTAGTGTTACAACACATATATATACATGCCGGAGTATACATAAACCCCAATCCATTAACCCTGGATTAGAACATAACCGTAGTTCCCTTGACCGGATCTACAAAAAAATACCAGGGGCCGAAAACCATCGAACCCCAAAACCATGTGCAAAACCATGGACGCAGACTACCCAGCGGAAATTAAGGAACCAAAATTTTCGTCGGGGCACTACCCTGGACCCCGACAGGGGGGGCTATCGCCCCCCCTCTTACCCCCCCGCACGTGCTTAGTCGTGGAAAGAATATAACACATACCCAACATTCTCCCACTTGTTGTTTTCTTTCCACGGGGAACCCGGGGAGAGCTTAGTCATTGGGCCAATTCTTCAACACCCATTGTTTCTCTACACCAAGAGAACTTTTGAGTGCTCACAGACTTCGTCAATGCATCTGCAACATTCTTCAAAGTGTCCACCTTTACTAGCAACACCCTTTTAGCCTCAACCATATCTCTAACAAAGTGATATTGAACATCAATGTGCTTTGTCTTTGAATGATAAGCAGGGTTCTTAGCCAAGAAAATTGCACTTTGGCTATCACAGTCTATCCTTATAGCTTTTTGTACCAACCCCATACTTGAACACAATCTCTGCAACCAAATTGCTTCCTTGCTTGCATGAGTGGCTGCTATGTATTCTGCCTCTGTAGTTGAAAGAGCCAATACAGACTGTCTTTTACTCATCCAACTGACTGCGCCTCCAAATAGGCTAAACACATACCCACTTGTAGATCTTCTTTGGTCCAGATCTCCAGCCCAGTCTGCATCAAAAAAACCACGAATGTCCAACATTCTTTCCAATCCTGGTCTTCCCTAGTAGCACAAGCCATAATCACTAGTGCCACGTAAATATATGAAAACCCGCTTCACTACTATCCAATGCTCCTTCCCTGGGTTTGACATAAACCTGCTCAATACTCCCACTGCATGTGCAATGTCTGGTCTAGTACAGACCATTGCATACATCAGGCTACCCACTGCACTTGCATATGGAACACGGGACATATCCTCCTCTTTTTCTTATGTATTGGGACACTGTTCAGCATACAGATTTACACCTATAGGAATAGGAACATTCACCGGTTTACTATCCTACATATTTAACTTCTGCAATATAGTCTCGACACACTTCCTCCGGTTTAACCAGAGCTTCCTCTTTGCCCGATCTCTCTTAATTTCCATGCCCAAAATATAGTTTGCAGCACCAAGATCCTTCATGTCGAATTTGGAGAACAGCTGGGTCTTCAAATATTGGATAATTTCTTTGTCATTTCCAATCAAAAACATATCATCCACATACAAGACCAAATAAATAACACGGTCACCAATTAATTTAAAATAAACACAGTGATCCTCCTTGCTTCTGGTGAAGCCAAGTCCCCGTATATAGGTATCAAATTTCTGATACCACATCCTTGGTGACTGTTTTAACCTATACAGAGACTTCTTCAACCTGCATACTAGTTCTTTCTTACCCTTCACCATAAAGCCTTCAGGTTGCTTCATGTAGATCTCCTCTTCTAGATCCCCGTGAAGAAATGGTGTCTTCACATCCATCTGTTCTATCTCAAAATCAAATGCAGCAGCAACAGATAAAAGTAATCTAATAGAAGTAACTTTGGCAACAGGAGAAAAAATATCACCAAAATCAATTCCCAGCACCTGGGAATAACCTTTCGCTACCAACCAAGCTTTGTATTTCTCCACCTTGCCTTCTACATTCATCTTCTTCTTAAACACCCATTTGCTCCCAATGGGCTTCCTTCCAGCCGGCAACTCCACCAAATCCCATGCATCGTTTTTGTGCAAGGATGCCATTTCATCAACCATGGCCTCATTCCAGAGTTTTCCATCCTCTGAATCTACTGCCTCCCTGACAGTTCTGGGTTCATCATCAGTTATAGTTAAGGCAAAACCTGAACAGAAAGCAGATGGACTATACCTTTCCGGTTGCCTTCTTTCCCGAACTGATCTTCTCAAAGCTGGAGTTTGTGGCTCTTCATCTTCTGAGTCTTCTTCTGTTGTAGAGTCTGATTCATCCTCCTTTAGCTCAAACTCTATTTTTTCAGGTTCCTTTGATAGGACTTCATGTTTAACAACATCTTTCACTTCTCTAAACACCACATCTCGGCTGTACACAACCTTCCTTTTTTCTGGGTTCCAAAGTTTGTAACCCTTTAAACCATCTTTATACCCAATAAAGATGCACTTTTCAGATTTATTATCCAACTTGGTCCTTTTCTCCTTTGGAACATGTACATATGCATCACATCCAAAAACCCTTAGATGTGAAAGAGAGGGTTTCTTACCAGTCCATACCTCATGTGGGGTCTTATCCTCCAACGCTGATGAAGGTGATCTGTTAACTAAGTAACATGTAGTCTCCACTGCCTCTGCCCAGAATTCTTGTCCTAACCCGGTACCACTGAGCATGCTTCTTACCTTTTCCATCAGTGTTCTATTCATTCTTTCTGCAACTCCATTTTGCTGAGGTGTATATGGAGTAGTCTTCTGTCGTGCTATACCACACTTCTTACAGAACTCTTCAAATTCATTCTTGCAGAACTCCCCACCATTATCTGTCCTTAGCGCCTTTATCTTCTTCTCTGTCTGGTTTTCCACCAGAGCCTTAAATTCTTTAAATTTGTCAAAGACTTCAGATTTCTTCCTCAAGAAATATATTCATGTATTCCTTGAGAAGTCATCTATGAATGAAACATAGTACACAGAATTTCCCAGTGATGGAACTGACACAGGCCCAAACACATCACTGTGCACAAGTTCTAATATCTTGTTTGCCCTCTTAGCACCATAAGGAAAACTCACCCGATTCTGCTTCCCATATACACAATGTTCACAGAAATCGAAATCCAGAGAACAATTAGACATACCTTCTACCATACCATTTATGTGCAGTATCTGAAGGCCCTTCTCTCCAATATGTCCAAGCCTTTGATGCCATAACATGGTCTTTTCTCCAGAGACAGCTAGGCTTTCCGCTCCACTTTCAGGAACCATAGAACTATTACATCCATCAATAACAGTGCTACCTTGTAGCTTGTATAGAGTTCCAGTCCGAACTCCCCGCATTAGTACCAGTGCTCCCCGAACCATCTTGCAGGAATCTTTCTCGAACATTGTTTTTACACCTGCATCATCCATCTTGCTTACAGAAATCAAATTTCTAGCCAATGCAGGAATATGCAGAACACCAGGAAGTGTTCTAATCCTTCCACCTTGCAGCTTCAGCTTGATCTTTCCACGTCCGATGATTCTAGCCCTCATATCATCCCCTAGGAAGACATCACCACCATCATATTTCTCATACTCGCAGAACCACTCCCTATGGGGAGTGAAGTGAAAGGATGCACCTGAGTCAATCAACCATGACTCATGATCTACATGTGTATTTGAAGAAGAAGCCAAAAACACATCCCCACCTTCATCCGAGGTGGTTTTTGCCTCTGCAGAAGGACCTTCATCAGATCCCTTTCCTTTCTCAGGAGCTTTAGATCTGCATTCCTTTTTGTAGTGCCCTTCCTTTCCGTATTTCCAGCACACCTTTACAAACTTTCCAGGAGATTTAGATCTCCCTCTAGATTTAGATCTCCCACTCGAAACCTTATTCTTGTTTCTGTTTTGGGACCTTCCTCGTACAGATAAGGCATCTCCATTCCGACCCTCCATATTTCTCCGTCTCATTTCCTCCGACAGCAAGGCTGAGACAATGTCATCAAAATTCAAGGTAGTTGTATTGCTACCTATTGCAATAACCAGACTGTCCCACGAGTCTGGTAGAGAGCACAACAAACCGATGCACTTATCTTCATCTGAGATTTTAATATCAACAGACGACAGCTGACTTACCACAGTATTGAAGGCGTTCAGATGCTCTGTCACCGAGTCTCCATCCTTCATCCTCAGGTTATACAGCTTTTTCCGCAAGAACAACTTATTCACCAGAGACTTAGATTGGTACAAAGTCCCAAGTTTTTCCCACAAATTCTTCGTCGTAGCTTCCCCAGATACATTCAACAATACTGAATCTGAGACACACAACCGTATTGTTCTCTTAGCCTTCCGATCCAGTTTCTTCCAGTCTTCATCTGACATCGCCGTTGGTTTAGTACCTGGATCTACCGCGATCCACTGATCTTTATCCACCAGCAGATCCTCCATCTTGAGTTTCCACAACTCAAAACTCTGATCATTAAATTTCTCGATCTCTATCTTTCCGCCGCTCGCCATCTTCTTTCACCGCAAGAATCGATCCCGCAGATCTCCCACTGAACAAGGTCTACCACAGGCCCGAGCAAAAAACCCTCAACAACAAAGGCATCCCCTTGAAGCCGAAACAGCTCTGATACCAAATGTAGGTTTTAACCCTGAACAGAAATATCTACACACGATTCTTATAACATAAAATAAACAATAGCAAGAGCATAAAACATAAAACAGATAAACACAGAGATTTTCCCCCGGATCCCAAATCGGGACGACCAGCTTGATTTTTCATTATATTCCTTTTAGTGTTACAACACATATATATACATGCCGGAGCATACATAAACCCCAATCCATTAACCCGGGATTAGAACATAACCGTAGTTCCCTTGACCGGATCTACAAAAATACCAGGGGCCGAAAACCATCGAACCCCAAAACCATGTGCAAAACCATGCACAAAACCATGGACGCAGACTACCCAGCGGAAATTAAGGAACCAAAATTTTCGCCGGGGCGCTGCCCCGGACCCCAACAGGGGGGGCTATCGCCCCCCCTCTTACCCCCCCCCCGCGCGTGCTTAGCCGTGGAAAGAATATAACACATACCCAACATTCTCCCACTTGTTGTTTTATTTCCACGGGGGGCCACAGGAGGGCTTAGTCATTGGCCCAATTCTTCAACACCCATTGTTTCTCTACACCAAGAGAACTTATGAGTGTTCACAGACTTCGTCAATGCATCTGCAACATTCTTCAAAGTGTCCACCTTTACCAGCAACACCCTTTTAGCCTCAACCATATCTCTAACAAAATGATATTGAACATCAATGTGCTTTGTCTTTGAATGATAAGCAGGGTTCTTAGCCAAGAAAATTGCACTTTGGCTATCACAATCTATCCTTATAGCGCGTGCTTAGTCGTGGAAAGAATATAACACATACCCAACACTCATAATATTCCACCAATTATTCCGCAAAATTGGTTAAGTGACAATTGATTTATGAGAAAAATATAATGATACCACACAAACTGATTTTGTTCTAAACATAAGGATGCAATGTGTATCGTTTGCATGTTTGACACATCATGTAGATCAAAGAATTTCTCTATATGTAGTATTCATGTTATTGGATTCTTACCATCAAGCTTCCTCATATTGATGTTTAGAATGTGGTTATTCATCAATCCAAAGTTAGTGTCTAAATTCATGATTAACATTCTTTTTATTTTCATCATGAGTTTCATGGAATACCTTGTAAAAATTAGGAAGCATTTATTGTAGCAACTTTGTCAATCCTTCCTTCAAACCTTTCATTTCTTATTTTAAACCATGCTTCAAACCTTCCATTTCCCTTTTTATTTTTTATTATAAACCATCCATATTTTATTTTAAACCATCAATCTTAACATTCATCATCGCTTCTAATTCATTTTTTGTTACTCCTTTTGAGAGAAAAATTTGTTTCAATTGGTCTTGTAATTTTGATATATCATGTTGCATTTCTTCCTCTTTCATGCGTCATATTAGAGTTTTCTGGATTCTTACTGGGTGTGTCTATATTTTTGTTTCAAGGCATATTGGAATGAAATAATGATAGATGTTCTTCTATATGCCCTTTGAATCACTTTAAACTAATTTTTCAAATAAAAGAGTTGCAAATTTAAAAATATATACACACATTTTTTACTCATTTTTTAGAGCTAGATATTGAAACTATTCTATCTATGTAATTTCATATCTCCAGGATCTAATTATGTGGTATTCCTATGAGCCTTATTTCTAACACCATAGTCCATAAAAAAATTGGATACTTCAAGATACAGCTATGTTGAATCCCCCACAATAACTTTATTATTGAATGGTTCAATAGAGCGAACTCGTAAGGAATGCCACGTCTCACTGTTCGAACCTTTGACTATTAAAATGATACAAAGAAAACTAAAACCCATTAAATTTTAGTAATTTTTTACGAAATTCAAATATGATGCTCATAGAGAAAGTTATGACGATTTTCCCAACATCCCCTATTTGAGACTAAATTCTAGAACATGCAAAATCCATAAATTCTTTGAACCATATCTCAAAAAATATAGCGAACCAAGATATAAAATTTTTAAAGGACATACACCGAGATTTTGGCTCCACATGGTCAAAATTTCAGTTTCTGAAACTATGTAAACAAAAAGGTATAGAAAAACTACCAATATGGCCTATTTGAAGCAACAAAACCCTAGAATCCAAAGCTTTGATACCAAATGTTATGCAACCAAATCAAAAAACATAATAAAATATAGATCAATGAATTCAAAATTTCCCTCCTCAAGGGGAGTAACCTCCTTTACATCACATAGATGAACAATTATTAGATGATACAAATGACAAAGCCTTCTTGGTATATATAGGAGTCTAAGGGGTCACAATATAATGAGATCTTACATAAAAGGGAACACCAATAACATTAGTGGACTTATATGGTGTACAATAATAAAAATATGGGGGATACATGGGCATAAAAATAGCAATAGGAGGCTACACTAACAATAAAAATTAAGGGGATTCACTAGTATTATAGGGACCTAACAAGTAGAAAAACAAAGGTAGTGGCATAAAACCATTGAAGTGTTGGACTTATGGTGGAGATCATCGCAAGAAGGATTTCCCATCATATTAGGGTGTTATGCCTCAGATATATAGTGCTAAGGAGGTGAAAATAGTTGAATATGTAGCTCATAGCATTCAATGGATCTATGAAGCAGTTGAAAATAAGAAAGCATACCACTAGGCATCTATCATTGAGATGGGAGGTAAGATTTGTGATCAAGTTGTTTCTATTTTGATTGATCCATAACCAAATTATAGTTATATTAGTCCTGAACTGGTGGATCAGTGTCATTTGGACAAGGAAGTGCATGTAGAACATTGTTTGGTGTAGTTGGCTACAAGGACCAAGAGAAGAGTTAATCATTGGTTAAAGTTTTGTTCATTTGAGCTTAATGGCATGCCTACAACAAAAAACCAAAATATTATTCCCTTGGGTTCATATAACATGATTTTAGGCATGGATTGGTTGTTTATTTAGAGGAACATAGTAGATTGATATGAGAAGGAAATTGGGTTCCTGCATGCGGTTGGAGAAAAGAGAATATTACTTGGAAAGAAGGATCCTACATTAGCGATGATGATTGCTACTATGCAAGCTAATCATAGTGGCAGAAAAGGATTTTTATTGTTTGTAGTAAATATTTCCAATGAAAAAAGGATGAATGATGATGATGTTGAAGTCTTGAGGAGGGATCCTATCTTAAAATAGTTTTAGGATGTGTTTCCTGCATTGATTCCTGAGCTGCCCCCTCATAGAGAGGTGGATTTCTCTATTGAGTTGATACTTGGAGCAGCACCAACATCTAAGGCACCATACATGATGATCACTCCCAAGTTGATGGAATTGAAGTTGCAGCTTAAAGATACTATTGATAAGGAATACATAAGGCGAAGTGTATCTCCTTAGGGAGCACTAGTGTTGTTTGTAAATAATAAGGATGGTACTTTTAGATTCTGCATCGATTATAGACATTTAAATAATGTGACCATAATGAAAAAGTATTCATTACGTGAAATTGATGATTTTTTTGATAAACTAAAGGGAGTTTCAATATTTTCAATGATTAGTATGATATCAAGCTATCATCAAGTGCACCTAAAAGAAGAAGACATCTATAAGACTACATTTCATACAAGGTATGAACACTATGAGTTTGTGGTGGTTCCTTTTGCTCTTACCAATTCTCCAGCCACCTTCATGTGTATGATCAACAGTGCGTTATGCCCTTACCTGGATTAGTTTTTGATAGTATTTGTTGATGCTATATTGGTATATTTAAATAATGAGGAAGAACTTGCAGAGCATCTAGAATTAATATTGATATTATTTGAGAGCATAGGTGTACGCCAAGCTTAATGAGTGTAGCTTCTTTCACTCTCAGATTTATTTCTTGGGACATATTTTTTCCAATGAGGGGATAGAAATGGATCCAAAAAATATTAAGGCTATCATGGAGTGCATAACTCCAAAGAATGTGAATGAGGCCAGATTATTTATGGGACTAGAAAATTATTAGAGAAATTTCATCGGGAACTTCACCAAGATTGGATATCTTGTCACATATTTGCAGAGGAAAGGAAAGAAGTTCAAATAGACTGATGAGTATGCCAAATTTGATTAGTTGAAGAAGCTTCTTACTAATGATTTAGTTTTGAGGATTGTCGATCTCGTTAAGGACTTTGAGGTTTGTACAAATGCCTATAATGAGGGACTTGGGGGAGCCTTGATGTAGGAAGGGTAGGTGGTGTTAGGGTCCTATAATAATAGGGTTCATAAATTTTGAATTTACTTTGATAGTATTGTAAATATGTACATACCTTGCTTTCTGCAAGTTGTTCTCCCATATTTCGAAAAAATGAAAAAATAATAAAAATCCAAAAAGAGGGTAAAAAGTCCTAAAAGAAAAATCAAAGGACTTAGAAAAATATAAACCCCAAAAGAAAATAAATAAAACCTAAAAGTGAGAAAATCCAAATGCCACTACTTTTACTTTTACTACAAGAATAATGATTATGTGCAGAGTGTCAATAAATTCCATAATCCATGATCAGTTAAATAGTTTAATCTTAACTTTTAATGTTTTCAATTTCATGTTCTAGATAGAGAATAAAGATTTCTCAAACAGTTTAAACTTGGCAGATCAGTAGATAGGTAGAGAATAATGAGGAGCTCAATAGTTTAATCTGAGCCCTCAAATGAAATAAGGTAGACTTAGATATTTTTATGTTTTGAAAGAAAATGTTTTAAGGTTGCAAGTCTAAATGCACTTACAAAATGAAGAAAAAATGTTAGAAATAAAGTTGGGTAGGTAAAAAGTAGTGGAGAAATCATGTAAAGAAGACATCAACGGGAAAAATCCCTAATTTCCCCTCCCCTATAGGTATTCAGTATTCTAAACTTTCATTCAAAGAGGCTCAAAGCATTTCTCTGACTTTTTTTGGGACCGGACCCAAGGCTCAATGACTGATAAGTTAAAAATATTGAATTCCTGCCTTAAACCCCCATTCATCAACATTTTCATTCATACATCAAAACCCCTTTTTCCTAAGTAAAGACACATTCATACTTAGTAAAATTGTAACCCTAAAATAATTAACTTCATTTCTTTCAAAAACATTCATAAAACCCTCAAAATACATTTATCCTAAGTATTAGTGGAGTAATATAAAAGATGAGAAATCCTTTATTTTTATACTTTACTTAGAGATAATATGTGTTTTGTTTCCTTTTTTACTATCCCTTATTTATATTAACATCTAACCTATTGTAATAAATCCTTGAAAATACCCTCCCATATATATTAAAACCCTTATATTTAAATTAACCCCCAAAAAACCCACTATTTTATGTTTAGACCAAAGATTATTATCCCCATGTGTGAAAATAAACCCCACCCTACAAATCCTTTGGTCTAAACTTATCATTATTGAAATAATTCTGCCCCTATAGTTTGAAAACTATTAAAAGGTTTAAAACTATATAATATATAATAATCGCGCCCGCATATAAAATTTGAAACATGTTTTCAAATGTTTTAAAAAAATTACCCCTCCGCCATGTTATTTAACGCCTAAGGGTTTAAAATTTATTAAAACACAATTTTATAAAGCCCAAAACCATTGCCGCATGTGCAATTAACCTGGTCCCACTACTCTTATCCCAACGTAGCTTCCGAAATGATTTGGACCGTTCGCTCATGAACTCTAGATCTGACGATTGATATCCAATATCGTGCAGAATAGATGTGTGTTTAACCCCATGACAAAGGTGTGAGAAATGAGTGGTTTCACTATAATATCTCTCCTACACATGCCTTTCAAACATTGGATCATGTGGGTTAAGCTCAAAACTGCTTACCACAAAATCACCGCGCGATACCACCGGTTTTATATCCGTTGAAATCCCAAAACTGCTCCTCCCGCCTGATGTGACCTGCATTCAATGCCAGATTAATACGACCAAGATACATAATAAACCTTTGAAATACATTCACTTTATTCTCATTCTTGCGTGTTTAACCTACTGCATTACCTTTCCCTACTGTAAAGAAACCTTATCAAGCCTTTTTCTGCCATTTTCATGCCCGAAAGCTGCAATATTTTCCCTACAAACATTTGAAGACTACTAAGGAGCTGTGCATTGCTCCAAAAAATTCATTGAAGCCATTAATTCATCCAGAACCTCGGAAAATCTTCCAAAAGCTGATACCTGCATTACAATAGGTATTTTTCTAAAAAAATTGAACCTGCAATCAATTCAAAAACCTTTTAAAGAACAAACAGTCTCAGAGTTTTAGAAATTAATTAAATAAACTGCCAAAAAGTCCCCAAAATAGGCCAAACTCTGGAAAATTTTTCCCAGAAACCCTGTTTCTCTGTTGCACATTATTTTAAGGAAATTTATGAGTTTTTCACAGTTAAATATCTATTTCAAACTCTGAAACAGGCTAGAAAACCTTTGCAAGTACCCTAAGCCTCTGTAACCCTTTCAAAGATATTTCAGCCCAATTTCCCATGAAAAATACTCGGGAAACCCCTATTTTCTGTTTTAAACCAACTCTAAAGTCTCTAAACCTCTTTGACGGGCCTAATTGAACAAAAAACCCAAGAAAAGCCTATACTTTGCCAAATTTTCCCAATAAATCCTCTGCTATAGTAAAATTACTTTTGCAAACTGTCTAAACTTGCAAAAGTAGATCAAAATGCCTAAAAAGTAGAGTACAAGCAAGCCTGAAGGTTCTAAAGCACCTAAACCTACCCCTTCCATGACTTCAAGTACTGTTATTGATGTCAATCCATTGCAACCACCAGTTTTTGATATTGAACACATTCCCCTAGCTTATACTAATTAAAAAATAACAGATCCCATAGTTGAATTCAAACTGCTAGATATCCATAACTGGTGCTTTGAGAAATCTTTAGATGATCAAAGAGAAGTCCATATTTTGGAATCCAACTTTCCCAAGTATGTTGTCCCATTGACTCACCCATGTCAGGATATTATCAGATTGTGTCAGCAGTACTATATTCCAAAGCAAAGAGCCATTGTAAATGCCAGTAAAGAAGTCCTTTTTACCATCACTGCAGAGTCAATTAACCAAATGGTGCAACTTCAGCCTGACCCCCAAGCAGTCCCTTTGTCTATAGAGGTCCTCACCAAGCTATATATTGGCCTAGATTTCCCCAAAAGGTTCATGATTTTTTAGACTTTTATGCCTCTACATGTATAAATTCCCAAGTTAAATCCTCCATATTCTACTGCTAAATTCCCTAAAGGATCAAGACATGTAATTTCCATGCTTTCTTTCATACTTGGATATTTCACTGATGAACACACTGATGAATCCATCTTGGGATTCTTGTCCACCTTTTCTCCAGGTCAACCACCTTCAGTAATATTTGATTATGTTGGTTTCATTGCTGATAACATTCATTATCAATTGAAAATTTTGCAAATAGAGGGAGTGTTTAGATATACCTCCTACATTTTCCATATGTTCGTATACTTCCAATCAGATAATTTTCCAATCACTCTTCAAAAACTTGACATAGAGGCCAATCCTCTATCTTTCATTTTTTGGACATCATTGCTCAGAAAAGAATGTACAGATTTCAGTTATTCAGAGTTTTCAGAGTTATTTTTACATCCAGTGATCACCATGTTGACCAAAACAGAGAAACCTAGAATAAGTAAAGAAATGAAAAAGATATTGCAGCTATCATAGCAAAGTAAGGTTAGTGACTGGTATTTATATGAGAAATATACTGAAATCAGAGTCTTTGGGTCAAAATCATTACCTTACAAGCTACCCAAACATCCTTCAATGAGGATCTTTGCCTTGGAGTATATCAGGCAGATCCTAAACTCTGATTCAATCAATTTCATGGCAACTAAGAAGAAGACCCAATTCAAAATTAAAAATCAAATTGGGCCATTTATATGCAATCACAGGGAAGCAGAAAAGGAAGCAGAAAATCATTTATTGGAATATAAATTTGAAGAAATTTTCCCTTGGAACTATGATCCACAAGGGATCTTGAGCAAGCTAAGGGTCAAATGAAAATTAACACCTTTTATTCATGAAGCTAAACCATAAATAGAAAATTTTTCCAATCAGCTTGAATGGACTGAAAACACCTTAATAGATGCAGTGAACAAAGGTAATACTAGTCATACCTTAGAGACTGAAAATCAGCTAGAGAAGTCCACCAAAATAATAAGGGAAGAAGGAGCATATGTGGCAGAGACTACAACAGAAACAAATTCAAGATCATTTATAACGAAAGGCCTAAATTAGATAAAGCGGGAAAAGGAAAAGTGACAATAGATATGGAAGAAACAGAGCCTTTAAATACCAACACAGATTTGCCAGAGAAAAATGTAGCTACTGTAATTATCGATGAGCCAAATCAGAATAATGAAGACACACAGTTAATGGAAAGACAGCAAAGCATGGAAGCTTCTTCCTCACAGTCAGCTGAGGAAAAGGATTTGGATATTAAGGAGAAATATAAGAAAATTAAACTGAAGAATGAGGAAATCAAAATTGAAATTTACTCTCAATTCTTGAAACAAAAGCCAGGTAATCAAAAGAGATTCCTATCAGCATTTGATTACTCAAGTAAAAAATTGATTATGTCAGTATTGCAGCCCACAGTATCAGTTCCAAAGATAGTTTCTGACTATAAAAAATTTGATCTAAAAGTAGCTACAGACAATATCCATGAGTTAGATAAAATAGAGTTTCACAGGAAAAGCTTAGAGATGTTGTATTCCACAGTTACAACAAAATCTATGAGTTCTCAAAATCTACAAAATACCATCTCCAATATGCAAGATCAAATGGAGATGGAAAAAGCTTCATTATATGCCAAAGATCTAAGGATAAAAGCCTTGGAAGAATTAGTATTGCAGGTAGGATATGATTCTACAAACATCAAAGTAGCAGAAGCATTGGTGAAAAATAAAAATGAGGATATAGTAGCCTTGAGGAAATAGCTCAAACTTCCTCAAAGTGAGCATCCTCAAACAAAATAAGTCATACAGGAATAGAATGAAAAAGATGAAATGATTAATTTAATTCTTCAGTTGACAGTCCAGGTTAAGGAAATGGAAATACAGATGGACAAACTTGTCCAAGAAAAGGAGACAGTGAAAGAACCAATGATTCCTACAGTCATTCCAGTTATCACTACAGCAGTGCCTTCAACTTTAAGAGAAAAGTTGGCACCCAAAGAACCACTAGCTACTGTAGTGCCAGTGACTTCTTCCACAACATCAATCATTGAACCTTTTACAACAACAATACAGTCTACTGATGAGGCCAGCAAGATAGTGAAAGAAATGCAAGAGATGTCTTTGAAGATAAATGAGATTAATAGGTTGACAAAATTGGTTGAAAATATTGAAAATTCAAATAGATCAACTTAGGTAAATTCTAAGATACATGAACAAAATGCTAACAGATTGAGTGAAGAGTTAAAAATGTTGCAAAAATAATTAACTTTGAAGGAGCGGATATCATACATCAAAAAATTATTATTAGCAAAGAGAATTATAATTAGCAGCCCAAGCAGAAATCCAAAAAACTCAAACTAATTTGGCTGACAAACCAGAGCAGGTTGTAAGGCTAATCAATTTCCTTAACAACAAAAATAGACAAGAGTTGGAAGAGCTTGAAATAACAAACAGAACTAGAACTATCCTGAAAAATTAGGAAAGTCACAACAAATAAAAATTGGATGAGGCAACTTGAAGAAAAATGTGAAGGTATGAATACTGCTATAACCAGGCTTATGGTTAATTTCACAAATTTGAGGCAAAATGGACTTCCTGTTATCATGGTTATTAATGATAAATTGATGCCTCAAAATTACTATGACAAGAAGATAAGAGAATTTGCCAAGGAATAGGTAAATAAGCCAACAGGTCAAGGCATCCCCACAGGAAAAGTGTTACTGAAGAGTTTTAAAGATTTATTTTACTTACAATATGAGATCGAACACTTGTTTGTTATCAAGCCAACCTTTGCTAGATATAAAAAATTTGTTGAGAATTTTAGGAAATTAAAGAATATTCAAATTCCTAAAAATGAGGATTGGCAGTCACTTACTGATTTGTTATGAAGGATAAAAGACAAGCAGGGGAAAAGAAGGAAAAAAAAAATTTCTAAATTATAGTCAAAACAGATTTTATTTACAGCAATAAACAATTTTTGACTAAGGGTTAAAGAGTATCAGTCAATAAAGAGTATCCGAGAAAGAGTATCAGACAAGGCAGATCAGATTCAAAAAATATCTAAAGGCCAGCAAGGAGGAAACCAAGGCAGCCACCTACTTTATCCTCAAAACTGTTTCTATTTCTTATAAAATAGGACAACTTGTTGATTTGTTAAGCAGTTGTCTCTATTTTTATTGTAAAGATATTTTATTTTCCTAAGATAATTCCTAGAATTTTTCTAGGATATTTTGTAAAACATTTTGTATAAATACTTCATCTTTAGAAGTATTTTGTGTGGAATAAAATTACTGGGATTTTTATAGTCATTTCTTCTTGGACTTTAAAGCTTTTGTGTGTCAAAACTTCGAGTAGCAGGCTAGATCAAAGGAAATTGGCATCATATTTCAGGATTCTTGTGATGAGCTATTTGGAGTGAGGTATTTTCTTCACTTGTCATTGTTTCCTTTCTTTGTTACATGCATCCATTTATGTTTATGCTAAATCTGAATGTATAACTAGGAGTATAACTACAGGATTTGTTAAAAACACCATGTTTTTAACTAGTTATCATTTATATGTTTTCCTCTGATTTCCAGTGTAGGGAACCCTTAATTTCTCCCTCTCTCGTTTGACCTCTTCCTACTACTTCCTTTTCCTGGATCAAGGGATTCTTAAGTGCCCTTTATCCCGATCATACCATCTCACAAAAACAACTTTCCAAGATCTCCAAGGGTTATCTATCTTGCCCTGAAGACATTTGACCTTTTTGCCCTTGATCCTAGTCCTGTGTGCTTGATTTTGACTCCTTAGCCCAATGGAAAAATAGATTTCCCACTATCCTTCCTTTCAAGTGATTTTTCCCACCAAATAAAAAAAAAAAAACAAACCAAAGCTACACATTCATAACTAGCCTAATATTTGCCAATCAAACAAAGTTAAATTTTAAAGAGAGAGCCCTCTCTGAACCCTAGGAAGGCTAGATCCTAGAGTTTGAAGTTGGTTTTTGGTTACCTCTAGAATAATTTGACTAAAAACTAAAATCACACAACTTGAGAATTACTAGAGTGATAACAGGTGGTTTTCTACGAATCACGAAATTTGAATGAGCATGAGAAAAATTATATCACTCGTGATCTTGAGTTTGAAACTATCATTCATGCATTGAATATGTGGATACATTATCTCCTTGGTAGGAATTTCATTTTGATAAGTGATCATAGTGGAATGAGGTACTTTTTTTACCAACCCAATTTGAATGCAAGGAAAGCTAGATGGTTGGCTACTCTCAGTGAGCTTGAATTTGAAATCAAGTACATCAAAGACAAAGATAACAGGGTTGATTATGCACTCAGTAGGAGAGTATAGGTGAATCATATTTCAACTGTGAGCTCTTATGGGACATATTTTAAGGATTGGATATTACATGCAAGGAATAATGATGAAAGGTACCAGAATATGAAGCAAATATTGCAAAATTAAGGTGAGAGTGATAAGGAAGAGGAGTATCACCTCACAACATATGGTTTGGTCAGATTCAAGATCAAGATCTATGTGCATGATAATAGTGAATTGAATAAGCTTATTTTGAGATATTCAAGCCATATTCAAGCCATCTAGGATACCAGAAGTTTTTGAAAACTATTTATAAGCTTTAATGTTAACCTAATTTGAATAAATAGGTGATTGAGTTTGTTGTTAAGTGCTTGGACTGTCAATAGGTGAAATTTGAATGCAAGCATCCAACTGGTCTATTGTATCCTATTCCAATTTTGGAATGGAAATGGGAGGTTATTTCCATGGATTTCATTACAGGATTTCCAAGGACATCAAGGCAACATGACTCCATCATGATTTTGGTCTATAGATTAAACACGATAGCTCACTTAATTGTAGTCAAGTCTACTAATTCAGATAGTGAAGTGGCTCATGTTTTCATTAAGAAGATAGTGAGGTTGCATGGAGTTCCCAAGAATATTATATTAGATATAGTTTCCAAGTTCCAAGTTTTTGAAGGAATGTTTTGCAGGCTTGGGGAAAAAACTGGCATTTACTACAACTTATCATCTAAAGACAAATGGGAAGACAGAGAGAATCAAGAAAGAAAGAATTGGTTCAACCCAATCTATGACCGGGTGGAGCGTGGGAGTCCCTGACTTTTTTGGTACTATGCATATGTTTATATGTGATATTATTTAATGAATATAAATGAGAAAAAAAATTCAATTTGTTGATTACGTGACCGATTTGTCATGGTTTCATTCTAGTTAAATGTTTGTTACATGCATGATATATTTCTTATTATATGAAGTGTTGTTATTAGTAATATTTCTCATGGTTGATAGGCTCTTGGATTTTTTATATCGATGGACATGCTAACATGTGGTTAATTACAACTAGCATGAGAGTGTTTTGAGCCTCCTTGATGAGATTTTTAAAAAACTAATGAAACAATGAACAAAATACATCCATACCTAAAGGCACCTTGGTCATAACATGTTTATAAAAATGAATAATGGGTACCATGAAATCTTGAGTAATAATAAAGCCTAGAATAGTGCATGAAGGCCATGGAGCCTTGTTGACAAAGTTTTGGACAATTCTAGATAGTTGGCAAAAAGTTTGGCCTTAATTTTATAGAACAAAGTTTGTGGTTGCACTGAGAACTAGGAAATTTCAGCCACAACTACATCCAGGAAGGCTTATTTGTGTGGCTAGAGCCCTCTAGCTGCATTGAGAGGCCCATATCTGTGTGAGTGGGGTGTAACCTAAGACAAAGAGCGGATTGAGCTAAGGGAAAATGGTCACTTGGAAAAATTAGGTCGACATTAGTATGATCAAATACCCCTGGGTGTTTTGCAGTCAGGTTGATGAGTCAGATCCCGTTTCTATAACTACATCTTGCAAGTTGGGTCATGCATAGTGACTCTTAACTCATGTTTACCCTGGTAAGAACATAAAAGTGGGTAATTTTGGGGTGGGGTGTTACATAGTGGTATCCGAGGAGGTTCACATCACTGGACATCGGGGTAAATGCAGATTGTTCTACATATCTATATGTTTATCATGCATGCATGTAAGTTATTTTATTTTTATTTCTATTATATCCTTGTACATGATGTTGTTACAGTTTTTAAGTCATTATTTTTATTCATGTATGAAATTATATGCTCTTGACATTATTAGGTATCATGCTAATCTGGATTGACATGTGCAGATGCAATAGCCTTACGAGAAATAAACTGAGGTAATGCTTTTGATCATGCCTTTTATTTGGTTTATCTAAAAATGGTATGTTGTATTAAATTTGAAGGCCAAGAGATGAAGATTAGAGTGGTTTATTACAATTCATATGACTCCTCACATAGGCCAAAAGAGAAATCAATGAAATCATAGAAATGGGTTAAGTAGCAGGGAGAGGGAGAATCTCATGATCTAGTAGATACATTAAGACGTTTGAGGGAATATATTAGAGGTTGTAAAAATAATAATGAGTAGTTCATTGAAGCCCAAAAAAGGCTTGAAAAATCCTAAGGAAAGCAAGCTAAGGTTAATGCATTTATTCTTCCAAGCCTTTCAGATTTAGAGAAACATCAGGAATTTTGGGCCATTCATGGAGACATACAAGAAGAAAATACTAATGGGGTAGATGGAAGTTTCTCTTATAAAAGGTATATGATGGACCATGATGATACGGTAAAGAGTGGTAGACCCTTGAGGACACATAAGAAGAGGGCTAGTATGCATGAATTTTATTCTAGCTCTAATTCTAAAAGACATCATTGCCATAACCACCAACATCATCATAGGAGGAGTGAGAAGGATGATTTTCCAAAGGAATTCAAGAAATCCAAGCCTCTTATTTTTTATGGTGATATGAAAAAATCAAGAGATTCAAAAGCATGACTACTTGGAATGAGAAATTTTTTCAGGCTTCATGATTACTTAGAGAATATGAAAGCCAAGATACTACTTTCAACTGCAAAGGAAAATCATATATCTGGTGGCAAGATGTCAAGAATGTTAGGGGCATCAGGGAAGGGAATATGAAGAGAGAAATTTGAAAGACGCTTCAAAAAGTACGTGTCTGAGAGATATTATGATGGAAATTCCAAGGAATTCTATGAATTTGGATGGGTTCCATATTAGATGAATAATATAAAACCATATTTCTAGAGCTATTGAGACATGTTTCATACCTGAACGATGAGAAAGAAAACATCTGAAGGTTGATCAATAGATTTCCATTGTCATTCAAACATCATATTGAGTTTGATGACCCTCAGCCATTGGAGGATGCCATCATAAATTTGAATCATTACTATGAATAGTCAAAGCTTAAGCTTGAGTTCAAGCGTGAATAGAAGGGTAGAAAGAATACTAAAGGAAAATGGCATAAGGAGTGAGGAATATTTTAGGATGCAGGTGAGAAGGAAAATATGGCACATCATGTTAAGCTTAATGGAGCTAAGAAAGGACATGGGTCTCAGACTATGGAGTGGTTTTATGCAACCGGATAAAAAAATAAAAGAAAAGATAGATCAACGACTTCAAAATTAGCCTCTTCAAAGGGGGAAACCTAATTTAGATCACATAAATCAATAATACTTGGATTATAAAAATGACAATACCTCCCTGGTATATATAGTTCGGATTGAATATTTGTGCCTAATATTGGTTATTTTTGTAGAATATTGTGAGAATATTTGGTAGATTATGCAGATTTGCAGAAGGAGATAATTTAGGGACTTACTCCATGCCACTGGAAGATCACGAGAGAAGAATAAATGAGCACAATATCAGGAAATTAGGGAAAAATATTGGAGATATTCAAGGGGACTGTCCACCCTCCTTAACTCTCGAAGGCAGCCAAAGGATCCTCATGAAATCACCTCTAGCAATTCGAATTCCAGAGGTAGCCAAACAACTCAAGACCAAGTGCACTCAAGCCATACTTCACTTGGAGTCAAGTGGACTCATTACCTATTTTTTAGGAGTTGTTGGTAGCTTCCCTTGAAAATAAATAAAGTTGATAAAGAGCTAATTAGGGTTGATTCCAGTTCATTCTGGTCCATTCGATGCAGTCCATTCCATTCCATCCCATGTCATTCATTTTCCATTCTATTAGGCTTTTGTTTTTTAAGACCTTCGGGATGTAATAAGATTGTATTTTTAATTTAATGAGTAAATTTGAATTTTTATTGATCTATTTCTAGAGATATGGGCTCGTGGGTTAGTGCCCAACCCATGTGCCTCAGCTTCTCTATTCTTTTAATTATTTCCTTTCTGTCATTTAGCTAGTTTTTTTTATGCCATTTAGTTAGTTCTACTTCTGATAGTTTGATTGTTGTTTAGTTTTTTCTTTCACTTTGTTGTTGTGGTTCTTCATTTTCATATGAGAGTAATAGAGTAGAGGAAAAACCAAAATGCTATGGTCAAGCCTTCCCCTCTCATCTCTGTGAATAGAGTTCGAGTAGGTTTGACCTTCCCACGGGCCAAAAAATGCTTTCTGTTCACTATTTTTTTATCACCCATTTTTTTCTTTCTTCTGTGCATGAATTCATAGGGTTGTTTGCGGAAATAAGAATCAAAATCCCCAGAGACATTATTAAGCCATTCCGCTTCATTTTCTAATCCATATCCACCTCTGTGTTACACTTTTGAACCTCCCTTTTTCGCCTCCATTACCCTCCTTTTCCTCTTTCATTTTGCACCTTTTCATTCACAAAACACTTGAAAAACCATCAAAGTGGACCTCCGCCTTTGCTCCTCGAACTTCCCACTACCGTACATCGCAATCGCATTTCTCATATTTTTCCTTTTTCCTTTAAAGACTTACTGCTCCCAACGCTTATTGTGATATCACTTCATACTCCGCCACACCAAAAATCGCAAATCGCATTTCGTAATATTTATCCCATCGCAAATCGCATTTTGAAATATTTATTCGCTCCTTTTAAATACTTATCGTTCTCGATGCCGATTGTGATATTATCATCGCACTCTGCCACCAGTCCCATTGCCACATCATCCAACTCATCGCAAATCGCAAATCACAATTTTTATTTGGTTCCCGTTAACACCTACCCCTCCCAATGTCGATTGCGATATCATTGTCATACTTAGCCACCAGTCCCACCACTACGTCACCCCTAGCACTTCGCATTTCGCAGTTTTTACCCCATCACATTTCGCATTTCGCTCCCACTCCTAAACATCCCTTTTGTTACTCCTCCAACTTTGCGATATTGTTATTGCGATATCGCATATCGTATATCGCACTTTCGTCCCTCCATTGAAGTTCCGCCATCACACTTCTAAAAGCGCCTCCCGCTCCAAAGGATTTTTGCACTATAAATTTTTAATAAGGTTTAAATCCCTCTTTTCACTTCTCTAAGCCTTGTCCCATGTGTTCAAGCCCTCCATTTGCATCTTTAGCCCTTTTTTCCCCAAACTGCAAGTACCACCTCTTCAAATTAGAACTAGGTCATGAATAGTTGCATAGATATAGCATAAGATAAGTAGGGTGTTTAGCTAATTGGCCAAGTTAAGTGTGGATTAAATTAGTTTCCTTTCTGCAATTTAAATTAGTTTTTTTCTGCCATTTCCTTTCTGAAATTTAAATTAGTTTCTTTCCTGTCATTTATTTTTAGAAATTTAGTTTAGTTTCCTTTCCATCATTTCCTTTCTAAAAATTAAATTAGTTTCTTTCATGTCATTTCCTTTCAGAAATTTAGTTTAGCTTCCTTTCTTTCATTTCCTTTTTTCAATTTATTTTAGTTTCATTGATGTGAGACAAAATTCACTGAGAACCCCTGTAAGTAGCACCCTTTCGTAGAGCGGAAGAGGATGACTGGAGTATAATGCATCTTCTATGTATATAGCACTATCACCTCCAATTTTGTATGAACCCAAGGATGATAAAGTAAAGTAGGGCAGCCCCTGGGAGTTGCAACACTCTTGGTGTAATACTAGGTCTCACCACTTTTTTGCATCATTGTCAGGGAGGTGTCTAGTAGATGCTTTTATTCTATTTTAGCATTCCTTTCTTCTTTCCTTTTTCATGTTGTTTCCAAAATATTGAAAAATACAAAAGAAATCTAATTTTCATGCCTCATAGGAGTAGGGATTCTCAGATATTTTTTAAAAAAACTTCTCCAATACCAACCCCCCACTTGACCATGTGGTGCAGTAAGAACCACATCACCATACACTTTTGAAGGCAGAAGAGATGGATGGATATGATTAAAATGAAGAAGATCTTATTGGGTTTCCCATTCAAGATATGGACATCACTGTACATATAGAGAAAAGTGTATGGTGAAGTGGTTCTTACTGCACATCCCTCCATCTTTCCTTCCCAACATCCATAGTATGAGGACAGAGGATCCAGAAACATTTATCTTTGAATTTGAGATACTTTGTAGATCTTATAGCTACTTATCACACACTCAAAAATTGAGATTATTCCCTGCAACATTGAAGGATAAATATCTTAAATGGTTCATGATTCTAGGTACTAATTCAATAAGATCATGGAATGATATGCAAAATATATTTCTAGAAAAATATAAATATCGTGATCTTAGAGAAGAAATTTTTAGAATGAACCAAGAAGAAGATGAGAGCCTTGAGGATCTAATAAATAGGTTCATGTATAATGTTAAGAAGGAAAAATTGCATCATCTAGGATTTGACACACTAAAAACCCTCTTACTTAGAACAATTATGGATCAGTGGATTGATCTCCTTAATATCATGAGTAGAGGAGACGTATACAAATTGTCATTTGAAGAAATATGTGAAACATGCAAGCACATATCAAGAGGAAGGAAAAGAGTAAGTAAATCTGCCTCAACATTGGTAAGGCAAGATGAACTTGGAAATTTTCTTGACAACTTTAAAATAGAAATTCTTAGCAATCTAAGTGAAAAAGTAGAAATGTTAAGAATGTAAAATGAGAAAAAATAAGATGATGATATTTTTGTTATCCATGCAGAATCATATCCTACTAAATGTTTTCCATCATTCCCCAGGTTTAAATAAGTTTACGAGGAAGACAATGGAGCAAGGAAATCACCAAAGAAGCTATGTTATGTCGCTCCAAGGATACCCTGGCAACCTAGTCAACTTGATATGATGCAAGGGCCCACTTCACAATTTCAAGCTTATTCTCATCCATCTCAAACTAATTGCGACACACTCCCTCCTTGGCAACCTTGGCCATCTCAACCCCAAAACCAATCGTGGCAACATGGTTGGCAATGACCTTATTGGGAAAATCCACAATATCCTCAATATTTCCCTCAATATCCTCCATACCCAACTCCATGCTATCCCTACCATCCACCTCCACCACAACCAAAACCTCAACCATATCCATCTCATATATCCACCCCCACTCAACTACCTATACCACCATTTCCAAACCCATACAATGAAGTATCTCAGCTCACTTACAATGCTGAGGTACAACACTTCCAAACATCTCCTCTTGATCTATATGGTATTCATCTTAGTTCAAGAAATGTATTGCAAAGAAGAGATTTTCTTAATGTCATTGAAGGACAACATCAAGAATAAGAAGATCCAAATGAGGATATCAATTGTTGAGATTCAACAAGATGATCATCCTAGTGAAAATTAAGCACCTACACTAGGTGGGGCCCACAGGCTATTCTTAGGTGTACGTCTATTTTTAGAATGGTTGAGAAAATTATATTTATAGCAAAAGTATATATATAGATGTTGAGAAATTTCTATTTATATATGATGTTCTATTTTTATGTGTATGGGCGAAGTCTATTTTATAGATCACATGTATATTTATAGATGCATGTCGACTATTATTATCCCTTAATAATCGTTGGACAATAAATATTAATCTTTTCTCTTGAAGCACTTGAAATCAGTTAACTGAATTGGAAAACCAGTTAGCTGAAGGAATTTCGAGTTCTAAGGTCTGTTGGTGGGACATGTAAGTGGGCTTAGTTGTAACTGAGTGATTCGAAGTTGTAATAGAGTTGTATGTGTAGTTATGTGAGTTATAAAGTACTTTAACTCAGTTAAGTGAGTTAAATTCAGTTGTTCTAGTTGTAACTAGTTGTAACTAAAGATACACTAGTGAGAGATCAGTGAATTAAATATTAAATTAATTCACATGGAGTGATATCACATGCAACTAAAGATTTACTATTGTTAACTACATAGATGTCAGATCTAGTGGAGACCCAGTTGAGAGGTAGGTGAAAGGGACAGTTGACTATCAGTTGTACTATATTCGATTTCACTCTTGCAAGCCAAAAACACATTGGATATGCTCATGAGGATTGCATAGTCAAGGAGGTTGTGATTGCATCGAGTTGGTCTTTGTAATCAACTTGGATTGCATAGTGGAGGCAGGCTGTTGTGAGGCAGAAAATTGGCTAAGGCATTTTCCAAATTTCTACATGACAGTGTGAAACTATTGTATATTGTAGTGAGAGCTCTTGGAGTAGAGTTTTGTATGAGATTGTTTCATGATCCATAATATATACATAATATATGATAGTGGGGTTTTTAGCTTTAATATTTCCCGATAAACATCTTTGTTATGTGTGAATGATCTTTCTTCATGTGTTTGCAATTGGTGATCACATTTTAAATTTCTGCAAAGATTTTTGTAGAAGAGATTTTGTATTTAAAAGTGGAATATAATTTTTAGATCAGGAGAATGTAGGCAATACATAATTTTATTAAAATTTATACATGGTATCGGAGCACAAAATATTGCAATTTTGAAGCAAGAGCTGAGTTTGTTGGTAAAAAAAAATCAAATCTACTACAAGAATTTCTTGGCAGTTGAGTAAAAATCGAAATGGCTTTCAATGGCTTGCAGCTAGAGTATGAACTCGAGGGTAGCTCGAACTAAATTTCCTGGAAGGACCGGATGGAGGCAGTTCTTGAAGATAATTGCTTGAAGGAATCCATCCACAGTGATGTTCCTAAGCCCACTTCAACGGATGTTTCATTACTTGACGCCTAGTAAAAGAAAGTAGAGAAGACGAGAAGGATTTTGTTGGAAGGTGTACGAGACCACATTGTCTCAAGCCTTCATGGGAAATCCACTCCATATGCTATGTGGAAGGCTTTGACGTATCTTTTCCAAAGCAGCAGCGACCATAGGAAATTGGCGCTGAAGGATAAACTCAGAAAGATCAAGATGAAAAAGGGTGACAATATTCAAAAGTATCTCACAAATTTTTTCCAATGTCAAGATGAACTGGGGAGTGTGGGAATCACTGTTGTTGATGATGATTTGGTGAGCTTGGATCTTTTGGGAATTCATAAGAGTTGGCACATTTATCAAGACTATGTCAATGAACAGGAAAAACCGTCGGATTAGGAATGACTGTGGTCGGATCTAGTGCAGGAGGAGTTCAGGTGGAACATTAGAGATGGCTCTTCATCAAAGCATGATGATGAAGAAGATTATGCTTTGGCTGAAAAGGTAAGGAAAGGGAAGGGGAATAAATTCCATTCAAAATCTGAGTCTAAAGGCAAGAATCTGGATTTTTCCAAGTTGAAGTTTTTTCATTATCACGAACATGGGCATCTCGCCACTAATTTCCCATAGAAGAAGAACACCAAGAAGGCTTCTAGAGCTACATTTGGTGAGGCCCTTGCCTCGCAATTTGAACTTGATTTCTCTTTGATTGCATGCTTGGTATCAAGCGCAATGGGATCGGTGTGGAATCTTGATAGTGGTGCTTCCTTCCACATGACGGGAGATAAGGAGATTTTCAGTGACTTGGAGGAGAAAGATCTCCAGATGCATATAGAGATGGGTGAAGATGGACGATACAGTGTGATTAGCATTGGTACCATTACCTTTTAGAAGGAGTCAGGTAAACCATTTCAAAAGATTTTATGCATGTCCCAGGTCTGAATAAGAACTTGGTCTCCGTCGCGATGTTGTAGGACTGAGGCTATGACGTTGTTTTCAATGATGAAAAATATTTCCTCCGACATAAAACAATGGGTCAAGCCAAGAGGATAAGAATTTGATTCAAGAATATCTACAAGCTGGAGGTAGGCGCTGCCATGATGGGCAAGGTGGAAAAATTGATGAGCCGGGATGAGGGTGAATTATAGCACAGGAGATTGGGCCATATTCATCATGGAGCCTTGAAAGTCATGTAGCAAATATCTACAAGAATTCCAATGGGAAAACCTGCTGAGTTAGACCAGTGCAAGGGTTGCACCATGGGGAAGTATGAAAATTCCACCTTTCATGAAAAGGAGAACCCTGCTTCGGTGATCCTGGAGAGATTTCACACAGACATGTGTGGACCATTCTCGGTTGCTTCAACGAAAAAACACATGTATTATGTTATTTTTGTTGATGAATTTCTTGTAAATGTTGGATCTTCTTCATGCAGAAGAAGGATCAAACATTCTCAAATTTCTGTGAGTTTAAGGCATTGGTTGAGAAAGAGTCGGGGAAGCAAGTGAAGGCTCTGCGGAGTGATAATGGTGGAGAATACATCTCAAACAAATTCAAAGACTTCTGTATCAAAGAAGGAATTCGAAGAGAACTCATAGCACCTCATAACCCACAGAAAAATGGGGTCGCGAAGAGGAAGAATAGAACGATCGTGGGTGTGGCATGAGAAATGTTGCATGATCAGAGCCTACCAATGCATTTGTGGGCAGAAGCATGCAATACTGTGATTTATGTGCAAACCGTTTTTCTCATAGAATACTTGGCATGAGTGCACTTGAAGAAGCTTTTACTGGTAACAAACCGAGTGTTTCTCACTTTAAGATTTTTGGCTCATTTGTTTATGTGCATGTGACCAAGAATGCCAGGAAGAAGCTGGAGCCGACTACTGAAGTTGAGATATTTGTGGGGTACACATAAACACCCCATAATTATCGTGTGTATTTTCCTAACAATAAGATGACTGTTATGTGACAGGATATAAAATTCTATGAGGGGAAAGCCATGTGGTTTTTGCTTGAGAGGGAGCTGGACTTGCGTGCAGAGTGTTAGCCACCTATAATATTTTGTCAAAGCAAACAGGTGGCTAAATATGTTTCTGAGTCTTCAAGAGAAACATTTCCTTTGTAAATATATCATTCTTGAAACCTCCATGTGTCTTCTATCCTCCAAAATTATCCTCACTGCAATTTCCATTGATGAGCCCTACTATTTTGTGAAGGAAACTGTGTTCAAAGGCCTCTATTTTCCCCTTTTTCACTCCCACAAAATCCCCATTTTCATCCTTATTTCTTTCAAAAATCCCTCTGTAAACCTTCATTTTAACCTTCAAAAATCATCAAACTCCCCTTTAAAACCTTATATCTCCCCTTATTTGGTTTTAAAATCCTCCCTTTTACCTATCGGAACCCCTCCTTTGGCCTAAAAATCCCTGTTTTTTGGCCTAAAACACCCTTTTTGCACTGTAAAGTTTTTTAGCCCCCAAGAGCTTATAGCTTTAAAGCCCCTCCATCTCATGTGTCCTTAGCCCCACAATCGGGTGCTTAAAGGCCTTAACATCCTCTCTTGAAGCCTTATTCTTCGTTATTTTTCCATTTCCCGACAAAAAGGTTAAAAATAATATGGACCGTTGATCTCTGCAGATCAACGGCCATCGGGCCTCCTTTCTTCCGATTGTCTGCCTCTTGCCCCTTTCCTCCTTTCCACAATAACCCATCTCCTCTTTCAATCTCAATCATCCATTCAAAATATCGGACGGTCGAGACTTAACCCAATGAAACTCATTTTTCAATTGAATTTTCACCCCGCCACTTAACGTTTCCACTACGCGACAAAATAAACACTGGCCCCACCACTTCCCTCATCTGTGCAGCTTTCCCCATCGTGTGCAATCTGCACCGTCGAATCTGGAGCCTCCAATACGACAGTGAACATCCCATATCGCAAAATTTTTGCGACTACAGTTTAACACCAAAAAATTTTGTGAAACCAGTGATTTTTAAAAGGACAAATGTCAGCTGATGTATCGAATCGCAGTTTTTTTGACAAAACTGCATACCACCCAAATGCAACGTGAAAACTATTGTCGGTTTTCCACTATACCACTGCCTTTTGCTAACATAGCTTTTCATCTTTTAATCTTAGTCGTCAATCTCTGAGATCGGACGGTCCTGTTTTAACCTCGCCCCCCATTTCACTTTTCACCCAACTTATTTCCGAAACATTCCATCGAGCGATCCCCACGTTGATTTTTCTAATCCAACGTCCCACGTTCATCCTCGCGTCCAAACCTCCATTCACCCGCTTTCGCCTTCCGCCATGTTTTTCGCCCATTTTCCGCTGCAAATCACGATCCTTCTTCGATGCTCCTCTACCCCCAGAGCCTCTGCAAGAAGTCTAACCAAGCCCGCATGGATTTTATAACATGTTTCTCATTTTTTGCAGGTTTCAATGGTGATGAATCCATATAGTCTTCCCAGTCACAGATAGGTGACTCATAACACAGAAAGACCATCACAGAGCCAAGATAGCAGAAAAGAGGTCTCTGAGAAGGTTTAAAGGCATGTTTCATTAAATATCAAGGTTGTTAACCTGACATAAACCCTCCAACGCCTCTGCTGCCTGTATATTCACTCAAACAAGTCAGCAGACGTTTAAAAGTGTATCAGAAAGAGATTAAAGGGTTAAAATCATGATATTAAAGACTAAGAGGCCTAATCCACAGTTACAGACACAAAGGACACAGACGCAGACCTGAAGATGATCAAGGAGGCTTAATGAAGCCTAAAGCACACATCAAGCCATGTCAATATCAGCAGAATGTTCTTTTCCTAAGAAGGACAAGTTCCCACAACATTTTCTATTTCTCATCGAGCTCATAACAGTTATTATTCTGACAAAAAGCTCCTAGAACTGTCAGTGCATTAGTTATGAATTATGGAAGACCTGAAAGACAAGATCTTCATCCTTACTTATCACAGAAGATAAAATAGAGTACTATAGCCAGAGAGCACTTCAAGAACATACCCTTGGAGTTATTATCAAACTGACGAAGACCAGAGTACTGAAAGTTAATGTAAAGACATTAAAACAGAATGGGCTTCAAAAACACTTCTCCCTCTGTTTTAATGAATCATTTAAGTTCTATCTGCCACTAATATCACTCTTTCACCTATAAGAACTCATGAGAGATACATTGTAAATGTTGGTTGGTTGTTGAAAAACACTGATTTTAAGTTTTTTTACTGAGTTAGAGTTTTGTGAGTAGTAGTTGTAAATAGGCTGGGAGATTATTTCTGGATGATATCAAGCTATTGGACGAGGATGTATGTGACTAGTTTTTCTCTTCTAATATGACTAGCATGTTCGTTGGATCCTTATCTGAATCAGTGGTGATGTGTTCTATCTTTGTTATTGTTTTCCCTCTGTTATACATCATGTTTCATTTTCTCTGATAAGAATCAGTAATTTTAGCTTAGGATATACTGCTGCAAGTACCCTAATGCTTCCTGCACTCTCTTATCTTTATTTTTTCTACTATTTGTGTATCTAAGAACAAATTCAACATAATTTAACTAGTATAGAAGTTGGTTTGTCCATGCTTACTGATGTATGAATTTAGAGTTTCTTTATTGGATGTTCTTGTTTGGTTTCAACTGAAATATTTGGGAAACAAGGAGAATTAGAGTTAGCCATGTCCCCTAGGTTCCTTTTCTAAAGTTAGCCTTTATAAGATCCCTATGGGTTGAATGTCAAAAGAAGAGAAGGTTAAAATTCTTTATCTGATCTTAGACTTCACTCTGTGTCAAACTTGAATGTTTTCTATTGTCTGAAAGTAGTCAGGAGGACTGCTGGATTGTTATCTTCGGAGTTAGCCTCATTAGGAGTTTAGATCATAGAGGTTAAGGCATGCCTTATCCCTAGATTTACTTCGAAGTGGTCACCTTGGAAGGTTTTCCTTGTCATTCCCATTCATTTCCTTATTGTTTCATCTCATACTATCATCTTAAAAGATCCTTTAATATAGATGACTAACCATTTGAAAGCCTTGGATATTTGAGTTTCAAGTAAACCCTTTTATGACCCCATTTCCCAATGGACTTGTGTTCTCTTTGAATTATCTCCCCATTGCCAAGAAATTCTTCTCTACTCATTCCTTTACCTTACACTGAACCCTTCTTTCATGTTCCCAACCAAACAAACAAATCATAAACCCTTGTGCCCTATAGCTAGCCTAATACCTTAAATTGAACTTCAAAGACATATTATTCTTTGCTTTTATAGAGAGATACCTCTCTGGATCTAGGAGGGCTAGATCCTGAGATCCCAAAGTGGTTTTATGTTGTCTTGTCATTTGGTATTGCCAAATCTTCCAAATCACAGGAACCACAACATAATGGCGACTCCACTAGGGAATTTGAGTTAAAACACTCCTTAAAACATCTCTAAGAACTCAAAGAAGACCAATTTAGCCTTGATTTGGTAGTTAATCATTGTGGTGGACAATAACTCTTCTTGAAAATTTTAAACCCTCCACCTAGCAACTCCATAGTTCCTAAATGACCAAAATACTCCACTGGTGATCAGTAGGCCTGCTGATTATCTTTGTTTTCACAAGACTCCACTGGGAGACCAGTTTCATCACAACATCATCCATACCAAAAAAAACACATAAGATTAAGCTTCTTGGTTTAAGGATAATATGCCTCTTAAAGATTATTTTACCTAACATACTGGCTTCAAGAAAAATCCATACCAAAGCGTATCCTGATCCAAATCCTCCTGAAATAGTTGACAATCCAGAGAACATTCTTAGGAATTCTTTCACATCTAGGGATCCAACTATTGTCAGACCCATTCATAGAGCTAACTCAGCACTTGAAAACCTTGTAGCTCTATCAGATACTCAATTTGACTTAGATTTACCAAGTAAGTTTCCAATAACTAAGTCTATTAGTGGAATAGATTAGACAGTCTTTGAGCCTCCAAATTCACCACCACATAGTGGTCAAAATATTAGTGACAGAGAAACCCCTCCATCAACACCTCCTGAAATCCACTTCATTCATAACTTGGGTCTCTCTCACCCTAGGTCTACTCAACAGTTTGTTGCATGTCCAAGCAGTTCTACCATCCATATACCTGCTGCTCAAGCTAATCCTTTACCTCCACAAAAAACTATCATGGCAGCATGGTATGCTCCCCTAGTATTACCACAGCCTCTGGCTCCTTTACCCAATGACTATCAATCTAAAATTCCCAATTTCACTGGAAAAGAATCTACCACATCTCAACACCATGTAGATAGGATGGAAGATGCTTTTGATTATATGGAAATAGAAGATGAGACCATTAAGATGAGAATATTTTCTCAAAGTTTAGGAGAAGAAGTAAAAAAGTGGTTTAAAGGCTTAACTCCTAATAGCATCAGTGACCTTCCCTCTTTACATCAAGCTTTTATAAACAAATGGGAAATCAAAAGCAACCCTCTACAAATATTAGCAGAGTATAAGGGTATGAAGAGAAATCAGGGGGAGAGTGTTCATGATTACTCCACCAGGTTTAACAGTGTCTACAATGCTCTTCCACCCCACATGAAACCTCCCCAAGGAATGGCCTTAGTGAAATATCCTGAGGGTTTTGATGCTGACATGGCCTATCAACTAAGGAAGAGAGACTATACAACTCTAGAAGATATGCAGAAGAGATTTGTGAGTGTAGAAGCAAACTTAATTGAAAAAAGAGATAGGATGAGGGCTGAAAAGAAGGTAACCTATAGGGAAGACACCACAACTTCTACGTCTGATTCCAAATATGATGATATAGCCAAAAACATGAATAGGCTAGAAAGAATGATGGAGAAAATGGTTTTCCAAGTCAATAATCAGAATAGAAATCAGTCTCAAAACTAGAACCAAAACTTTAGGAGAAACACTCATCCCAATAAACAAAGGGATTCTGACCAAAAAATCATACCTCCATTCCAATAAAATTTCCTTGATGAGGATGAGGGAATAATAGAAGAATCAGAGGGAACTATCATAAACATGGTGGAAGTGGATAACCAAGATCACACCTTTTTCACAGATTACAACCAGACCTCATACACACATTGGGATGAGGAAGGGTTGGAATCTGAGGACTATAGGTTAGGATTCAACAATGCCATCATGCAGGTCCAAGAACAATATGATCTCAGAAGAAAAAATAACCCATAAGCTCCCAAACCAAAAACCTCTGAAATCACTATTAAGAAAATACCTGAAAAGACTCCTAAAGGGACTACTGAAAGCAACAAAACAACAGCTGAGAGTTTTGGAAAAAACAAGGACAAAGACATCCAAACCATTGATAAACCAAGTCAAGAAACTAGCAGCACTAGCATTGCAGCTAATGCTCCTGAAAAAACAGTTTTAACCAATGTACATAGTGAAAATCAACAAGCTGATTTTGCCAATAAAATAGTAACCAGCAAAACAGAATTGAACCTTTCCAAGAGTCAATCTCCTTTCAATCTGGAAAGTGAGATTTCCAAAATCAAAATTTTTGTCCCTCTCACTGAGTTGGCTACCTAAGATGCATATAAATGTCAAATTTTGAAAGCTTTAAACTTAGGAGAGAACAGTGACTCTCTCAACTTAAATGATGATCAACCAGCTCTCTTGTTTGGCCCAAAAATTGAAGGGAAATTTCAGGAAGGAGTAGTGCCTCATTTCTATATCAGCCTAAATATCCATGACAAAATCTTACACAATGATATGCATGACTCAGGGGCTTCACACAATCTCATGCCCAAAGTGATCATGGAAAAACTAGGCCTAGAAATAACCAAACCATATAAGGATTTATATTCTTTTAACTCTAGCAGAGTGAAGTGTTTGGGTCTGATAAAAGATCTCTATGTAAATTTGACCCAAATCCCAGCCAAGTGCATGGTAATGGATGTTGTAGTGGCTGATGTACCTCCTAAGTATGGCATGTTGTTGTCAAGATCATGGGGTGCTAAGCTACAAGGTACAATGCAAATGGACATGACATATGCCACTATCTCTGTTTTCAGCCAGCTTATAAGACTATATAGGGAAGCACACATGAAATTTATGGTTAGCAACCCAGAGAAACCAGAAAATTCCCCTCTTTACTCTGTCCATACTAACCTAGACTCTTTTATCCTTTACAATGATGAGTTTACAGGTGAGCAAGAGATAGAGAACAAAAATTTAAACAACAAAGTAGAGGCCACAAATCTTAACTTAGTGGCAGCTTTGGATACAGAGGAAAACAAGAGAGAAACATTTGAACAATTTGTAGAATTAGAAAATCAGAACCAAGACTGTAGAAAGCAGATTACCCATCAGCTTGCTAACCTTGAGAAACAAGAAGACAGTAAGGAGGAAGTTAATAACAAATATGTAAACAATCCTTTATGGAGCATGAGCTTTGATGGGTCTTGCACTAAAAGTAATACAGGAGATGGGGTATGGTTGCACAATAATGAAAACAATTATGCTGAGATTCATGCCTTCAAGCTAGATTTCAAATGCACAAACAACATAACAAAGTATGAAGCCCTCCTCTTAGGACTGCATCTATTGAAAAAACTAGGAGCTAAGAGGATACTTGTTCATGGAGACTCAAAACTGGTCATCAAACAAATAAATGGAGAGTACATTGCCAAACATCCTAGATTAAGGGCATATAGGAATGATGCCATGGATCTGTTGAAAACATTTGTAGAATATGAGCTTGTGTTTGTCCCTAGAAGTCAAAACATACTTGCAAATGGATTGGCATGTGCTGCTAGTTCATATCAGAGACCACTTAATGATAAACAGATCATTTTTCAAACAAAATACAGACCAGCAGTACCAGATAATGAAAAATATTGGCAGGTCTTTGAAGGTGACAAATAGATAGAGGATTTCCTACTCTCCAGGAATGAGTTTGAATTACCTGATTCTAACTCTAGGCTCAGTGAAGACGGTTTAGATAAAGAGCCCTGTGATGAATAAAAACCATTCCCTACTGCATAAATAAACATGCTGACTAGAGAATTTGAAAACCAAACGGAAGAATACATGAACACGGATAAAGAAGACATAGAGGTGTTGCAGTCCAAAGACAAAATCATACCTAGAGGACTAGCACCCCTAGAGGACCTCTTTGATTTTAATGATGTGGCAAAGAAGCCCACTATAGAACCCACTGAATCTGATGTTGAATAATGTAATATAGACAGCAAGGACAAGCCTAAAATGATCAAATTATATAAAACCTTGCCAGCACATATCAAACAGAAATACATTGATTTATTTAAAGAGTTTTTTGATGTTTTTGCTTGGATTTATGAAGATTTGAAAGCCTATGACACTGAGATCAGCCAGCATAAGATCCCATTGAAAGAAAACCATAAACCTTTTAGGCAAAATCTGCGCAGGATAAACCCTGTACAGTTACCCCTGGTAGAAAAAGAGATTAAGAAGATGTATGAGGCTGGGATCATAGTGCCTGTGAGGTTTTCAGATTGGGTATCTAACCTTGTGGCTGTAAAGAAAAGGACAGGATAAATAAGGTTGTGCATTGATTTTAGAAACTTAAACAATACCTCACTAAAGGACAATTACCCCTTACTCAAAATGGAACACATCCTACAAAGGGTAGTTGGTTCTAAGAGGATTTATCTGTTAGATGGATTTTCAGGGTATAACCAGGTCTTAGTACTCCCAGAAGATCAACTTAAAACAACCTTCACCACTCCTTGGGGCACTTTCATGTATGTGAAAATTCCTTTTGGATTAATGAATGTTGGGGCCACCTTTCAAAGAGCCATGGACATTGCATTCTCAGAAGAAATAGGTTACTTCATTGTAATTTACCTTGATGACATAATAGTTTATTCCAAAAATGATGAAGAACACCTTAAACATTTGAGAAAAGTCTTTGAGAAATGCAGAAGGTATGGGCTATCTTTAAATCCCAAAAAGACAGTGTTTGGTCTCCAAGAAGGTAAACTTATTGGTCATATCATATCTAAAAAGTGGATTAAAATAGACCCAAAAAGGGTTGAGGAAATATTGCAGATTAGCCACCTAAGAAACATCAAAGAGTTGTAGTCCTTTATTGGAAAGATTAATTTTTTGAGGAGGTTTATACCCAACCTAGCAAAACTCCTTAGAAACATGACTAACATGCTAAAGAAAGAAGTAGGAGATAAATGAACTCTAGAAGCCAAGAAGTCTTTTGAACTGGTAAAACATGCACTCACCCAAGCATCAGTTCTTATCAGCCCTGATTTTACTAAGGATTTCCTCATCTTCTCATTTGCATCAAAACACACTGTGGCTGCTGTCCTATTGCAGAAAAATCCAGAAGGACAAGAGCAACCAATTTCATTTTTCAACAAGGCATTAAGAGATGCACCTCTGAAATATAATATCATGGAAAAATAGGCCTATGCTTTGGTAAAGGCCTTAAATGATTTCAGAGTGTATATTTTACATTCCCATATTATTGCCTTTGTGCCTAGTATAGTGGTGAAAGACATTTTTTCACAAGATCCAGATGGAAAAAGAGGCAAGTGGATTGTTGTGATACTAGAATATGATTTGGAAATCAAACCCACTAAACTCATCAAGGGTTAGGACTTAGCACAATTAATGGCTAAATCTAACTTACAAGCCCTTGACATTAATATGGTAGATGCTTTGGATGAACAGGAAGGATTACCAGCTCCCATTGTAGAAGAATGGTTCCAAAAATCACCTTGGTATGTTGATATCTTGTATGTGCTTGTCAATCTAAATGCTCCTCCTGATTTATCTAAGACAAAGGAAAGGTTCTTAAAGTTGAAATCTAGAAATTATTGCATTTTAAATGAATGTTTATATTGTAAAAATGTCAATGGTTTATTTCTTAAATGTTTGCATGAAGTTGATGCAGATAGAATCAAGCATGAGTTTCATGAAGGAGAGTGTGGAGGCCATCTCTACTGGAAAACCACTGCCAATAAAATCCTTAGAGCTAGCTATTATTGGCCCACCCTCTTCCAAGATGTCCACAAAATGATAGTTGCCTACCACAAGTGCCAAATATTTGAGGGCAAAAGAAAAATCCTTCCTTTACCTTTACAACCAATCACTGTTGAAGCTCCTTTTCAACAGTGGGGCCTAGACTTCATAAGGGAAATCCATCCTGCTTCATCTGCCCAACATAGATGGATACTCACAGCCATTGACTATTTCACTAAATGGATAGAGGCCATCCCTTCTAGGAATTCCACAGACTCAGTTGTCATAAAATTCCTTGAAGACCATATCCTATCTAGATTTTATTGCCCAAGAAAATTATCACTGAAAATGCTCTTGCATTTGGTTCCAAAAAGATGATTGATTTTTTCCACTAGTATCAGATTTCCCTTGGTCATTCTACTACTTATTACCCTCAAGGTAATGGGCTAGCAGAATCATCAAATAAGAGTTTGGTGACCATCATCAAGAATCTGCTAGAAGAAAATAAAAAGTCATGGCATAACAAGTTGGTGCATGCTTTATGGGCAGACAGATTGACAACAAAGAAATCCATTGGAATGTCTCCCTATCAGCTTGTTTATGGAGCAGATGTAGTATTCCCTACCATTTTGGGAGTTCCAGTGATAAAATTGGTCCAAGAAATACAGTCAGAGGAAGATAGCATGATAAGGAGAATCAATCAGACCATACATCTCCAGCAGACAAGGGAAGAATTCTACAACAGAGCTCAGAAAGTACAAGAGAACATCAAGAAGTTGTTTGATAAAAGAACAAAGGCCTGTGATTTCAAAATTGGTGACAAGGTACTCAAATGGGACTCTAGGAGAGAGGATAAGGGTAAGCATGGCAAGTTTGACAGTTTATGGCAAGGCCCTTACATCATTCAATCTGCCATTGGTCCCAATGCATTTTTTCTGCAAGAATTGGATGGTATAGATATGTTTGGGGGTCCTGTCAATGGCAGGATGCTCAAGCATTATTACTGCTGAAGTTCAGATTAAATTTTTCACTTCCATTGTAAATACCATTTCTTTGTTTTGTTTGGAAAAGGACAAATAAAAAAAAAATAAGAAGAAAGGTTCAGACAAGCTCAAATCTTGAACCTATGGAGTTCCAAAAGAATGGCTCAAATCAGATCAAAACCTGAGCCAAAGAAAGAGAAAGTCTGGTTCTAACATGCTCAAAACTTGAACCAGCAAAGAAAGAAGAAGAAATAGCTCTAACAAGAACAAAACCAGAGCTCGAATGAAGAAATAAAGGTGACTCTAAAGAGCTCAAAATCTGAGTCACAAGAAAAAGGAAGGATGTTCTTAATTTTCAGACTTTCAAGCCTTCACAATTTTGCTTCAAATTTCTGCAGCGTTTCAGCTCATGTGCAGCTTGTCTTTATGCCATGGACCCACAGCAAATCAGACAGTCTAATCCTTGTTTTTTTTGTGTTTAAATTTCTATTTTAGAATATAGAGAATGAAAATCTGTCAGACAGTTTAATCCTAGCAGATATTAGTTTACGTAGAGAAGCTATGAGTCCAACTGTTTAACCTGGTCTCATGGAAGAATAAGGGTAGAATTAGATTAGTTTTTTCTTTCAAGTAAAAAAAAAAAAGGATGAAGAAGGTCTGCAAGTCTAAATGCACCCTGGAGAAAAAATGTTAGGACAGTAGGATGGGTAGGTAGTTGTTTAGGAAAATGTTTTCTGTTGTTTTAACATCCATCATGTTTATAGCAGCTCATCAAAGAAGAGAAATATGGTCAAGTAACAGGCTCTGGCCTACTTCCAAAGATTATTTCTGAGATTCTTGACACCTTCAAGAAGATGTCATCCCCATGTGGAGCCACTGTTAGCCACCTATAATATTTTGTCAAAGCAAACAGGTGGCTAAATATGTTTCTGAGCCTTCAAGAGAAACATTTCCTTTGTAAATATATCATTCTTGAAACCTCCATGTGTCTTCTATCCTCCAAAATTATCCTCACTGTTGTTTCCATTGGTGAGCCCTACTGTTTTGTGAAGGAAATTGTGTTCAAAGGCCTCCATTTTCCCCTTTTTCACTCCCACAAAATCCCCATTTTCATCCTTATTTCTTTCAAAAATCCCTCTGTAAACCTTCATTTTAACCTTCAAAAATCATCAAAATCCCCTTTAAAACCTTATATCTCCCCTTATTTGGTTTTAAAATCCTTCCTTTTACCTATCGGAACCCCTCCTTTGGCCTAAAAATCCATGTTTTTTGGCCTAAAACACCCTTTTTGCACTATAAAGTTTTTTAGCCCCCAAGGGCTTATGGCTTTAAAGCCCCTCCATCTCATGTTTCCTTAGCCCCGCAATCGGGCGCTTAAAGGCCTTAACATCTTCTCTCGAAGCCTTATTCTTTGCTATTTTTCCATTTCCAGACGAAAAGGTTAAAAAGAATATGGACCGTTGATCTCTGCGGATCAACGGCCATCGGGCCTCATTTCTTCTGATTGTTCGCCTCTTGCCCCTTTCCTCCTTTTCACAATAACCCATCTCCTCTTTCAATCTTGATTGTCCATTCAAACGATCGGACGATTGGGACTTAACCCGATGAAACTCATTTTTCAATTGAATTTTCACCCCGCTGCTTAATGTTTCCACTACGCGATGAAATAAACACTGGCCCCACCACTTCCCTCATCCGTGCAGCTTTCCTCATCGCGTGCGATCCGCACCATCAGATCTGGAGCCTCCGATCCAAAGGTGGAAGTCCCATATCGCAAAACTTTTTCGACTGCAGTTTAACACCAAAAAATTTTGTGAAACCGATGGTTTTTAAAAGGACAGGTGTTAGTTGATGTATCGAATCATGTTTTTTTTTACAAAACCACATACCACCCAAATGCAACGCGAAAAATGCTGTTGATTTTCCGCTATACTACTGCCCTTTGCTAACATGGCTTTTCATCTGTTAATCTTAGCCGTCGATCTCTGAGATAGGATGGTCCTGTTTTAACCTCGCTCCCCATTTCACTTTTCACCCAACTTATTTCTGAAACATTCCATCGAGAAATCCCCACCGTTGATTGTTCTAATCTAACAGCCCACGTTCATCCTCGCACCTAAACCTCCATTCACCCGCTTTCACCTTCCGCCATGTTTTTCACCCATTTTCCACTACAAATCACGATCCTTCTTTGTTGCTCCTCTGCCCCCAGAGTGTTGTGTAACCAGCTCCAAAAAGAGAAGAAAAGAGATATTCACGCCTTATAAATAAGCCACTTCGAGGGGGAAACCTCCAATACATTACATTAATGAACAATTCTTGGATGATACAATTCACAAAACCTCCTTTCTATATATAGGAGTCCATGGGGCCATAATGTAATCCTAGTGGGCCACAATGTAATCCTAGCCGACCTAACAATAATAATTTCAGGGCACAATAATAACAAAATGGGGGTTACAAGGGTACAATAATAACAATAAGGGGTTTACACTAACAATAATAAGGGGCTATACTAGTGATATAGGGACCTAACATGCTCCTCTCCTTCAAAAAAAGTGTTGTCCTCAACACTTGAGTAGCTCCGGGTGCTTCTGTATAAAATTCTCATCCTCCCATGTAGAATCTTCAGTGGGTAAGTTCTTCCACTTGATGAGATACTCTGAAATCGATCGATTCCGTAGTTGTCGAGTTCTTTTTTCCATGACTGCTTCAGGTTCCAATATGATTTTCCCTTCCCCATCAAGTTCTGGCAATACTGTTTGAACTGGAAGATTTTCACCTATAACCTTCTTTAAGCATGAAACATGGAAAATCGGATGTACTCGCGAAGAAGAAGGAAGCTCCAATTTGTATGCCATAGTACCAATCTTTTGCAACACCTTGTAAGGACCATAGTACTTTGGCGATAATTTATTATCCTTCTTTGCTTGCTTGAGGGACATTTGTTTGTATGGTTGTAGCCGTAAAAATACGCAATCTCCTACATCAAAACTTCTCTCGCTACGATGTTGATCTGCCTGTTGTTTCATTCGATTTTGTGCCAAATTCAGGTTATCCTTTAAGAGTTGGAGAACTTCTTGCCGATGCTCGATGTGATCTTCCACTGCTTGAACCTTCGAATTTTCCCTTAAAGATGATGTGATGGATGGTGGATGATATCCATAAAGTGCCATAAATGGGGTCATTTTTGCTGCAGTATGGAAGGAAGTGTTATACCACCATTCAAAGAGAGGTAACCACTTGACCCATTGTGTTTGTTTATCAGATACAAAACAACGAAGATATCCTTCCAAACATTTATTTACTATCTCAGTTTGACCATCAGATTGAGGATGATAAGATGAGCTATGAGCTAATTGAGTACTCAAACAAGAAAATAACTCCGTCCAAAAATTTCCAGTAAAAATGGGATCTCTGTCGCTCACAATAACCCTTGGGCTTCCATGTAGCTTTTGAATTCTGTCCATAAATGTCGTAGCAACTGTACTTGCTTTAAATGGATGAGATAATGCACAAAAGTGTGCATACTTGGTAAGTCTATCAACTACCACCATGATGACACTCTTTCCTTTGCACTTAGGTAAACCTGTGATAAAATCCATTGAAATCTCCTCCCAACGTTGACTTGGAATGGATAAAGGTTGTAGAAGTCCCGGGGTCTTAATTGTTTCCACTTTATTCTGCCGGCAAACCAAACATTCCGCCACAAACTTTTGAATATCAGATTTAAGGCCATCCCAAAAAAATTCTTTCTTCACCCTGTGGTAAGTTTTTAAAAAATCCTGAGTGTCCTCCTAAAGGAGAAGTGTGCAATTCCAGAAGAATCTTTTGTTTTAGTTGGGAATTCTTACAAAGATATAAGCGATCTTTGTACCATAAGGAATCATTTTTCCAACTAAATGTATCAGATGTACTAGGATCTTGCCGCAACTTTTGAATGAGTGTCCATACATCTTTGTCCTTCTTCCATTCATCTCTTGCTTCAGTTATCCAATCTGGTTGGATAATAGAAATGGCACAAAGCAATGCTTCCACTTCTTCATTCTTTCTTGAGAGTGCATCTGCAACAACATTAAGCTTTCCTTTTTTGTAGATTATTTCAAAGTCATAACCCAACATCTTTGTGACCCATTTTTGCTGCTCTTCTGAAGATAGTCTTTGTTCCAAAAGTGTTTAAGACTATCATGATCAGTTTTTACCTTGAAGTGTCTTCCCATTAGGTAAGTTCGCCATTTCTTTAGTGCATGTAGTATTGCTAACATTTCCTTCTCATAAATAGGTTTCTGTAAATATTTTCCTTTGATTGGACGACTTTCAAAAGCAATGGGTCTTCCTTCCTGCATTAAAACTGCACCAATTCCATTTCCTGAGGCATCACATTCCACAATAAAGGTTTTTGTGAAGTCCGGTGTAGCTAAGACCGGTGCTAGGCACATTGCCTCTTTAAGACGTTCAAAGGCCTTAGTTGCTTCAGGAGTCCATGAAAATGCATCTTTCTTCAATAATGTTGTTAGAGGTGCTGCTATTCTCCCATAATTCTTAACAAACTTGCGATATTACCCTGTTAACCCGAGAAATCCTCGCAACTGCTTTATGGTTGTGGGAACTTTCCATTCCTTAATGGCTTAATTTTGTTAGGGTCCACTTTAACACCCTCGTGAGATACAATATGACCCAGATATTCCACCTCTTGTACTCCAAAGAAACATTTGGACTTTTTTGCATATAATTGTTTCTCCTGCAATAGTTTGAGCACCCTGTCAACATGTTCAACATGATCCTTCCAAGACCTGCTGTAGATTAGTATATCATCAAAAATACTAGCACAAATTTTCTAAGGAAGGGTTTGAAAATGGAATTCATCAACCCTTGAAATGTAGAAGGTGCATTGGTAAGGCCAAAAGGCATGACCAAAAAATTCATAATGACCCTCATGAGTTCGAAATGTTGTTTTTGGAATATCTTCAGTCTTCATTCTAATTTGATGATATCCTGAACGAAGATCCAACTTGGTAAAATAAATTGCTCCATGTAATTCATCCAATAATTCATCAATCACAAGAATGGGAAATTTGTCTTTAATGGTGAGCTTATTGAGCTCCCTATAATCCGGACACATTCGCCATGATCCATCCTTTTTGTGTACCAATACTACAGGAGCAGAGAAAGAACTTTGACTGGGTTGAATTATACCCGCCTCTAACATTTCTGCAATCATACGTTCAATTTCGCTCTTTTGGAAGTAAGGATATCTATAAGGCCCGATGTTTGGAGGAACACTTCCTGGAATCAAATGAATAGCATGATCATGATCACGAATAGGTGGGAGTCCTTTGGGAGTTTCAAACACCCTGGAATGATTGTCCAAGACTTGTTGGAGATCTGCAGAAATAGATGATTTTGATGTTGGAACTTCTAGTGAGCATAATTGTGCAATTACGCCTCGTTGTTCTTTCTTTAGAAGCTTTTTCATGACATTAGAGCTTATTATCCTTCCTTGCTTCCCCGCAATACCCCGTAATTCGACTTCCTTCCCTTCTGAAAAAAATTTCAAGAAAAGTTCTTGAAAATTAAAAGCTACCGTCCCCAAAGATTGTAACCATTGTACTCCTAGTACAACGTCAGCACCTCCCATAGGAATGGCAAGTATTGGACTAGTCAATACATATTCCCCCATGGTTAGCTTGATATTATGGCATTTTCCAGAGCAATTTATAGTTCCTCCATTTGCAACCATCACTTGACATTCGGGTGCTGGGTATAGGAAACAATTTAATTCCTTGGCTACCTTATAATGAATAAAATTATGGGTGCTACCTGAATCAATCAACACTATTACCCTTTTCTTTTTTATATGTCCTTCTATCTTGAGAGTTTGAGGAGTGGTAATTCCTGCCAGTGCATTACACGATATGGTCGGATTCATTTCTTCCTCTTCTAGGGGTGGTTCCCGGTGTATATCCTCTTCTTGTTCATTTTCTTCTTCTTCTTCACAATCTATGTAAAATAATTTCTTCTCAGCACACTTATGACCTTTAGTGTATTTGCTATCACAACCGTAGCAAAGCCCTTTTGCTCTTTTTTCTTCCAATTGTTGTGGTGTCAACCTTGTAGGTTGTTGAAATCTAGGAGTAGCAACACTTCCCTCTTTATAGAAGTGAGTGGTAGGCTTCCTTGTCGCCATAATTTTACATTCAATTTTTCTTGCCAACCCGAATGCCTTCTCCAATGAATCAGGTTCCAAAACGCGAACTTCATGTTGGATGTTATCCTTTAAAGTGCCTATGAAGAGATCAATCCTGTGTTCCTCTGGAATATCAGTTACCTTATATTCAATTTTTGGAAGTCCTCAATGTGCTCCCCCACTAAACCCTTTTGTTTGAGATTTATCAATTGGCTAAAGAAGGTGTTTCTTTTTGTATCCTCATAATGTGCTATCATTTCCTCCGTAAAAATTGACCAAGTGACAATTTTTTTACGGGAGCAAAGCCATTGATACCATACAAATGTATTTTGTTCTAAATGTAAAGTTGCAATGCGTACCTTTGCGTGTTTTGCACGTTATGGAGATCAAAATATTGCTCCATCTGTAGTATCCATGTTACAGGATCCTTTCCATCAAACTTCCTCATATCCATTTTTGGAATATGGTGGTTCTTTCCGCCAACATTCGAGTTTATGGAATCATGATTAACATTTATTTTGTTCTCATCAGAAGGTTCTTCTCCTATATTTCCGCCATTAGGAATCATTTCTGGTTTTAAGCTTGTCATCAAGCCTTCCATGTATGCTTTTAGATCATTCTTCATGTCATCCATCTTAGCTTCCATGCCGACTTCCATGCCATCCATCTTAGCTTCCAAACCATTCATCTTATCTTCCACGCCTTTCTTCAAACCATTCATCTTATCTTCCACGCCTTTCTTCAAACCATCCATCTTAGTTTCCACGTCTTTCTTCAAAACTTCCATTTCATTTTTTGTTGTTCTTTGCGAGAGCGAAATTTGTTGCATTTGCTCTTGTAATTTTGACATGTCATGTTGCCATTCTTCATCTTCATGAGTAATAGTAGAGCCTTCTAAAGGCTTAATGAGTGTTGAATTATTTTTAGGGGCCATTCCAGACTCCAATATTGATATTTATTCTACAATAGGCCCTTGCAATCAATTCAACTTGATTCTTCAAACAAGACTTATGCAATTCGGAAAAAAATACACACCTTTTACTAGCTTTGAGGAGCTCGATATTGAAATTGAATTTTCTCTGTAATTGAAAATCTTCGATATCTCAAATTCAGCCCTGTAGTAGCCCTCTGAAGCTTCTTTCAAATGCCACAGGTATGACCTGATTTGGATTCTCCAAGACAAATTTGTGTCCAATCTCCCACAATGACCTAATTTTGGACTGGTTCAGTAGAGCGAACTTGTATGACTTGCCACGTGTCACTGTTTTTTTCTTTGTCTCTAAAATTGATAGCCAAGAAACTACAGGCCGTGTACTTGCGACCAATTTTGACAGCACTCCAATCCAATCTCCAGAGAGAGAGTTATTGAACTTTTCCCACGATCACCTCTTTGAGATGAAATTCTGGAGCCTGAAAAAGCACTACCTTCCACAGATCATATCTCCAAAAATATTGCGAACCAAGCTCTGAAATTTTTTGACGAATTTCCTCAAGATTTCTGCTTCGCACCATACGAATTTCAGATTCTAAACCTTCGTAGAAACTTTTTTATAGCGAACATTCCACGATGACCTGTTTAGGAGCTTGAAAACAGACCTAACTTCCACAGATGATATCTCCGCAAATATTGCGAACCAAGATCTGAAATTTTTAGAAAAGCTTCCTCAGGATTTCAGCTTCGCACCATAAAAATTTCAGCTTCTGAAACTTCGTAGAAAAAAAGTTATAGCGAAAATGCCACGATGACCTGTTTGGAGCAGCGAAACCCTAGAATCCCAAGGCTCTGATACCAAATGTTGTGTAACCAGCTCCAAAGAGAGAAGAAAAGAGATATTCATGCCTTAGAAATGAGCCACTTCGAGGGGGCAACCTCCAATACATTACATGAATGAACAATTCTTGGATGATACAATTTACAAAACCTCCTTTCTATATATAGGAGTCCATGGGGCCATAATGTAATCCTAGTGGGCCACAATGTAATCCTAGCCGACCTAACAATAATAATTTAAGGGTACAATAATAACAAAATGGGGGTTACAAGGGTACAATAATAACAATAAGGGGTTTACACTAACAATAATAAGGGGCTATACTAGTGATATAGGGACCTAACACAGAGCCTCTGCAACCAGTCTAACCAAGCCTGCATGGATTTTATAACATGTTTCTCGTTTTTTGCAGGTTTCAAAGGTGATGAATCCATACAGTCTTCGCAGTCACAAACAGGTGACTCATAACACAGAAAGACCATCACAGAGCCAAGAGAGCAGAAAGAGGTCTCTGAGAAGGTTTAAATGCATGCTTCATTAAATATCAAGGCTATTAACCTGACATAAACCCTCCAGTGCCTCTGCAGCCTATATATTCACTCAAACAAGTCAGCATAAGTTTAAAAGTGTATCAGAAAGACATTAAAGGGTTAAAAGCATGATATTGAAGACTAAGAGGCCTAATCAACAATTACAGACACAAAGGACACAGACGCAGACCTGAAGATGATCAAGGAGGCTTAATGAAGCCTAAAGCACACATCAAGCCATGTCAATATCAACAGAATGTTCTTTTCCTAAGAAGGAAAAGTTCCCATAGCATTTTCTATTCCTCATCGAGCTCATAACAGTTATTATTCTGATAGAAATCTCCTAGAACTGTCAGTGCATTAGTTATAAAGTATGGAAGACCTGAAAGACAATATCTTCATCCTTACTTGTCACAAAAGATAAAATAGAGTACTACAGCCAGAGAGTACTTCAAGAACATACCCTTGGATTTATTATCAAACTAACGAAGACCCCCAATTCATCTAAAGAGTACTGAAAGTTAATGTAAATACATTAAAATAGAATGGGCTTCAAAAACACTTCTCCCTTTGTTTTAATGAATCATTTAAGTTCTATCTACCACTACTATCACTCTTTCACCTATAAGAAATCATGAGAGATACATTGTAAATTTTGGTTGGTCGTTGAAAAACACTGATTGTAAGTTGTTTTACTGAGTTAGAGTTATGTGAGTAGTAGTTGTAAATAGGCTGGGAGATGATTTCTGGATGATATCAAGCTATTGGACGAGGATGTATGTGACTAGTTTTTCTCTTCTAATATGACAAGCATGTTCATTAGATCCTTATCTAAATCAGTGGTGATGTGTTCTATATTTGTTATTGTTTTCCCTCTGTTATACATCATGTTTCATTTTCTCTGATAAGAAACAATGATTTTAACTTAGGATATACTGCTCAAGTACCCTAATGCATCCTGCACTCTCTTATCTTTATGTTTTCTGCTATTTTCATATCTAAGAACAAATTCAACATAATTTAACCAGTACAGAAGTTGGTTTGTCCATGCTTATTGATGTATGAATTTAGAGTTTGTTTATTGGATGTTCTTGTTTGGTTTCAGCTGAAAGATTTGGGAAACAGGGAGATTTAGAGTTAGCCTTGTCCCCTAGGTTCCTTTTCTAAAGTTAGCCTTTCTAAGATCCCTGTGGGTTGAATGTCAAAAGAAGATAAGGTTAAAAGTCTTTCTCTGATCTTAGACTTCACTCTGTGTCAAACTTGAATGTTTTCTATTGTCTGAAAGCAGTCAGGAGGACTGCTGGATTGTTGTCTTCGAAGTTAGCCTCATTAGGAGTTTAGATCATAGAGGTTAAGGCATGCCCTGTCCCTATATTTACTCCGAAGTGGTCACCTTGGAAGGTTTTCCTTGTCATTCCCATTCATTTCCTTATTGTTTCATCTCATACTATCATCTTAAAAGATCCTCTGATATAGATGACTAGCCCTTTGAAAGCCTTGGATATTTGAGTTGCAAGTAAACCCTTTTATGACCCCATTGCCCAATTGGTTTGTGTTCTCTTTGAATTATCTCCCCATTGCCAAGAAATCCTTCTCTACTCATTCCTTTACCTTACATTGAACCCTTCTTTCATGTTCCCAATCAAACAAACAAAACATAAACCCTTGTGCCCTACAGCTAGCCTAATACCTTAAATTGAACTTCAAAGACATATTATTCTTGGCTTTTATAGAGAGAACCCTCTCTGGATCCAAGAGGGTTAGATCTTGATATCCCAAAGTGGTTTAATGTTGTCTTGTCATTTGGTATTGCCAAATCTGCCAAATCACAGGAACCACAACACGGAGGAGGAACTGTTGGTTCTCAAAGATGAGTCTCTAGATGTGGATCAGCCACAGGAGGAGGTTCATGGAGTGCATGAGTCCACTCACGCAGAGTCAAACATCATAATTAGCAGAAGGCGTACCACAGACATTGAGAGGCTGAAACTTGATGCTGCACAAAATGTAAGAGTCCCTACTTCACAGCGCATACAAAGACAGTCTCCTGACTGATTCACTAGATACATGGCTCTCATGAGAAAATTTATTGTGACTAAGCCATCTTCCTTTCAAGAAGCAGTGCAGGATACCACATGGGTAGATACAATGATGGAGGAGTATGACTCAATTGTCAGAAACAGTGCTTGGGAAATTGTTCCAAGGCTGGTTGATAAATCAGTGGTAGGTTCAAGATGGATCTACAAGGTAAAGAAATTTTTTGATGGGAGTGTTGAGAAATACAAGGACATATTTGTGACCCGACGCTCTTCACAGATCGAGGGGATTGATTATGAATAAACCTTTGCACCTGTCGCACAGTATTCTTCCATAAGGACCATCCTTTCTCTCTCAGCACAGATGGGTTTTCACATCCATCAGATGGATGTGAAGATTGCGTTCCTTAATGGGATCATTGAGGAAAAACTGTACATTGATAAGCCTGAAGGGTTTGAGATCTTTAGTAGCGAGTCACATGTGTGCAGACTCAAAAGAGCATTGTATGTGCTGAATCAAGCACCCCGTGTTTGGTACACTCATATCAACAGTTATTTCACCAAACTTGGCTTCACTAAGAGTGAGGCGGATGAAAACCTATACCAAATTGTGGTGGAGGGTAAGATTTTAATCATTTTTATTTATGTTGATGATTTAATATTGACTAGTGATGAGAAGCTAATACACTCATGCAAGGAGGACCTTGCAAAGGAGTTCGAGATGAAGGATATGGGCCTCCTTCATTGTTTCCTTGGATTGGAAATATGGCAGCGAGATGGTGAAATTTTTGTGTCTCAAGGCAAGTATGCAAGGGAGATACTGGGTAAGTTTCATATGGAGGGTTGCAAACCCATGGATACTCCTCTTCCAAGAAACTGGAGGAAAGAGGATGCTACATCTAGAGAGGTAGTGGATGCTACTGTCTATCGATAGTTAGTGGGTTCACTAATGTATTTAGTGAATACAAGGCTGGAAATATGCTATGCGATGAACCAACTTATTCAAGCAATGGTTAAGCCTACCAAGATCTTTTGGAAGGAGGGCAAGCATGTCCTGAGATACCTGAGAGGCACATCTGAGTATGGCTTGTGCTACAGACAGATGGATGAGGTGAATTTGCATGGCTTCACGGATGTAGATTGGGTGGGTAGCCCAACGAATAGAAAGATCACATCAAGAGGGTTCTTGAGTATCGGATCTACAATTATTTCTTGGTACAGCAGGAAACAGAGATCCGTGGCACTCAGTTCAGTTGAAGCAGAATACATGGCAGCAAATCAAGTTGCATGTGAGGTGATCTGGATGAGAAAGATCCCGGTTGGCTTGTTTGGTTCTCATTTAGATCCTACAATGATTCATTTTGATAATCATAGTTGCATTAAACTCTCGATTAATCTTGTGTTTCATGATAGATCTAAGCATAGATATCCGGTATCATCATCTCAGAGATTGTGTGCAGCGAAATATCATGTTGCTTCAGTACATTCCTACGAAGGATCAAGATGCAGATATTCTGACAAAGGCTCTCACCAGGAGCAAATTCGAATACCATAAAGATAGGATTGGGGTGAAGGATAATCCCTTTCTTGTTGAGAGGGAGTGTTGAGATTCAACAAGATGATGATACTAGTGAAAATTAAGCACCTACACTAGGTGGGGCCCATAGGCTATTTTTAGGTGTATGTCTATTTTTAGAATGGTTGAGAAAATTATATTTATAGCATAAGTATATTTATAGATGTTGAGAAAATTATATTTATAGATGATGTTCTATTTTTAGATGTATGTGCGAAGACTATTTATAGATCACATGTCTATTTATAGATGCATGTCGACTATTATTATCCCTTAATAATAGTTGGACAATAAATATTAATATATTATCTTGAAGCACTTGAAATCAGTTAACTGAAGTGGAAAACCAGTTAGCTGAAGTAATTTCAATTTCTAAGGTTGCTTGGTTGGACATGCAAGTGGACTTAGTTTTAACCGAGTTATTCGAAGTTGTAACAGAGTTGGATGTGTAGTTATGTGAGTTGTAAAGTAGTTTAACTCAGTTTTGCTAGTTGTAACTAGTTGTAACTAAAGATACACTAGTGAGAGATCACTAAATTAAATATTAAATTAATTCACATGGAATGATCTCACATGCAACTAAAGATTTACTATTGTTAACTACATGCATGCCAGATCCAGTGGAGACCCAGTTGAGAGGTAGGTGAAAGGGACAATTAACTACCAGTTGTGCTATATTGGATTGCACTCTTGCAAGCCAAACACACATTGGATATTCTCATGAGGATTGCGCAGTAAAGGAGGGTGTGATTGCATATAATTGGTCTTTGTAATCAACTTGTATTGCACAGTGGAGGTAGGCTATTGTGAGGCAGAAAATTGGATAAGGCATTTGCCAAATTTCTGCATGACAGTGTGAGACGATTGTATATTGTACTGAGAGCTCTTGGAGTATATTTTTGTATGATATTGTTTCATGATCCATGATATATACATAATATATGATAGTGGGGTTTTAAGCTTTAATATTTCCTGGTAAACATGTGTATTATGTGAAATGATCTTTCTTCATGTGTCTGCAATTGGCAATCATGTTTTAAATTTCCACAAAGATTTTTGTAGAAGAGATTCTGTATTTAACAGTGGCATATAATTGTTACATCAGTAGAATCCAGGAAATACATAATTGTATTAAAATTTCTACAGGATGCACTTGATGAAGAGTCGGCATCAGAATCAGATGTTGGGAAAGTTTCCTCATGTTTACCAACATTTCGTCCATGTGTTCAAGAGCACAATAAGCAAAAAGAGGAAGATTTGAATGTCATAATAGAAGAGTACCTCCAAGGTGATCCAACTCAGCACGTGGACCGAGGTCATCACAACTATATTCACATATGGTTCCAAACAGTCATAATGTTTCAGCAACACACTTTTCTCCAAGGATATTTGATACAATCCCAGTCAAAGAAATTCATCTCTTATATTCAGGTACATGTCAGAGCATGTATTCCAAGTGTGCACTTGATTTTATATGTCATATTGATGTTTACATGGTTCCATTGGAAGTATTCCTATACTTGAAAAAGGTTTTGTTTTTTCAAGTAGAGTAGGAAAGTGAAAAAAAGGGAAGAAGAATAAAATCTCAGGTGAAAACCTCTTTTGAGGCGTCTGAGATTGGCCCGCTGATTGAAAACCTACATGAGGCTATCATTGGGTTGAAAAAAACAAAAATAAAATAAAAAATCCTAGGTGAAAACCTCCTTTAACGCACCTAGGCAGACCTACTAGTGGGAAACCTCATTGAGGCAGCTAGGAGGCCCTAAAAAAAAAAAATGATTTTCTCCATGTATCTCTCTCTAATGAATGTAGGTGCTCTCCAACCTTTACAAGCAGAAAAACAGAAAGTTGGCACAAAAAGAAAATTTGGTCAACCCCCTAGTTAAAGGTAGTCAAACTTGGACTTCCTCCTCTTGTGCTCAGAAGCTCCAAAAGGACATCAAGAATATTATCACATGCAGCTTCAAAGCAGCTTCAGAACCACCGAAGACAACTTCAACATCCATATCAACAGCTTCAATATCACCTACAAAAATAATCAATGGTAAGTATTAGGTATGAAATCATCTAACCCTTTCTTCAAATATATTTTAGCTTAATAGAACATTAAAAAGTGTGAGAACGAAAGTTTTTTATATAGCCAAAATCAGTAGCAGAGAAACCTCAGCCTTATCTAGCAACTAGCCTCACTTTTTCCACCAAGAAGAGGAACAAGACAAAAGTAAAAAGGACTTGAGAAAGTGGGTAGTAAGCAGTTCATGTAATGGAAGACAAGGAGTGTCAAAGGGGTAACCAAGGGTGAACTCAGTTCACAGAAAAACGAACTATGAGTTTATTCTACATGTGATTAAAAGAGAGAGAGAGAGAGAGAGAAAGAAAGAAAATAAAAAATAAAATAAAATAAAAGGTGGATCAACCACCTCTTGGCATGCAAAACAGATTTTCTTAAGGCATATGAGGACCTCCATGAAACACCTACGAGAATAAATGCAAGAATAATAGCAGGAAGATTAGAAAGAGGAGTAGCGCATGGGCCAATAAACATAAAATGAAATAAGCCAGCATGCAGGAAGAACCATAAGGAAGGCAGAATGAATAGGTTGCTCAGAGGATGAGCATCAATTTCAGTAGGGAGGTGACGATGGGCCTCTAAATTAGACATAAATTAAGGCCCATCTACTTTTCTTATGCGCATGAAAAGATATATTAAATCTCTCCTTCTGCACTTAATAATGTTTTATTATGCTTTAATATTTTCTTAGGCAGGTTTAAAGGTAATTTCATATTTGTGCCTAATATTGGTTATTTTTGTAGAATATTGTGAGAATATTGGGAAGATTATGCATATTTGGAGAAAGGGATAATTTACGTACTTGCTCCCTGCCACTGGAAGATCAAGAGTGAAGAATAAATGAGCACAATATTAGGAAATTAGGGATAAATATTGGAGAGATTCAGGGGGGTTTTCCACCCTCCTTAAATCTCAAAGGCATCCAAAGGATCCTCATGAGATCCCCTACAACAATTCAAATTCCAGAGGTAGCCAAGTAACTCAATAACAAGTGCACTCAAGCCATACTTCACTTGGAGTCAAGTGGACTCATTACCTATTTTTTAGGAGATGTTTTTAGCTGTCCTTGAGGATAAATAAAGCTGATCAAGAGCTAATTAGGATCAATTTCGGTGGATTCTGGTCCATTCGATGCAGTCCATTCCATTCCATTCCATCCCATGCCATTCATTTTCCATTCTATTAGGCTTTTTATGTTTAAGACCTTCGAGATGTAATAAGATTGTATCTTTAATGCAATGAGTATTTAGATCACTTTTTATTGATCTAGTTCCAGAGATCTTAGCTCGTGGGTTAGGGCCCAACCCATGTGCCTCAACTTCTCTATTGTTTTCATTCTTTCCTTTCTGTCATACCTAGTTTTGTTTCTGTCATTTAGTTAGTTCTGCATCTGATAGTTTCATTGTTGTTTAGTTTTTGCTTTCACTTTTTTGTAGTTACTCATTTACTTACGAGAGTAATAGAGTAGAGGAAAAACCCAAAAGTTATGGTCAAGCCTTCCCCTCTCATCTCCTTTAATAGAAATCGAGCAGGGTTGACCTTCCCACAAGCCAAAAAATGCTCTTTGTGTTACACTTATGAACCTTGCTTTTACACCTCCATTTCCCTCCTTTTCCTATTATTTGAATTTCACGCCTTTTCATTCATAAAACACTTGAAAAACCATCAAAGTGGACCTCCACCTTTGCTCCTCGAACTTCCCGCTACCATAAATCGTAATCACCTTTCTCATATTTTTCCTTTTTCCTTTAAAGACTTACAACTCCCAAAAATGATTTCGATATCGCTCCGTACTACGCCACACTACAAATCACAAATTGCATTCCGCAATATTTGTCTCGTCACAAATCACATTTCGCAATCTTTATCCGCTCCTTGTTAATACTTATCGCTCTCGACGCCGATTGTGATATTGTCATCGCACTCCGCCACCGGTCCCATTGTCACATCATTAGAATCCAAATCACAGTTTTTATTTGGTTCCCATAAACACCTATCACTCCCAACCATGATTGTGATATCAGTGTTGTAGTCTACCACCGGTCCTACCATCACGTCACCCATCACATTTCGAATTTCGCAGTTTTTACCCCATCGCATTTCACTTTTCGCTCTCGTTCCCGAACATCACTTCTACTACTCCTCCAACTTTGTGATATTGCGATTCCGATATCGCATATTTCATATCGCACTTCCATCCCTCCATTGTAATTCTGCCATCACACTTCTAAAAGCCTCCCGCTCCAAAGGATTTTTGCGCTATAATTTTTTAGTAAGGTTTAAACCCATCTTTTCACTTCTCTAATCCTTGTCCCATGTGTTCAAGCCCTCCATTAGAATATTTAGCCCTTTTTCCCAAAACTCCAAGAAACACCTCTTCAAATTAGAACTAGTTCATGAATAGCTGCATAGATAGAGCATAAGATAAGTAGGGTGTTTATCCGATTGGCCAAGTTAAGTGTGGATTAAATTAGTTTCCTTTTTCCAATTTAAATTAGTTTTTTCTGCCATTTCATTTCTGAAATTTAAATTAGTTTATTTCCTGACATTTCTTTTCATCAACTTAGTTTAGTTTCCTTTCCGTCATTTCCTTTCTGCAATTTAAAATAGTTTCTTTCATGTCATTTCCTTTCAGCAATTTTTATCTTCCTTTCTGTCACTTCCTTTTTGCAATTTATTTTAGTTTCATTGAAGTGTGTCAGACTTTAGTGAGAAACCCTAGAAATAGCACCCTTTCATAGAGAAAAAGAGGATGAAATGAGTAGAATCCATCTTCTATGTATATAGCAATGTCACCTCCAAGTTTGTACAAACCCCAGATTGATAAAGTAAAGTAGGGCAGCCCTTGGGAGTTGCAGCACTCTTGGTGCAATACCAGGGCTCACCAGGATGCACCTCTCTCACGCCACTCAAGCCTTCAAGCAATTTTTTGGGATAGAGGGGGGGGTACCCTCTATGTTCCTAAGGATATTCTATTTTTCTGTCACCCAAAGGATTTTTAAAGGAAAAATTGTGTGCACAAGGGCAACTCATTTTCTGGAAATTTTGTAGCCCTCTTACTAAAATAGAAAAGAGGCATAAAATTGCAACATCTAAGACTTGATTTGGCCTATATTTTGTGACGTGTACAAACCTTTTTGTGGACTGTGTATTGAGGATGAATACACAATATCAACTTGAAGTAAATTGTTCAGTATTCGGCCCCTGTGGAAAGCCCATCTAAGGTAAGCCCTAATCTAAACTTGCATTTATACAATGAGATTTTATTCAATTTAATCAAAGAACCATGGCAGAGATCTTGTTGAAGTTCTGAAAACAAAACCTAATATTGTCAATAAAATTTCTTGAAGATTTCAACTAGAAAATTTGTCGCAAATCTTTTGTATTTTTCCTTTTGGAGCAGAGCTACTTATGAATCATCTCTTGTTGTATCCAATATCTATAATAGAAGAACTAGGGCTTATTACAGACCTAAACATTGTTTGTTCTCTGAGAAGGTTGGTTCATTACTAATCGATAAGTATGATATGTTGGTGTGATCGATCACTCCAGAATTTATAAGTTGTATGGGCAGTGTGTGTAATTGACAGAGTATATGGGTCAAACTTAAAAGTTGGAATGCTTGTTGTTTTTTTAATTATTGTTGGGTGCAGGAATTGCAGTTAAGAAGACTCCTTCATAGTTAATTGTCAACCTGGGGGTTTCGTAAACTTAGAGACGAAGTACAGGAAATGCTAGAAATGGTATGAAATTTTCCTATCTCTAATCCTACTTTAATTGCAATCTTGCATAATCGAAAATAAATTTATCACACAAAAATTTACACCAAAGAAATTCTAGTGTTGGAATATGAAAGAAATTACTTTGCGAAGAAACCAATGAAAGGAATTTTCAAATTGCTGCAAGCAATCCTTATTACTGAATTAAAATTATATCTTTATCTTCAATATATTTGTTGATAGATTAATAGTTGGGCCCTTCGAAGAGATCTGCCTTCTTTAAGGATTTTCCTTCCTACACTAATTTTTTTTTCCTATACTCCTTGAATCTACTTGCACTAGTACAGGCACAAGGCTTATGTGTTGGAAGTATCTTTTACACTTATACTAAACATGTATATCTTTACGCAGGGGCTCTCATCCTTAGGACTAGAGCACTTCGTTCATGTATCATGATATTGGTTCTTATACTGGAACAATGGTTCATGCACCAAGTTTTCCAATTACTTTTAGGAAAAATTAAAGAGTGCATTAACTATGAAAAGAATTTGCAAAGGCGATCATAACTTTGAAATAAATTCCACAAACAAAATAATGCTTCAACCAAACTGAACTTCGAAATGAAAATGAACTTCGAAATAAAAATGAACTTCAAAATGAAAATGAACTTCAGAAGCCAAAGCACACTTTCTTCAATCAAGGAACTCTCTCATGCAGTCAAATAAATTATATAAGTATGACAGGAGGCTTTATCCCTGTAATAGTTACTCACATAAATCAGATCTGCCTTTTAATATTTTAAAATCAGAAAGGTTCACTTTAATAATTCAAAATGAGTTTTAATCCTTTCCTTAAAAGTGTAAAGTTCAAGTACAGATCAATGAGTTGTAACAACTTTCATTCCTTAAGTACCAAAGCATCTTTAATCCCTAAGATTTAAATATTTCTATTAAAAATACTTCTGTATGATAATGAACACTCACTTGTAGAAATGTATCGAATCTTTGTAAAAGAAAGGAATGAAAAATATTTTATGTAATGAACCAACAAAATCAAGTTGCAGAACTGTAAATGCACTAGTGCATGAATGATGTGCTTGCACGATCCAAGCAGAAGTAAAATAAGGTTTGAAAAAGGAAATTACTGAAGGTAAAATTAATTAACATTCACACCACGGATCTATCACACATTGAATATCAATGAAATATAACCAGAACTATTTTTAAAGAATGAAACATAAGCTTAATCCACACTTTTCATGTAAATGAAATCAACGCACACCTTTAACGCTACGAAAGCGAAATGGAGAACGAGTTGGATTGGCTGGGCCCTAGCCAACTAGCTCATTTCCCATTTTAGGAAAAATGAAACTTCAGCACTCAGTTACGCATCAATAAATAACTAAGACGCAGGATGAAAATATCATGGCACGACTCCTTCGTATTAATTTCAAATCAATAAATATACCTTATGCATTCGAGTCCAAACCAGAACAAGTGCGACAACAGAAAAATCGCAATTTCACCAAAGTTACAGTAGCATTTCTATTGCTCACTAACTAATTCCTATCTGAAATCTACATTTTATACAACCCTTAGGCCTACGGCCATAAGGAAATTACATACAGTCATTCCAATCCAAGCCTTTCGGCTGAAACAAAATAACAATACAGTTACAAAATAAGCTTGTGGTTGTAACAAAGTGCTAATCTAATCATTGGCCAAAGACCTAATCTCAACCATATTCCTGACTCTCCTTCGCTCTGATTCCAACTCGAGATGACCGCAACTAAACAAGACAAATTGGAACACGATGCCCATGTTAGGTAGTGAGTTTTCACGGGACTTTAGGAGTGAGTGGTTTCCAACGGTGCAAGAATCTACCTGCACTCAACCATGCTAATGAAACTATTAATAAGGAAAGAAATTATTAGTTGCAAGAAATATTGAAGGCATAAAATCTATTAAAATGATTAATTAAGTGCTTTCTAAACCTTAAATATGAAATATAAAGCTAGTGTAGGAATAGACACGATTCTTGGAATAGTTTATAAATAAGGAGGTTTGCGAGGATAAAAAAAGGTGTAAGGTTATTGTTTTGAAGTAGAAAGGGGGGTCAAAATGAATAAATTTATCCTACCAACATCCTCCCATCCCTTAGTTGTTGTGTGTCCTCACACAACCTTTACCTGTTGCAAAAAATCAAAACAAGGAGCCTCCCTTCAATCTTGAACTTGTATGTTAATCCCTACTTTCACTTTCTTCATCTTCTTACCTTGAGCCTTCTTGAGTCGCTTGTGTTAGTGTCAGTATTTTCATACTTCCACCAGGGATCAAAACACATTTACATGTGCATCTTAGGTGTCCCATTCTAAAGAAATTTTCAATCATTTCATTAGATCATGATATAAAATTATTCCACTGGTGGTTGTCCTTGTCATATCTGTGTTTCAAAGGTGTTTCCACATTATTTTTAGTATAAAATCATGTTCCAAGTGTTCCCATCAGAAAGAGCCTAGGAAGAGCTTTCCAACGGTATATTATACTCCCCAAACTGACTTCTGGATTGGAATATATGCTTAAGTGAATAAAGAGCCCCAAAATCCTAACTTTACCCTTCTTTCCTACTTGATCCCTTCAAACTCTATAACCTTTACCTTTTATATAATATTCATGCCTTTACCGAAAAAATTTCCTTGTCCTTTTGTAATTTTCGCATCCTACAAATCCCGATGTGATCCATCGCATCGCAAAAGTCCTTCTTCCGATCCAATCGCATCGCATCACATGGCTCATCGGCTCCCAACTTACCCACCTCCGATTGACCCTTCCCCGATTACAAACCTCCGATGCAATTGAGTTACCCCGATTGAGTCACTTCCAATCGATCGCATTGCATTGCCTGTCCAATCACTCATCGTAAGTCCCCTCCTCCAATCCGATCGCATCGCATTTCCCAGCATTTAACCCCGCTTTCTCCCCATCGATGCGATTGATCTCATATCGCCAATATCAATCGGTGAATCCTATTACGTAATACACCCGCTCCCCTTTCAAATTGCGATTGCGATTTCCTCCCTGGGTCCCACCAAGCCTTTCTGCCCCGCTCCAAAGGAAAAGGGGTTTTCTCCTATGAAAAGTGCAAATTTTCATTCATTTTGTTTTACAAGGACGTTTTCCTCCATCGCATTATCACTTGTCCCGTCATGTGTTACACCCACTCCCGACGCCGATTTGCGATTACGATTCCCCAGTCCCACCATAAAGCCCATCGCATCGCAAGTTTTCACTGTATCACCCCATTTTGTAAACACACCCATTCCCCTTCCTATTTGCAATTTCCGATTGTGATTTGGGGCCTGCCATCGGCCTTTCACCCTTATGAGTAAAAATGGACTTTTCTTCATTAAAAAAGTGGTATTCATTTCATTTCGTTTTAAAGAATTATTCCTTTGGAAAAGTGTTTTTCTTCAAAGAAATAAAGAAAAAGATATTGGTTACGACCATGAGCAAACCATGTACCACCAGAGATCATTATAGCATTATCACAAAACGGCAGCAATGACAAATGGGAAATCATTTTCATAGTTGTTTTCTTCTCATTTTTTAAAAGTAACAAAATATCTTCCAGTTGGTCAAGAAATATTGTTTCCTCTCTTTCAGAAGTATATTATTAGCTCTTTGCTATCTTTAGATTTTAGTTTTGCAGTAGGTAAAACAATTCCTCCTTTTGTGGATCCGCCCCTCTGCATCTTGTCTATTTAATGTAATTTTTCAGTCATTTGTAAGGGGGGTTAGTAGGGAATAAGGTGTGGAATAAGTGGGAAATTATAGGAGGACGCTCTGCGCTCCATTTGTAACAGTTTGGCAGGGAATTAATAAAGATATGCAGCTCTAATTTGTGGGATCCCTGTGGTATGGATTTTAGCATTGTTTCTTCCTTGTGTTCATCTGTTAATTGTTATGTTTACCATTCATTCATTCACATCTCTGGTTGAATGATTTCAAGATATATAGGTAGAATCCATTGTTTAATGCTCTGCCTTGGGAAATCATTCAGTACTCTATGTTTTCTGTTGTTTGAAAAGGATCCATCTCCTATGGCCTTTTCAGCTCATCACCAGTCTTAAACATTCCTTCATTATTTAAATTGAATTCTTAAAATCCCTTCCTACCTTGCCCCATGAAATACCCTGTATTTCTGATTTAATTCTCCAGATTCAAACTGCCCCATCTAATCCTATAACCCTGAAATTTATAAAAAACATTTCCAATTATTATACCTAGCCTAAAATCAGCTATACTTCATTGAATATTTTTTTCCAGAGAGAGCCCTCTCCTAACCTTGTAGGGCTAGATACAAGGCGAAGCGTGGTTTGAGGTTACCGTGATTTGTATTTTTTCAGCCTAAGGTTTAAATTAGGTGCTAACATTTCTGGTGACCATATTGGGGATGAATCTAACGAAAGGACAGAACTTCCCCAGTAAAAAATGACAAAGTATCATATCTAAATTTTGATGGTGAACAACAGTTGGATACATATGAAGGTTGAATCATTCACCTGGCGACTCCATTCACTGAAAGATCCAGAAAATCAATCCTTCATGGTGACTCCACTGTAGGAACATCAGTAGCTTTAAGAGATGGCAAGTGTTGCAAGGAGGTATGCTCCCATGAGCCGAGATCACATTCCAGGTTTCCCAAATAAAATGCTTAAGGTAGATTGGCAAAGGAATTTTCCTATGTTCAAAAATGTGGAAGGTAATAATGCTGCTCTTCATCTGGTGAGATTTCACATGCATGTGCATAAATTAAAGACTGATTTTCCTGAAGATTGCTTGATGAAGATGTTCATGGCTACTCTGGAAGATGAAGCTCGATCTTGGTATGAAATTTTGCCACCTGCTTGTATTTATTGCTTAAAATATTTTCATACAATATTCTTTGAAAGGTACAAAGAATATTTTCCATCTTTAATATTAGTGCAGAATTGTTGTAAACATGTTAATAGTTTCATTGAAAATCTTGAGAATTTTTATGGAGATGATGAATTCATGGAAAAAGAAATCATCGAAGCCCTGTATGAAAATCCATTTCAGTAGCATACAGAAATATTAGAGGATACTTATCAAGATCAGTAGGCTGAAGATCTTTGTACAGTTGAAAATGATGGAAGACAAGGTTTTATTTCAAATTTTATTGAAACAAACGATGGTATGCAGGAAAATGATGTCCCAATCTCAGATTGTGATAAAGTCAAACCAAACCTAGAGTTAAAATGTGATGATGAAGAGTATGTTGTTCTAGATCCCATGAAGGAGAGTTATAGTGTTGAGGTCACCTCAAATGAACAAAACAGAGTCATAGATCTAAGTGCTCTCATCCTATCAGAAAAAATTCTTCACGAGGAGGTAATCCATTCCCTTTATGAAAAACGAGATGAGATCTTTGTTCAAGTAAGTGAAAAATTTTCTTTGAATGAATCTTTGGCAGATGATAGAAATTTCAATTTTGGATTTCAAGAAACATCCGAGGTGTCTTCTCTTATGACTGATGAATGTGATAAGAAACATGACAATCTGGTTGTCATATCATATGAAGATGATCAACAATATATTCAAACTACAGAAGACCAGAGCATTCAGAACTGTCATTCAGATTCCTCTTCCTATGTCTCATGCTTTGAAATGTTTTTTCAAGAGGAAATCCGCTCACCTACTTGTTCAGAAGTTTTTGAAGACCAGGAACACACTCTTACTGAGGTACATTATGAAAAGAGGTCAGAATTAAGAGAAAGGAACACCTTGTCTCTTCAGCGGGAGGTAAATATTCATGTTTTCCAGGATCCAGTGGCAAATCTATTGCAGTCAGCAGTGAAGGTAATTATTACAGTATTCGGTGATGAAGGAGATCATGGTCAACTATGTTTTTGGATGCCCAGTTGCAAGTATCTATTGTTGTCTAGAGGATCTAATCAGGAGAATCAATCAAAGAGGAATTTTCTTGATTGGTTACACTGGCATTTTGATATTGCCTGATGGTAAATTTGCTTGCAAGAAACACAGGTGGTTTTCATTAGGATTTGAATCCCTCAAGTCTTAGTGATGTAATGCCATCAAGCTTCAAATTTTAAGTTTTTTCCTAGTTAGCTTTGAGTCATTTCTGAGTTATTTTGTTGATTCAAGTTTCTTTCAGTATCCAGTTTGGTTTTTAGCTATTGACTCCATGCCCAATGGCTAAGGCTACTAGGTCTACGGTGTTCTTGGCATCTCCAAGGAGCTACCATCCCCATTGGAGCCAATGTTAGTGTCATTATTTGCATACTTCCACCAGGGATCAAAACACATTTACATGTGCATCTTAAGTGTCCAATTCTGAAGAAATTTTCAATCATTCCATTAGGTCATGATATAAAATTATTCCACTAGTGGTTTTCCTTGTCAGGTCTATATTTAAAAGGTTTTTCCACAGTATTTTCAGTATAAAATCATGTTCCAAGTGTGCCCATTAGAAAGAGCCCAGGAATAGCTTTCCAACGGTATATTATACTCCCCAAACTGACTTCTGGATTGGAATATATGCTTAAGTGAATAAAGAGCCCCAAAAGCCTAACCTTACCCTTCTTTCCTACTTGATCCCTTCAAACTCTATAACCTTTACCTTTTATATAATATTCATGCCTTTACCGAAAAAAATTCCTTGTCCTTTTGTAATTGTCGCATCCTACAAATCCTGATGTGATCGATCGCATCACAAAAGTCCTGCTTCTGATCCAATTGCATCACATCACATGGCTCATCGGCTCCCGACTTACCCACCTTTGATTGACCCTTCCCCAATTACAAACCTCTAATGTGATTGAGTTACCCCCTATTGAGTCACTTCCGATCGATCGCATCGCATTTCCCGTCCAATCACTCATCGCAAGTCCCCTCCTCTGATCCGATTGCATCGCATTTCCCAGCACTTAACTCTGCTTTCTCCCCGCCGATGCGATTGATCACATCTCTCCAATTGAAATCGGCGAATCCTATTACGTAATACACCCAATCCCCTTCTGGATTGCGATTTCGATTTCCTCCTTGGGTCCCACCAAGCCTTTCCACCCCGCTCCAAAGGAAAAGGGGTTTTCCCCTATGAAAAGTGAAAATTTTCATTCATTTTGTTTTACAAGGACTTTCTCCTCCATCGCATTATCATTTTTCCCGTCATGTGTTACACCCGCTCCCAATGCCAATTTTTGATTGTGATTCCCTGGTCCCACCATAAAGCCCATCGCATTTCAATTTTTCACTATATTGCCCCATTTTGTAAACACACTCATTCCCCTTCTGATTTGCGATTTTCGATTGCGTTTTGGGGCCCGCCATCGACCTTTCGCCCTTATGAGTAAAAAGAGACTTTTCTTCATTAAAAAATTGGTATTCATTTCATTTGGTTTTAAAGCATTATTCCTTTGGAAAAGGGTTTTTCTTCAAAGAAATAAAGAAAAAGATATTGGTTACGACCATGAGTAAACCATGTACCACCAGAGGTCACTACGGCATTATCACAGAAAGGCAGCAACAACAAATGGGGAATCAGTTTCATAGTTGTTTTCTTCTCATTTGTTAAAAGTAACAAAAGATCTTCCAGTTGGTCAAGAAATATTGTTTCCTCTCTTTTAGAAGTATATTATTGGCTCTTTGCTATCTTCATATTTTAGTTTTGTAGTAGGTAAAACAATTCCTCCTTTTGTGGATCCGCCCCTCTGCAACTTGTCTATTTAATGTAAATTTTCAGTCATTTGTAAGGGGGGTTAGTAGGGAATAAGGTGTGGAATAAGTGGGAAATTATAGGAGGACGCTCTGCGCTCCATTTGTGATAGTTTGGAAGGGAATTAATAAAGATATGCAGCACTAATTTGTGGGATCCCTATGGTATGGATTTTAGCATTGTTTCTTCCTTTGTGTTCATATGCTAATTGTTATGTTTACCATTCATTCATTCACATCTCTGGTTGAATGCTTTCAAAATAGATAGGTAGAATCCATTTTTTAATGCTCTACCTTGGGAAATCATTCATTACTCTATGTTTTCTGCTGTTTGAAAAGGATCCATCTCCTATGCCCTTTTCAGCTCCTCACCAGTCTTAAAAATTTTGTCATTATTTAAATTGAATTGTTAAAATCCCTGCCCACCTTACCCCATGAAATACCCTGTATTTCTGATTTAATTCCCCATATTCAAACTGCCCCATCTAATCCTATAACCCTGAAATTTATAAAAAAAAATTCCAATTATTATACCTAGCCTAAAATCAGTTATACTTCATTGAATTTTTTTCCGGAGAGAGCCCTCTCCTGACCTTGTAGGGCTAGCTACAAGGCTGAGTGTGGTTTGAGGTTACCCTGATTTTCCTTTTTTCAGCCTAAGGTTCAAATTAGGTGCTAACAGCTTGGTCACCTTTTTAAGACGTTTAAAACACCTTGAGGCCCAAAACTTCCATATCTTGACTTCTATTTTCTTCTCCTTGACTTCTTCTGCCAAATCTGTAATGCCTTTCTTCTACACTGTATCATTCTCCTTCATGTTTTGGTTTAACGCTTCTAAGGAATGAACTCGTTGCTCGAGCTCTTCTATCCAATCGTTCAGATAGAGGGTGAAATTTTTTGTTTCCAACTCTCCCGTTGTAAGCATATTTTTTGTAGTTGATTCTAAACATGTGCCATAATCACCAGGGTCAAATTTATCCTGGCCACCTAGTTCCTACATTTCAATATCATTAAGGGCTTTGGTGCCGGGAGCTTTAATGTCACCAACAGTCTTGGTGCCTGTAACTTCCATGTTGCCAAGGGTCTTGGTGCCATGCATGTCCATCTTACCAAGGGCTTTAGTACCCTACACATCCATGTCACCAGGGGTTTTAGTACCCACACATCCATATCACCAGGGGTTGCAGTACCCTACACTTCAAAATTATCGAGGGCTTCAATATGTTGCACCTCATCGTCTACCTGACCCTCTTCCGAGTCTCTTCTTACACTCATTTTCATTTTTCTCTTCTTTCTCTTATGAAGGAATGCTGATAGGGGTATGTCGTCCTCCTTCTCTGCATAGCCTTCATTAACCACTGTATGAGTCGTCGCCTCAGTGAGAACCGAGAGGTCATGATCACCTGGTGAAGCATGTAGTGTATTGTCCAACAATATCGGGGAGGTCTATTGAACATGAACCACCCCCAAAAAGGTATTCATTTTCTTAGCTAAGCTCCTGGTCATTATTTTTAATGAGGATGGAGTTCCTTTGATAGATCGCTCCTCTAGTTGCACCAGTCTTTCCTTGCTTTTTATCTCGGCACGGTGCGGGCTCAGAGTCTCTACCTTTCCTTTCTTGTTTGAATTTGTTTTCCCGAACAACTTCCCTACACCTCGTCCTTGGAACTCCTTCAAAAATTCTTTCCAGGTCACATTTTTGACCTCCAGCTCCTTCTTAACTAAAATTGTGATCAGCCCATGATGATACAACTTGCATGCAGCCTGACTTTACCTCCCTCTCTAAACAACTTTCTCCATTTTCTCCAAGCTCATGAGCAGATAATATGGGAAATTGATGAGTTTTCTCAACTTAAAATGCAACAGTAAACATATATGATACAATAAATTCAATGAATAATATCCCTCACAGGTAAGAAACTTCTACAATATATAAAGAAGGTATTTCCATTTCTCGAGCATAGAGCTGCGTGGAAGCCGCTTCTTCTAATCCACCTTTAGCTTCCAGTCGACCACGAATCGACGCCACCTCTTCTTCTCAATATTCTCCTTCTTAAACCATTGATCACCCACTGTTGCTAAGCTTGTAGCCTAAGATATGGATTCTTATGTGACTGCAAATTCTAGTGAGCCTACCTTGGCTCTGCTTCCATCAAATTTCCTAGCGAATTCTAATGCCACAGCTGTATCAGATCCGTCATTTTTTTGCAGAAATGGAAAAAACTAGGATTCCTTCAATATTGCAAGACAATTTTTATACTTGGTCATTTTCTCTATTTCCTTCACGGATAGTGGTTTGATCCTTACGAGAAACATTTTCTGTTTGAATTCACCCCAAATCTCTGTCTAAACCTCATAAAAATATCATAGTTAAGGATTCAATGGGTCTGCTGAGAGATTTATGATGGTAGAGCCATCCACCTGTCGCCCTATCAGCCATCTTCCATTCAATCATGCTCCATGATTAAAATTACACCCTCGAGATGGATGTACACATGTATCGGTCCAAGTACAGGTAGGCAGTGATGATTGGAAAAGGAAGAGGTTTAGGCAGTGATGCAGTGTAACGGTCATGTACAATCAGATTATGAGGTAAGGCCATCATTGACAGGTGATGAAGATTTTTTTCAAAAAGATGTAAGTATTATGTTTCGAGTGAATCGTACTCTCCCACATTTGCTTCATGATTCACATAAGGTGTACTCATTAAAAAGATGAGATTTCATAACCTAAAATATCTTGTACTTAAATGATTTCTTCCTAAATTAGTAAATGATAAAACAAGGTTTTAACCATAATTCAAATTATTAGATGCCATGATCTATCGGTGGTATAGTTATTCTATCTGCAAAAAAGAATTATGAAAGAAAGATAAACTTTTCCAGTGCGCATTTTTGCACCAGGTGTTCTTGCACTATATTAAAAATTCTTGCACTGGGACCATGTGTTTTCACATTTGGGCGCGCTCAGTGGTGTGGATATTTGTATTGAACGTGCCTGCACTAATCGTGCTTGCACTGAACCTTCCCGCACTTAAACATGCCTGCACCTGAACACATATTCCTGCACCAGGGATTTATATAGCATCGAAGAGAAAAAGGGAACCAAAAGAAATTCTGATAAAATATGATTCATAGGATGGATTAAAAATTTGCTTGAACATACAAGGGAATTTTTATTTTCCATTATTTGGTGTTGAGCATGCCTTCCGATCAGGCCTGTGAGTTCACATCAGATCCTGCAGTCGATCAATGAGGGAAAAAATAAGTGGGAAAGGGTTAATTTTCATAACGGGAAGGAATATTATGACAGGGTTTCTACGAGTGAAACCACCAAGGGGGATAAATGAAAAAGGGATTTGGGAAAAACTTTCAGGAAAAAAATATGGAAATACGAAATCGGATAGGGATAGTTTCTTTGAAGAAAAGTGGGGTAATTTGTTACGGGATTAAAAGAATAAAAATTGAAGGAAATTATGAAACGAGCAGCAGAAGAAGGGCACAATTTTACCTTTAAAATATTCCTGCACTGGTGCTGGAAAAAGTAAATTCAGCGGGAATTTAGCATTGCTTGAATAAAAATTTCAGTCCCAGCTACCCCAAACTTGGATAAGGGCTTGGTTCCTACATTTGAACCTGCTTCTTCTTGGTGACAAATAACACATATAAAAATCAAGCAACATTCCCTTTTTATTAAAATTTTGATCTTCCTACCAGCATGCTAGTTTTCAAGTTGATCCTTCTGCAATCATGTCATTCAACTGATTTTCATAATTACATGAAGAATTTTTTTCTTTGTTTTTATTTTTTTGTCATTTTTTCTCTTTTTTTTGTTTCAGGAAAAGAAGAATCATATTTTCAATAGGTTGGTGTTGCCACCTACCATCTCCTTTTTGTATTGTTGTTGGAATTACCGCATGAAATTTTCCTTAGTGAGGGGCTGAAAATATACCTTCAATCTATGCCAAATCACCAGGAACACTGAATTCCATCCATCAATGGTTTTGATTTCTACCGCTCCATTTTTAGACAATTTAACAACCTCATAACGTCCCATCTAACATGTATGGAATTTCCCTTTAAAATATTTATATATGGAATCATAAAGGAGTACCCAATCACTTGGTTGGAATTTCTTTCTCCGAATAGACTTGTCATGGATTTCTTGCGTAGTTGTTGAACCAATGAATTATGCTGAACAACGTCCCTTTGAAATTCATCTAATTCATTCAATTGTAGGAGACGTCGATGTTTTGTTTCTAAGAGGTCTAGTCCCAACTGAACTGTAGTCCTAAATGTCTTAGTCTAGAATTCTATCGGCAAAAGGACTTTTTTCCCATATACCAGCTCATATGGTCTGTGTCCTATGTTGTTTCTCCAACTGGTTCAATATGCCACAAGGTTTCTAGTAATCTGCTAGCCCAATAATTTATATGCATGTTCACTGTCTTCGTAAGGATGGACTCAATTGCCTTGTTTGTGGACTCCACCTGACCATTTGCTTGTGGGTGATACAGTGTAGATTTCTTGTGCCGAATTTTATATTGCTCCATCACACCCTATACCAGATTAGAAATAAATTGTGGTCCATTTTCAGAAACATTCTCTCTAGGCACACCAAATCTAGTAAATATCTCAGTAAAAATAAAATCAACAACAACATTTTCAGTAGCAAAAGAAACAACTTTAGCTTCTACCCTTTTTGTAATGAAATCTGTGCAAACCAAGATATACTTTTTATTTAATGATGTTAGATTTATTGGTCCTACAAAATCAATAGCCCATTTTTCAAAGGGCTCAATCATAACCTGAGGACATAAAGGCATTTAATTGGTTTGATTGGTTTGGCCCATTCGCTGACAACTATCACAACGCTTGACATATTGTTTGGCATCCTTAAATAAGAAGGGCAAAAATAGCTAGCTCGTAAAATTTTGTATACAGTTTGCTTCTCAGTGAAGTGGCCTCCGCAAGATTCATCATGATAATATTTTAATATTTCAAAGACTTCTTCCTCTCTTACACACGTACGGATAATGAGGTCTAACCCAGTGTAAAAGAGGTCTCCTTGAACCCAAGAATATGCAGCACTTTTATGTATAATATTTTTCTTTTCATGAGCAGATAAGTGAGGTGGTGTTTTTCCAGTGACTAAATAGTTAGATATGTCAACGAACCACGGGGATTCTTTTGACACAGCAAAAATATGTTCATCGGAAAAATTATCATCAACAGGAATTGCTTCACCAATATTATTTGATCTTGAAATATAATTTGCTACAACGTTAGATTTTCCTGTTCTATTAGCAATAGTAATATTAAATTCCTGCAAAAATAGTAACCACCTAATCACTCTACCACTAGTTAATGGTTTATTCATCAAATATTTTATCGCAAAATGATCACTATGCACAAAGAATTCATACCCTGTAATGTAGTGTCTTAATTTATTAATAGAAAAAATTACAGCTAAAAACTCTTTCTCAGTGACTGTGTAATTTAGTTTAGCGGGTGATAAGTTTTTGTTGATGAAGTAGATAGCATAGGACTATTTGTCTTCTTCCTATTCTAAAGCTGCGCTAATGGCAGTATTGGAGGCATCAGAGAAAATGTGAAATGGCAGGGACCAGTTTGGTCCTCTCAAAACTGGTGCATGTACTAGTTTTTCCTTTAATGTCTCAAAAGACTGTTGGCACTCTGTGGACCAAGAAAACTCACTATCCTTAGCTAAAAGTCGAAAAATGGGGGTAGCTATCCTAGAGAAGTTCTCAATGAATCTCCTATAGTAGCCCGCATGTCCTAGAAAACCTTTCACTTCCCTTTGATTTTTGGGCACAGGAAGACTCAAAATAATCTCTATCTTTGCAGGTTCAACCTAGATACCTTTGTTGGAAATACGCTGGCCAAGAAATACTCCTTCCTTGCATATTAATCTTCATTTTCTGTCACTCAAGGCAAGATGAGATCCTTGGAAATGAAGATGCACTTTTTCTAGACTTTGAGAGCCTCTTGAAATGAATCACTAAACACAGAAAAGTCATCCATATAGATTTCCACACACTCAAGTTCATTAAAAATGGCCAAGACTGCCCTTTGAAAGGTAGATGGGCATTACATACCCTAAAGGGGAGCACTCAGTAAGAAAATGTACCCCATGGGCATCTAAAGGTGGTTTTTTCTTGATCCTCGGGTGCGATCTATATCCGGTTGTAACCACTAAATCCATCTAGAAAAGAGAAGTACTTCTTACCAGCAAGGGTATCAAGCACCTCATCAATAAAAGGAACGGGAAAGTAATCCTTAAGAGTGGATTTCTTCAATTCTCTATAGTCAATGAAAATGTGCCATCTCCCATCTTTTTTTGGGACTAATACCAATGGAGAGACCCACTGGCTGTCAAAAATAGGATAGATAAAATCGGCATCTAAGAGTTTTTGTAATTATTCCTTTACAACATCTCTTAGAGTTGGGTTCATACGCCTTTGGGGTTGTCGGACAGGTCAGGCTCCCTCTTGAATATAGATATGGTGAGTACAAGTTTCAAGAGGGATGCCTTTCATATCTTCGTAACCCCATGCAAAGGCATCAATATGGTTTCGCAACAAATTCACAAGTTGCTCTTGCTGAGATGATTCTAAGTCTGAACTGATATGCAAATATTTTCCTAGAATAATCTCAACAGGAGTGGTATCGGGCTCAAGATTACATAGAGGTATTGTTAAAGATAGTGGATAGGAGGGCTGGGAATCATGACTTTCCTGAAAATCTAGACTAAAGATTTGGCTCAATGACTCAAAAGTGGGCATGGTATCTAGATTGTTCAAGAAGTCTTGTATCTCACCCTCCTGAGATGACTCAGCACAAGGATGTAGCATAGATACAAACCGATTCTCCTCGTCACTACTATAATCTAGCTACAAAGTGTCTCAAAGCTCCTGAATGGATCTAGCGGGTGGATATAAGGTGAACTTCTTCCTAGAATCCCCATGAGAAATATACATGTCACCAGAACGACATCCAATGTAGGCATCGGAAGTAGCAAGCCATGATCGTCCCAAGATCAAGGGATTTCCTCCCACAGGATTCTTTGGCTGAAGAAAAATGAATTCGGTGAGATATTCCCAAGAATCTAATGAAATGACCACATCATCCAACACCCCTTCTAGCTTGATTTTAGATATGTCTGCCAATTCAAGCACATTGGGAGTAGGATGAATATGGACCAACCCAAGTTGATCCATGGTTTTCTTGGTCATAACATTAATGTCTGCCCCCAGATCTATAAGCAAAGTAGAGATAAGTACATCACCTATCTGAACAGTGACAAAAGGGTTTACAGGGTCAGTATAATTTTCCATGTGCACACACCCCTTCATTAAGTTTGCTTCTTCCAACAAATTGAATAGTTTGAGGCTCCAATATTCTCCTTCCTGGCTTCTTGAGACAAAGTTCCCTAATTTTTTTTGTAGAGATGGGGATATTTTTGATAGCTTGGAGCAAAGGTACCTTTATGAAAATATTCCTAAGCTCAGAAGCCAGACTAGACTCATGGGGTCATTCCTCTCCACAACTAGCCTCTCTGGATAGGGAGGCCAGTTTGAAAATGATGGAAAAGGCTCAAAAGGTACGGGGATGGGCTGAATGGTGACATCTCTCATAGAATGGTCAGGAGGTTCCTCCTCACCTTTCTCTTAAATAATCACCATGGGTTGCTTCTGCTTTTTTGAGGTTACTACCTTCCCCAACCTTAATTGGAGATCATTGGCTCCAACTAGCATGGACTAATAACTGGATGAAGGAAGCAGGTTCATGGAATGGATCATTTGTACCACTTTGTTATTAGGGTTTGGTATGGGTTGGGTAGGTAGTTGAGGAGGTCGAAATGGTGGAAGAAAAGGTAATGGTGGCAGAGGCTGACTCAGCTAGGGCAATGATGGTTGTAAGCTGCATATGTAGGTAGGTATGATTGCATAGGTGCAAGATAGGAATGATGTGAATGGTTTGGCCCTCTCCATCCTTGTTGCCAAGATTGGGAGGGTTTTCCATAGTGATACTAGTTCCCATGTTGCCAATGTTGAGAGTGATTAGTGTTAGGATAGGAATATGGATGTGCAATATAACTAAAAAATGAGGTGGGAGTTCAGGAGCCATACCCGCACTTACCTGTGGCTAGTTTCTCCGTGCTCCCATAGCATGCAGTGACTCGGCTTCAATTTTCCCTCCTTCAAATACAAATTTCACTCCAGGTATGGAGGGGAATTTTTCCGTTGCATGGTTCTCTGCACAAATTTCACATTTATTAGCTCCTTTAACATCAAGAGGAAATTCTCTTAAAATATTCTTGTTTCTATATTTTGGACAAAAAATATGTTGGGTATGTGTTATATTCTTTCCACGACAAGCCCCACGCGCTGTACGTTGCGCCGGGCGCAGCAGGGGGGTCACAAGGGGGGAGGCAACCCCCACTTTTGGGGTCTGGGGCAGCACCCCGGCGAAAAAAAATTTGGTGTGCGGACCCACCCATGTTTTGTGCATGATTTTGCACATGGTTTTGGGGTACGATGGTTTTCGGCCCCTAATATTTTGTAGATCCGGTCAAGGGAACTACGGTTATGTTCTAATCCAGGGTTAATGGATTGGGGTTTATGTATGCTTCGGCATGTATATATATGTCTTGTAACACTAAAAGGAATATAATGAAAAATCAAGCTGGTCGTCCCAATTTGGGATCTAGGGGAAAATATTTGTGTTTATCTGTTTTATGTTTTATGCTCTCGCTATTGTTTATTTTCTGTTATAAGATTCGTGTGTATATAATTTCTGTAAAATCAAGCTGGTCGTCCCAATTTGGGATCCAGGGGAAAATCTCTGTGTTTATCTGTTTTATGTTTTATGCTCTCGCTATTGTTTATTTTCTGTTATAAGATTCGTGTGTATATAATTTCTATTCAGGGTTAAAACCTACATTTGGAATCAAAGTTGTTTCGACTTCAAGGGGATGCCTTTGCTGCTGAGGGTTTTTTTCTCGGGCCTGAGGTAGACCCTGTTCAGTGGGAGATCTGCGGGATCGATTCTTACAGTGAAAGAATATGGCGAGCGGCGGAAAGATAGAGATTGAGAAATTTAATGGTCAGATTTTTGAGTTGTGGAAGCTCAAGATGGAGGATCTGCTGGTGGATAAAGATCAGTGGATCGCAGTAGATCCAGGTACTAAACCAATGGCAATGTCAGATGAAGACTGGAAGAAAGTGGATCGGAAGGCTAAGAGTACAATACGGTTGTGTGTCTCAGATTCAGTATTGTTGAATGAATCTGGGGAAGCTACGGCGAAGAATTTGTGGGAAAAACTTGGGACTTTGTACCAATCTAAGTCTCTGGTGAATAAGTTATTCCTGTGGAAAAATTTGTATAACCTAAGGATGAAGGATGGAGACTTGGTGACAGAGCATCTGAATGCCTTCAATACTGTGGTAAGTCAGTTGTCATCTTGATATTAAAATCTCAGATGAAGATAAGTGCATCAGTTTGTTGTGTTCTCTACCAGACTCGTGGGATAGTCTGGTTATTGGAATAGGTAGCAATACAACTACATTTAATTTTGATGATATTGTCTCAGCCTTGCTGTCGGAGGAAATGAGACGGAGAAATATGGAGGGCTAGAATGGAGATGCCTTATCTGTACGAGGAAGGTCCCAAAACAGAAACAAGAATAAGGTTTCGAGTGGGAGATCCAAATCTAGAGGGAGATCTAAATCTCCTGGAAAGTTTGTAAAGGTATGTTGGAAATGTGGAAAGAAAGGGCACTACAAAAAGGACTGCAGGTCTAAAGCTCCTGAGAAAGGAAAGGGATCTGATGATGCTCCTTCTACAGAGGCAAAAACCACCTCGGATGAATGTGGGGATGTGTATTTGGCTTCTTCTTCAAATACACATGTAGGTCATGAGTCATGGTTGATTGACTCAGGTGCATCCTTTCACTTCACTCCCCATAGGGAGTGGTTCTACGAGTATGAGAAATATGATGGTGATGTCTTCCTAGGGGATGATAGGAAGGCTAGAATCGTCGAACGTGGAAAGGTCAAGCTGAAGTTGCAAGGTGGAAGGATTAGAACACTTCCTGGTGTTCTGCATATTCCTGAATTGGCCAGAAATCTGATTTCTGTAAGCAAGATGGATGATGCAGGTGTAAAAATAGTGTTCGAGAAAGATTCCTGCAATATGGTTCGGGGAGCACTGGTATTAATGCAGGGAGTTCAGACTAGAACTCTGTACAAGCTACAAGGTAGCACTGTTATTGATGGGTGTAATAGTTCTGTGGTTCTTGAAAGTGGAGTGGAAAGCCTAGCTGTCTCTGGAGAAAAGACCATGTTATGGCATCAAAGGCTTGGACATATTGGAGAGAAGGGCCTTCAGATACTGCATAGAAATGGTATGGTAGAAGGTATGTCTAATTTCCCTCTGGATTTTGATTTCTGTGAACATTGTGTATATGGGAAGCAGAATCGGGTGAGTTTTCCTTTTGGTGCTAAGAGGGCGAACAAGATATTAGAACTTGTGCACAGTGATGCGTTTGGACCCGTGTCAGTTCCATCACTGGGAAAGTTTGTGTACTATTTTTCATTCATAGATGACTTCTCAAAGAATACATAGATATATTTCTTGAGGAATAAATCTGAAGCTTTTGAAATATTTAAATAATTTAAGGCTCTGGTGGAAAACCAGATAGAGAAGAAGATAAAGGCACTGAGGACAGATAATGGTGGGGAGTTCTGCAAGAAGGAATTTGAAGAGTTCTGTAAGAAGTGTGGTATAGCACGAAATAAGACTACTCCATACACACCTCAGCAAAATGGAGTTGCAGAAAGAATGAATAGAACATTGATGGAAAAGGCAAGAAGCATGCTCAGTGGTACTAGGTTAGGACAAGAATTCTGGGCAGAGGCAGTGGAGACTGCATGCTATCTGGTTAACAGATCACCTTCATCAGTGTTGGAGGATAAAATTCTACATGAGGTATGGACTGGTAAGAAACCCTCTCTTTCACATCTAAGGGTATTTGGATGTGATGCATATGTACATGTTCCAAAGGAGAAAAGTACCAAGTTGGATAATAAATATGAAAGGTGCATCTTTATTGGGTATAAGGATGGTTTAAAAGGTTACAAGCTTTGGAACCCGGAAACAAGGAAGGTTGTGTACAGTTGAGATGTGGTGTTTAGAGAGGTGAAATATGTTGTTAAACATGAAATCATACCAAAGGAACCTGAGAAGATAGAGTTTGAGCTAAAGGAGTATGAATCAAACTCTACAGCAGAAGAAGATTCAAAAGAGGAAGAGCCACAAACGCCAGCTTTGAGAAGATCAGTTTGAGAAAGAAGGCAACTAGAAAGGTACATTCCATCTGCTTTTTGTTCAGGTTTTTCCTTAACTATAACTGATGATGATCCCAGAACTGTCAGGGAGGTAGTAGATTCAGAGGATGGAAAACTCTGGAAGGAGGCCATGGTTGATGAAATGGCATCCTTGCACAAAAATGAGGCATGTGGATCCGGTGGAGTTGCCGGCCGGAAGGAAGCCTATCGGGTGGAAGGAAGCCTATCCAGAGAAATCCTATCCAGAGAAAATGGGTGTTTAAGAAGAAGATGAATGTAGAAGGCAAGGTGGAGAAATACAAAGCTTCATTGGTAGCAAAAGGTTATCTGCAAGTGTCGGGAATTGATTTTTGGTGATATTTTTTCTCCTATTGCCAAAGTTACTTCTATTAGATTACCTTTATCTGTTGCTGTTGCATTTGATTTTGAGATAGAACAGATGGATGTGAAGACAACATTTCTTCACGGGGATCTAGAAGAGGAGATCTACATGAAGCAACCCGAAGGCTTTATGGTGAAGGGTAAGAAAGAACTGGTATGCAGGTTGAAGAAGTCTCTGTATGGGTTAAAACAGTCACCAAGGATGTGGTATCAGAAATTTGATACCTATATACGGGGGCTTGGCTTCACCAGAAGCAAGGAGGATCACCGTGTTTATTTTAAATTAATTGGTGTCCGTGTTATTTATTTGGTCTTGTATGTGGATGATATGTTGTTGATTGGAAATGACAAAGAAATTATCCAAGATTTGAAGACCCAACTGTTCTCCAAATTCGACATGAAGGATCTTGGTGCTGCAAACTATATTTTGGACATGGAAATTAAGAGAGATCGGGCAAAGAGGAAGCTCTGGTTAAACTAGAGGAAGTATGTCGAGACTATATTGCAGAGGTTCAATATGCAGGATAGTAAACCGGTGAATGTTCCTATTCCTGTAGGTGTAAATCTATCTGTTGAATAGTGTCCCAAGACACAAGAAGAAGATGAGGATATGTCCCGTGTTCCATATGCAAGTGCAGTGGGTAGCCTGATGTATGCAATGGTTTGTACTAGACCAGACATTGTACATGCAGTGGGAGTATTGAGCAGGTTTATGTCAAACCCAGGGAAGGAGCATTGGACAACAATGAAGCGGGCTTTTAGATATTTACGTGGCACTAGTGATTATGGCTTGTGCTACCAGGGAAGACCAATATTGGAAATAATGTTGGACATTCGTGGTTTTGTTGATGCAGACTGGGCTGGAGATCTGGACCAAAGAAGATCTACAAGTGGGTATGTGTTTAGCCTATTTGGAGGCGCAGTCATTTGGATGAGTAAAAGACAGTCTGTAGTGGCTCTTTCAACTACAGAGGCAGAATACATAGCAGCCACTCATGCAAGCAAGGAAGCAGTTTGGTTGCAAAGATTGTGTTCAAGTATGGGTTTGGTACAACAAGCTATAAGGATAGACTGTGATAGCCAAAGTGCAATTTTCTTGGCTAAGAACCCTGCTTATCATTCAAAGACAAAGCACATTGATGTTCAATATCACTTTGTTAGAGATATGGTTGAGGCTAAAAGGGTGTTGTTGGTAAAGGTGGACACATTGAAGAATGTTGCAGATGCATTGACGAAGTCTGTGAGCACTCAGAAGTTCTCTTGGTGTAGAGAAACAATGGGTGTTAAAGAATTGGCCCAATGACTAAGCTCTTTTGTGGCCCCCTGTGGAAATAAAACAACAAGTGGGAGAACGTTGGGTATGTGTTAAATTCTTTCCACGACTAGCCCCACGCGTTTTACGTTGTGCCGAGCGCAGCAGGGGGGTCACAAGGGAGGAGGCAGCCCCCACTGTTGGGGTCTGGGGCAGCGCCCAGACGAAAAAAAATTTGGTGTGCGGACCCACTCATAGGCGGATCCACCCATCTTTTGTGCATGAGTTTGCACATGGTTTTGGGGTGTGATGGTTTTCGGCCCCTGGTGTTTTGTAGATCCGTTTAAGGGAACTACGGTTATGTTCTAATCGAGGGTTAATGGATTGGGGTTTATGTATGCTTCAGCATGTATATATATGTGTTTATCTGTTTTATGTTTTATGCTCTCGCTATTGTTTATTTTCTGTTATAAGATTCGTGTGTAGATAATTTATGTTCAGAGTTAAAACCTACAAAATAAACAATGAATATTGTTCCTCTACAAGTTTTTGCTGAAATTTCAAAGAGTCTATCTCTTTGCTAACAGTATTCAATATTTCAATTTTGATGTTGTCCATTTTTTTCTCCAATCCAATGATCATAACATCAATAGATTTGGTTTTCTTATTTCTATTTTGAATTCCTTTACCGAATCTATATTGATTCCTTGAGAATTTCCTGCACAAGTCACAAATTTAATCAAAAGGTTTCTGAGAAATATCCCCTTGTCCTAAAAGAATTAAATTATTTCTAGCATCATCAGTAATTCCATGTAAGAACGAGGTCCTAATGGTACTTCGACAAAATTTGTGCTTTGACCTTTGGAGGATATATAGAAATCTCTCTAAATAGTCCTCTAAGGTCTCATCATCATTTTGCACAATAGTAAAGATTTCGTCTTGAATATCTCTATTTTTACAATATTCCTGATACTTTGACAAGAACACTCTCTTCATTTTCTCCTAGGAAGCTATATCATTTCCTCCTAGGCCCATGAACCAGCGTAGTGTTGTGTCCTTGAGAGTTGCAGGAAACAATTTTAACTTCTGGGCATCAGATGAGTAATCATAGCTCCTACATAGAATATCAAACTCGAATAGAAAAGATTTTGGATCTTCATGTACCTTACCATATAAATGAGGAAGATTTGATAGTGGAATATTCTTCATTTGCACAATTATGTTAGGATCCACAATTGGAAATCCAAAGGTGGATTGTTCTCCATTTACCTAGTTCTCGCCAGTTCCCTCTACATCGTCTTCGTGGTCTGAAATTTTTGTTCCTCCAAGTGAACTGCTCTCAATAGGCTGAGAAGGTTGACTATGGGTTCCAATATTCCCCTTCTTCACCTTTGTGGGTTGTGTCATGTTAGCCACCTATAATATTTGTTATAGAAAAAGGTGGCTAAGACTTTTTTTGAGCCTTCAAGGAACAAATTTCATTGATAAAAATTGTTGGCTCTTGAAGACTCTAGAAGGCCTTATGCCTCTGTTAAAAATCTTCATTGCTGTTCCCATTTTATACTCAGAAATTCTGCTAATTTCATGAGAAAAGACTGCTGAAAAACCATCATTTTCCCCCTTCTCCCACTCAAAACTAACCTTCATTTGCTCCCATTTTTCTCCATAAAAACTCCTTTGTTTTCATGATTCCTCGTCTTCCATTCATGAAAATCACTTTTACAAGGTTAAAGACTCACTCTTTAACCTTACCGAAACCCCCAAATCCATTGAAACCCTTGAAAATTTTCATGAAAAAAAAACATGTTTTAGCATAAGGGCTTGAGCCCCTTTAGGCTAAGTTTCAAAACCACTTCCCCCACATTCCCACACCCCGGAACCAAGCGCTAAAACCTTCTCAACGCTTATCGCATCGCAAAAAATCTAAGCGCGCAAGTCTTTGCCATGTTCCGAAACTTCTGATGCGATTAAGCCTTTGCATCATATAAACTCTGATGCGATTAAGCCTTGTATTGTAAAAACCCTCGATCCCATTATCGTTTCATATAAACCATGGGCCCGCCCGCGGTGCCTAAAAAACCATTGAATAAACCATCCCGATCCATTTTTCCTTTGTAAAATACAAAAACCCATTTATCCAAAGTTTGATCTAAAGAACTAAAGTCGCGTGTTAATATGAAATGGTTAGATCAAAAAGACCCGATCGCGCAATCGCATCGGAGAATTTCAAATGGGTTGATTGAAAGACCCGCATCAAAATTTCCGATGCGATTGGGTCTTATGTATATATAAACTCCGCCGCGCCCCCCC